>MCJB01014986.1:124805-320633 GCA_002018475.1 Nicotiana obtusifolia
GGTAAAGCTCAATTCATTCTTTTTGTTACTGACTATTTCTCCAAGTGGGTTGAAGCACAGGCTTACGAAAAAGTTAGGGAGAAGGAGGTGATAGATTTCCTATGGGATCATGTCATATGCCGGTTCTGAATGCCCTCCGAAGTCGTATGTGATAACGGGAAGCAGTTCGTCGGCAGCAAAATAACCAAATTCTTTGAGGATAACAAAATCAAGAGGATATTATCAACTCCTTACCATCCCAGAGGCAACAAAACCATACTTCAAAGTCTAAAGAAAAGATTAGTCGATGCTAAGGGAAGATGGAGAGAAATGCTGCCCGAAATCCTGTGGGCATACCGGACAACCGAGAAAACGAGTACCGAAGCCACACCTTTTTCTTTAGTTTATGGAGCCGAAGCCTTGATCCTGGTTGAAGTAGGCGAACCTAGCGTTCGTTTCCAATATGCAACTGAGAACTCTAACCAAGAAGCTATGAACACTACCTTAGAGCTTTTGGATGAAAGAAGGGAAGCCGCCCTAGTACGAATGGCGGCTCAAAAGCAAAAGATCGAAAGGTACTACAATCGGAGAGCTCGACTCCGATATTTCAACATAGGAGACTTGGTGCGCAGAAGGGTCACCCTCAACACTCGAGACCCCAACGAGGGGAAGTTGGGACCGAATTGGGAAGTTCCTTATGCCATTTTGAAAGTGACCGGGAAAGGGTCCTACAAGCTGGGAACCGTAGATGGGAAAGAACTACCCAACAACTGGAATGTGAGCCATTTGAAGAAGTACTACTGCTAAGGTAATCTTTTCCTTTTTTCTTGCTAACTTTATATTTTTTCGATACTAACGCATGCAGGGTAAATCAGCGTCTAGCAAAGACCATCACACAAGAAGGCTGGAAGCACGCGCTGCACTCTTTTTCCCTTCGACCGTTTTTGTCCAAATCTGGGTTTTTCGGCAAGGTTTTTAATAAGGCAGCATACATGTCGTGCTACTATAATCAATCAGGGAAGCTTACATTTTGTCCGAAAAATTGGTTTCGAGAGGCCAAGCTAAAGATCGGTAGGAACTGATGTAAGGGTCAAACGGCCGAAGGAGCCGTACCCTAGTAGAACGGTCTAGCTCGCCCCCACCAACAAAATGTACTATTGTTCAAATAATAGCAAGGACTATTCGATACCTGCATTGCTTCATCTAACCTAAGGATTTATCCTGCTATTATTTTGCAAACAAATCAGCGCGCAATAAAACCGAAGGAGATAAGACCTGACAAGGCAAAATTCGAAATCGGTCAGACAGGCCAAGGCCCCTTTTTGAAGCTATCAAAGCTTTAACTTAGACCGATGCGATCGAACTAAATCGCGGCTAAGGCCAAATCACGTAAAGCTAAGGCCAATACGATGAAATAACAGCCAACGCTGATCATTGCCAGCCACAGTAAAGGCCGGAGTGTGTGATCCTCGTTATTCGCACAAACCTATTTGCGGCTACGGTCAAGCAGTATGAAAATAAATACTCTTGATTTTTACACCTATATTATGTGTTTTTGGGGTGAAATTTTGGGAATTTTTGACTTTGTATTGGAGAGTAGGATTTAGGGATTCGATGGCTGCTTTGTGGTTGGAATTGGATGATTTGGTATGGTTGGACTTGTAATTGAATTGGTGTTTGTGTTACACACCATGTTTCCGTACGCAAAAGTACGTCATAATTTAATTGATGTAAGCTTGAAAATGAGATCCTTTTTGAAAGTAAATAAAGTAATTTAATGATGTTACATCTCGTATTTCCATTCAACACGTGCACGACCAGGTTGAGGACGAATGAACTTAAACATGAGAAAGGAGATTTGGACAAATAAAAACAAGTTGCTTGCTTACCCGACGTGCCTGCTTCACCAACTTACTTTCCGTCCTACTTGCTTGGTCTACTCGACAGATGTCTAAATTATATAACGAGGATGAGACACATGATTAATAATAGAAAAAGAACCAACATGTATCACCTACTCTATTAATTAGGTGACAAGTAGGTGCATCACCTACTTAGATTTTGTTGACCAAATTAAAAGAGAAAGAAAAAGGATAGAGATGGGCAGCCCAACCCTTGTACCCAAGCCCATTAGTAGGGCCATATATACATAGATCTATCTCTATTTCACTTAGAAAAGAATTCATAATCTCTCTCTCTCTCTATTGCAACATGAAGAAGCTCCAAAATATCACCCATAAACATCTCTCAATGTTATCATAGTGTTCAAGACCAAATCTACAAGTTGGTGAGGTGATTTCTCTCTTGGAAGACCAAGATCACCTACTTATCTCTCTACTTTGTTGCTATGGGTAAAGAGCTTATTTGAGCTTGAAGTAATGCTTAGTTGGATGTGTATTCTTGCTTCCAAGATAAGGTTTAACTTCTCCTATATATATTTAAGATCATCTATGTATTTCTAGTTGATTTAATAAAGGAAACTTGTGAAGTAGGTTAAACTTCATGTTGAAGTGTTGTAGTTCCTGGACAATTTTGGAGTTGAATTCTTGATGTTTTATGGCTGGAGATCAGTAGAAATAACTTCACAATACTATTGCTATTGTGGTTGAAGTGTTTGGAAGAAGAGAGGGTCGGAGAAGTGTTGTAGATATTGTAAAACCAAGTTTAATGCTCGTTTTTTGCTATTGCTGCCACGCCATTATTGGTTTGTAGTGAGCATATTTCTAAATTGAAATCGTGGTTGGGTTACTCAAGAAGGAGCTTATTTATATATTATTTTTTGTGATTTTCGATCGGAGGAAAAAGAAAAGAATAAGGGGAGGTGCTGTCAAAACTTTCTTAGACGAGCTAGTCGCTCATTTGTGAGGATTTTTAGCTTCTTTAAGCTTAAAAATGGTCCCTTATCATTTGTTGTAGATTGAAGTAGTAGCAGGCTGAACTGACATCTTGTGGTTATGTAAACAACAAAGATATGTTAAGGAAATCCCTTCTTTCCTTTTGGCATGGTCCATATTATACAAACAAAAGGAGCAAATGTGCAACTCTCACAATTGACTCTAGTCATAGAAGTACTAGGAGTGCCTATGTTCTTGATTTCCCATGTGTCCTATTACTATATCGTCTGTTCCTGGGTCTCAGAAAATACGTAACTTGATAAAGCTTATTTCATGATATTAACTGAAGGCATGTTGATCTGATTACCTTCCGAGAGAGCTTATGGACTCACTTCTGTATGCATTGCATTCATTTATACATGTACATTGACCCATGACCAGATGGCATTATATACGCATATATTATATATATATAAGGGGTATGGGAAAAGGTAACGGCATAATATGCGCACCACCACCTGATCAGCTGGTATACATCAATGAATTCATCCATCGAGGCCGAGATGATATGATGGGAGGCCCTCAGAGGCTTGACGATGTTATATACGCATATACCTTTGAATGATATGACATTTATACGAATATGCATGATATTATAAATGATACATGATTTACAAAGTTATTTAGCCTTTCAGATTTAGTCCTTTACTCCATGTTGTTTTTTCATGCCTTAAATATTCAGTATATTATTCGTACTGACGCCCCGATTGCCTGAGTGCCTGCGTTTAATCCCCGCAGGTGCAGGTAGACAAGCTGACGATCACCCTTCTTAGGATCGTTGCTGAGCGAGAGTCTGTGTGCTTCATTTGATTCGGAGCTGCTATTATGTTTTGGTATGATATTTTGTATACATATATGGGTACGACGAGGCCCAGTCACGTCCATTATATAGTTGTACACTATATTAGAGGTCCGTAGACAGTCATGTCCAGTTAGAAAGTATGTGGCCATATCGGCTTCCATTTTGATGTATAGTTGTCCATAGCAGCCTTGTCGGCTCCCAACCATATTCTGTATGTATATGTATATATGTCTTTTGGGCACGGTTCCTCACGTATGTTATTCACAAGATTCAGCAGTTTATTGAATATGTTATGCATGACCTACCCTTATTTCACGTTTATATCTTAGACGTATTCTTAGGGGTGTTCAGCAAGCAGGACTCGGGCACTCGTCATGGCCCATCGGTTTGGGTCGTGAAAAAAGTGGAATTAGAGAAGTTTTGTCCTAGGGTTGTCTAGTATAGTCTTGTTTATGAGTGTGTTATGCACCACACTTATAAATAGGAGGCTGCAAGACATATAGGATGTTATCCTCCCTTCTTATCTTAGATTGTGCGGTATAAGCACTACTATGTTACGTTTTCAGCAATGCCTAAGAAGGCTACAACCGCCTAGCAGGGCAAGTCTAAGTTCGTGGCTGATGAGACTACGAGTGAAGCCTCACGAGTTACCAAGGCTCGAGGAGAGTCTCTGAGTGAGACTCCATCTCAGACTTCACCTATTCTACCCCCTCCAGAGGAGCTCCGAAGGGCACCAGCTATAGCGCCCGCCCTAGTACACACATTTCCTCAGCTAGATGCACTGGGTTAGGAGATGAGAGATGATATTCAGCTGTTGACTCGGTGCCAGGAGGTAAGTATTGGTCATGCATATAGGGCCACCAGTGTGAGGGTTCAAAATTTCATTAATTTGGACCCTCCGATATTCACTAGAGCAGATCCAATTTAGGACCCTCAGGTATTTTATCGATAGGACGCAGACCACTTTGAGGGTATTCAGCACCACTGCGACTTGATCAGTTGAGCTAGCTTCCTATAGAATTCAGGATGTTGCAGTTAATTGGTACGACTCATATGACATTTCTAGAGTTGAGGATGCCCCTCCAGCAATATGGAAGGAGTTTACAGAGGCTTTTATTCATTATTATTTGCTACCAGAGCTTAGACGAGCCAGAGTTGATAGGTTCTTGACCCTTTAGCAGGGTAATATGAGTGTCCGGGAGTACAACCTTCAACTTGATTCCTTAGCTAGGTATGCTCCCACTATTTTCGCTAAGATGGAGGATCGGGTTCACTAGTTCATGATGGGGTTGGAGCCATACTTGCTTAATGACTATATGTTGGTCTCACTTCAGCCAGGTATGGATATTTCTTGTATACAGGCATACGCTTAAGGTGTAGATGAGGGTAAGCAGAAGCCAATGACCGATTGTGAGCATGATAGGGGATAGTGAAAGAGAATGAGATCTTCAGGTCCTTCTGGTGAGTTTCGAGGTGGTTAGAGACAGCAGAACCCAAAAGCACAACCATCTAGCTTCCGTAACCTTACAAATGGTCCCTTATTGTTTGGTGTAGATTGAAGTACTAACGAGCTGAACTGACATCATGTTGTTAAGTAAAAAACAAAGATATTCTAAGGCTATCCCTTCTTTCTTTTGGCGTTGTACATGATTCACTAAACTATTAAACTTACAGGTTCAGTCCTTTACTCCATCTTTTTTTTATGCCTTACATACTCGGTACACTATTCGTAATCACGCCACTATTGCCTGGGGGCCTGCTTTTTATGCCCACATGTGCAGTAAACAGGTTGATGGTCCCCCTTCTTAGGATCATTGCTCAGCGAAAGTTGGTGTGCTCCATTTGATCCGGAGCTGCTATTGGGTTTTGGTACGACATTTTGTATACATATGTGGGTACGACGGGGCACAATCCCGTCCTTTATACAGTTGTACACTCTATTAAGGGTCTGTAGTCAGTCATATATACTTAGATAGTATGTGGCCTTGTCACCTTCTATTTTGATATATAGTTGTCCATAGCAGCCTTGTCGGCTCGCCCTACCATATTCTACATGTATATATATTTCTGTCTTTGGGCATGTTTCCTCACGTATGTTATTCACATGATTCGGCAGTTTATTGACGTATGTTATGCATGACCTGATGATCCCCCTCTTTAGGATCCTTGCTCAGTCAGAGTTGGTGTCCTTCATTTGATCCAGAGCTGCTATTGGGTTTTGCTATGATATTGACACCAGATTTCGGGATTTGACTATACTGCTTTTGGAGTATATCATATTTATTTTGAGGTACATCTTTGTTTCTTATTAAACTGCTTGTAAATACAAATTGTTTAAAATGAATAGTCGTGTACTAATGTTGGCTTGCTTAGCAAGTGGATGCTAGGCGCCATCAAGGCCCTGAGGTTGGGATTTCGGGTCGTGGCAAGTTGGTATTAGAGCACTAGGTTACTTTGGCTTCATGAGTCATGAGCAAGCTTAGTAGAGTACCATCTTCAAAATATCCGAGTCCCAAATCTTCAACTGGTGATGCCCATACCTCAAATCAATCTTAGAGAAAACTCTAGCTCCCTGAAGCTAGTCAAATAAGTCATCAATGTGTGGCAAAGAATACTTGTTCTTAGTTGTAACTTTGTTCAACTGCCTATAGTCAATGCACATCCGCATAATACCATCTTTCTTATTCACAAATAGAACCGGTGCACCCCAAGGTGACACACTAGGCCTAATGAACCCCTTAGCAAGAACCTCCTGAAGTTGCTCTTTCAATTCCATCAACTCTGCTGGTGCCATACGGCGGAGGAATACAAAAATTGGAAGAGTGCCCGGCACCAAGTCAACACCAAAACCAATATCCCTGTTGGGCGGCATGCCCGGCAGGTCTGCAGGAAACATGACCGAAAAGTCTCGCACTACCGGAACATAATCAATAGTAGGAGTATCGGCAAAAATATCCCTCACAAAAGCCAAGTATGACAAACACCCTTCCCAAATATCCGTTGGGTGTTCAGATATGAAGTTACCCTACTGGAAAATAGTCAAGATAACCACTCCACTCGATCCTAGGTAATCCCCGCATTGCCAACGTCAAGGTCTTAGCGTGACAATCCAGAATAGCATGAAAAGGGGACAACCAATCCATGCCCAGAATCACGTCAAACTCAACCATGATAATCAATAAGAGATCAACTCTAGTCTCCAATCCCCCAATGGTCACCACACATGACTGATACATACGGTCCACAATAATAGAATCCCTCACCAGCATAGATACATGAACAAGTGAAACTAAGGACTCGCGGGGCATATCAAAATAACGGTGGACTAGGGTAAAATAATATGGAAGCATCCCTATGGCATATCAAGAGAATAAATGTTATCACTACGTCTGAAACAACGGTCTTTGGCCTGGCAGGGAAAGCACAGCATCGAGCCTGACCACCACCTGATCGGCCGCCCCCTCTAGGACGAGCTCCAGCTGCCTGAGCCCCACCTCGAGCTGGCTGGGCGGGTGGTGAAGTAGCTGGTGCGAAACTTATAACCTGACCCTCTACTGAACTGGACATCCAAAACGAAGGGGACACAACCTCCACACATGTCAAAACTTCATACACTCGAAGCATCTCCTTGATGGTGGTGGTGTCTGAATCAGACCTCGAGAGCTAGAATAGCTACTAGAAGGACCTGCTACAAATGGAGCACGAGATGAACTCTGAGTTCGGAGGGCACGGAGAGATGACTGGCCTGGGTGAGGGCTGTATGAAACACTGCTAGCTTATGCACCACGATGAACCAAATGAATAATCTGAGGCGGGCCTATAAGGACGACCCCTGCTGTTGTAGGACTAGCCTCCAAAAGAAACACCGCTGAAACTACCCGAATCATGAGGACTCTTGGCCTCCCTCTCCTCATGCTCCTGACTATGGAGCTGCTCTAGGCACCTAAGCAATATCAACCACCTCATCGAACCTAGTACCTGATGCAGTCACCTAAGTCGTGACAAAGTGCAGTTCATAGTTGAGGCTATCAATGAACTTCCTAATCCTCTCTCTCTCTCTCTATGGGAACCAACTAGATCGCATGAAGAGCAAACTCTGTAAATCTCATCTCATACTAGATCACAGACAGCTGCTCAAACTGACTATGCAACTCCTCCCGTCGGGTTTGTGGCACGAATTTCTCCAAGAAGAGAACGGATAACTCATGTCACATAAGTGCTGAAACGCCGGATGGCCTGCTCAACTCATAAGCCTCCCACCATATGAAGGCTGCCCCGATAGCTGAAAAGCTGTAAATGAGAACCCTGTTAGTCTCCATAATACCTGTCGTGCAAAGAATCTACGGGCACCTGTATATGAAGTTCTGAGCATCCTCAGACTCAGCCCCACTTGATGTTGGAGGCCTTAGCCTCTGAAACCTCTATAGCCTCTTCTACTCCTCGTCACTCATAGGGGGATCCACCTGGGCATGATAAGCGGCAACCAACTGAGCTGGTAGTACCCCCGTTTTCTGAAGTCCCTGAACCACCTACTCTGGACTACGGGCGGTGGGAGTCTAAGCACCTCCCCCAACTTGAGAAGTGGCTGGTGCGGCATGAACTGAAACCGCCAGAGCAAAGCTAGTGCATACAAACAATATCTTGGCCACAGCCTCCTGAAGGCCTAGAATCACGATGGGCACAGCTGGTGCCTAAGCTAGTCCCACCTGCTCAAGCACATCTGGAATCTGCTCCTGAGCTGGAGCAACTGGTGGATCTACAGGTGTTGCTCTAGCTGTTGTACGAGCTACACCTCGGCCTCGACCGCGGCCCCGGCCTCTCGCGGCCCTAGTTGGTGGTACTGGTGGCCGTCTGCTTGATCCGGTAGTACATGTCCTCCTCATCAGTTAGAGAATAGAATAATAGAAGTTTGTTTTCTGGAATCAACAAATCTGCATGAAAAGAATACAAGAAAGTGAATTTTTACTAATGGTTTGGTAGCCCCTCGAAGATAAGTATAGAAGTCTCTGTGCCGATCCGCAAGACTCTACTAAACCTGCTCATGACTCGTGAGACATATGTAGCCTAGGATATGACACCAACTTGTCATGATCATAAACTCAACATGTCGTGATGGCGCCTATCACAGAACTATGCAAGTCGACAATCAGAAATAACTACGCTTTTGAATTTGAAAACATGACGGAATAAGTTTAACGATAAAATTCTCATATATAACTGAAAAGAAATACTGCTACTCAATGCAAAATTCCTTAAAATGTAGGTATCACTGAGTACATGAGATACTAAAATGTCAACGCAGTCAAGCAACTAATGCAACGGTCTAGAATAATAAGAAAATCTCTAAATAAATTGAAAAGAAGGAGAGTCAAGGGCGGCGGACGCCAAAGTAGCTACCTCAATAGTCTCCAAGTAGATGAAGATCCAAATCTAGCAACTGCCGTGACCGGATACACCTGGATCTGCACAGGAAGTGCAGAGTGTAGTATGAGTACAACCGACCCAATGTACTTAATGAGTACGAGGACTAACCTTGGGCTGGAAGTCGTGACGAGCTCATATTGGTACTGTCCAAATCTAGATAATAGTAGTAATAACTCGGAGATAAAACCAATAATCAGTTTGTAAATAGTACAGAAATGTGGACATGCTTCCTAGTTTTTAATAGTTTGAGCACAACACAAATAAAATATGCCTAGTATGACTAATATAAGGTATGTCACGTCTCGAAATCTACATGTCAAGTATGCATGTCTACTGTAATGCAGCACAGTGATAAAGTCATATACTCCTACTCTCATAGTATTCATCCTTATTCAGCACGTTAAATAACTCCGCACTCTCAATCACTAAGCACTCTCAATCACGCAGCACACTCAATCACTCGGCACTCTCACTGAGCACTCATCGGTAACTACACTCACTGCTGGTATGTGAGGCTCCGGAGGGGCGGATCCTGCCAAACGCTAATATAAGCCAATCATGGCATGCTGCAGCGTGCAGCCCGATCCCATTATGAATCAATAAAGTCTGAAGCGGCTTGAAGCCCGATCCTATAAATATAACTAACAATCAGGCCCTCGGCCTCACAAAATTCATGCCAATCAGCCCAAAACAATGAATACATGATGTAACAATAAATGATAACAGAGACTAAGGTACGATATGCAAATGATGAATGTGACTAAGTACATAATGCAATTTAAGCAAATAACTCAATAACAAAAATATCCTTTGTGGGTCCCAACAATACAAACAGGTAGCCTAAACATGATTTCTAACATAAATCACAACTCAATTTCTCTAACACATGGAGAATACATAAATAATAACAAGATTAGACAACTACACTATTCCACGGAATCAATCGAGTCACAATTATAACGGTGCACGCCCACACATCCCTCACCTAGCATGTGCGTCACCTAAACACCAAGCACATAATACGTATTCAGGGATTCTTACCCCTAGAGCCAAGTTTAGAAGTGTTACTTACCTCAAACTGCACAAATATTTACTTCAACAAGTCCTTGCCTCGCGAATCAGCCTTCGAAAGACTCGAATCTAGCCAAAAACAACTTAATACAAATCAATACACGCTTAGAAATCAATCCCATATGATAAAGTTATGTCCTTCAACAAAAGTCAAAAAGTCTACCCAAAGTCAACATCGGGCCCATGTATTGGGATTCAACAAAATATACAAAATCCAAACACCCATTCAACAACGAGTCCAAATCATCCAATTCCGATCACAAATCATCACTCAAATCCCCAAATCTTACTCTCCAATCCCTAGTCAAAAAATCCCCTAGATTCCACCTTAAAAACACATAATCTAAGTAGGAAATTCAATGGGTGTTCAATATTAATGAATAAAAATGGTCAAAAGTTTCTTACGTCTTGAATTCTAGTGAAACCCCTCACAAAAATCGCCTCAACCGGAGCTTGCAAAGTCCACAAATGAAGAAAACTCAAAACCCTTCGAATTTAATACACTGCCAATGTTTTTTCACATGCGGTTCACTTAATTGCGTTGGCGGTCTCACAGACATGACCAAAAGTTCTGCTTCTACGGTTTCCATCAAGGCCCCTACCTTCGCTTCTCCGGATTAGGCTCTTTTCCTGTGGAGTCGCACCTGCGACCTCCTCTCCGCTTCTGCGGAAGCTCTTGCCCCTCGCCACATTCATTCCTGCTCTCCACTTCCCGCACTTCCAATCCCACAAATGTGGACAAAACCTCAAACATGCGCATCCCCTCAGTCCCAACAAAAATCCGCACTTGTGATGCAAAACTTGCTTCTACGGTCATGCACCTGCAAAGAATTGTTCGCAGGTGCGATCGCACCTGACCAGCAGCAGATAAGAAATTCCTCAAGTCCACAACTCATTCTGATATCAAACCGAATCACTCTAGAGGCTCCCGCGACCCCGTCCAAACATACAAACACATCCCGAAAAATCATATGAACTTTGTCGAGGCCTCAAATCATGTCAAATAACATAAAAAAACACAGACCACACTCCAATTCAAGCCTTATGAAGCTAATGGATTTCCAACTTCTATAATCGATGCCAAAACCTATCACACCAACTCCGATTGACCTCAAATTTCGCACACAAGTCATAAATAATTCAATGGACCTATTACAACTTTTGGAATCAAAATCCAAGCTCGGTAACAACAATGTAAAATCTCGGTCAAACTTCTCATTTCTCCAAACTTCAACTTTTCCAAGTTTTGCCAATAGAATCATCTAAGGACCTCTAAATCAATATTCGGACACACTTCTAAGTCTACAAAGCTATTGGAACCATCAATACTCCATTCTGCAGGCATTTACACACAATTCATCGTCAACTCATTCAACTTAGGCTTCCAACCATGGGACTAAGTGTCCCAATCCATTCTTAAACATCCTCGGAACCAAACCAACCACCCCGGCAAGTCAGATAGTAATAAATGAGCATAGGATGAGCAATAAATGGGGGAACATGGCTACAATACCGAAAACGACCGGCCGAATAGTTGCAACTACTACGGCTAAAACAATTGTAATGATCATGTGCACGTAGCCATAAAGGGATTAAGTGCGTTTCATACTAAGTACATCCTCAAACTAAGGCTTATTAGTAGACTAAGGTCTAATACGGTCATAAGCCCCACATAGCACTCATGTACACGCTCGTCACCTCGTGTACATTTGCTTTTCGTATAACACGAATAAACAATTAAGGCCAAATCCTAAGGGCTACTCCCACACAAGGTTAGGAAATATAATTACCTCAAACAACCCAAATTAATATTCTAAAAAGCCATTACCTCTCGAACCGGCCTCCGAAGAGTCAAATCAAGCCAAAATTAACCCTATAACATCAAACATACTTATAGAAATCAATTCCAAGTAATAAAGCTCTGATAATTACAAAATATCAAAAAGTCAACCCGAGCTCACCTCTCGGAACCCGACAAAAATGTCGCAAATCCCGACTGCCCATTCGAATATGAATCTAAATATATAGGTTTCATCAAAAACCTACTCCAAATCGGGTTATAATCTCCATTTTTGCTTTAGAAAAGTTTTGCCAAAACCACTAATTTTTCTCTCCTAGATCCACCAAACAAATGCCAAAAATAAAGGTAAAATTATGAATAATAATCAAATCCGAGTCAAGAGCACTTACCAAATCAAAGTAGGCAAAAATCGCCTCAAAATTTGCCTTAATCCGATCTCCCAATCTCAAAATATGAAAAAATTAGCTCAAAGTCCGAAAAATAACAACTTAAAGATCAGTCCAGCGATACCTTTCGTGAACGCGGCCCAAGCCTGGCACTTGCAAAGCACAAAATTACACTGCCTAGAAAATACTCTATGCGAATGCGGTCCGGAACCCGCGAACGTGACGCACAACATCCACTAGCCAATGCAAACGTGGTTTCCCACCCGCAAACGCGAAGGCCAAAAACCTGACGACCTTATTCGGCCCTCCCTCTACACAAACGCGACGCCCAGGTGGTGAATGCGAAGGCTGCTGCCCACAAAGCTCCCAACACACGATGCTCCCATTGCGAACGCAAAGAGAAAAAATGACACTGCCCCAAATAGCCTTAACCATCGCGAAACCTTCTCCACAATCGCGAAGCACAACAGACATCAACTATTTCACTAGTTCCAAACTTCACCGAAATGATCCGAAATCCATCTGAATCACTCCCGAGCCACTCGGGACACCATCCATACATACCAACCAGTCCCAAAATATAATATAGACCTACTAAAGGTCTCAAATACCACAAAGTAATAAAAAAACTAAAAATTGCACCTCAATTCAAGCTTAATGAACTAATCCCTTTTCAACTATCAAAACTCATGTCGAACAACGTCTAATCAACTCAGAATAACCCCAAATTGTGCACACAAGTCCCAAATAACATAACCAACCTATTCTAACTCCTGCAACAACAATATGAATTTGATAGCCTCAAAGTAAACTCCTGGTCAAACCTGTGAACTTGAAAACCTTTAACTTTCCAACTTTCGCCAAAAAGAACCAAATCAACCTAGTAACCTCCGAATCGAAATATGGACATATGCCTAGGTCCAAAATCATCATACGAACCTATTGCAACCACTAAAACACCATTCTGGATTTGTTTACACAAAATCAAATTTTTTTCCACTCTTATAACTTAAGCTTCCAACCTTGGAACTATACGTTCCAATTCACTCAAAACCTCCCCGAGACCAAACAAACCATCTCTGCAAGTCACAAAATAAAAAAAAAGCATACGGAAATCATCATCTAGGGAACGAGTCTCGAATACACAAAATGGCTGGCCGAATCATTACATTCTGCACTTCTTAAGCAATCGTTCATCCCCGAACAAGTTTAGAACCATACCTGGGATATGAAAAACATGAGGATATCTACTCCTCATATCATGCTAAGTCTCCCGTGTTACCTCCTTGATGTTCCGGAGAATTTCGGCACATTTTGATACTAATTGCTTAGATTTTAACTTGTTTTACATGCAACTTCCTTAGGTACTTATGCAATTTTAGTGTTTTTGCAGTATAAGAAGTGTAAGGACCTAAGAGCATATGAAAAAGAGTTTAAAAAGCAACATAAAGACAAGGAAAGAGCAGGAATGCATCATAGAGGTGAATATGCGATCGCAAACATCACATGCGAATCGCAGAATCCACATGAAGATCGCAGATCAAGACAGACTTCTGGGCAAAATGTCACGTCAAGAATGCGGTCGCATATGCGATTGCATAACTGGTATGCGAGCCGCAGAATTGCACACGGAGATCGCAGATCAAAGCAGAGTCCTGGGCGAAGTTCAGAGTCTGAAATGCGGTTGCATCTGTGATCGCATAACTGGTATGCGAGCCGCAGAAGCAACCGTAAACCAAGCACGAAGTCTACTGAAGGAAGAAGCCGCGATGCAAGATGCGGTTGCATTTCTACAATGTGGACCTAAACCATGGATGTGATGAAGGCAAACCTAGGGTTGAAATCTGCGACAGATGTGTCAAAATTGCGGACCACATTTCCGATATGCGACAGAAATGCGGTCGCATTTTTGACTTCGGGGCAGATCAGTCTGAATTTTTACCTCGATTTTTGGGCCTCTATACATAGGTGTACTAGGGTTATGTGGGGGCTATCTTGTCAGACTTTGGAGCAGAAAGTACAAGGCTTGAATATTCTTATTTCTTGGAAGCTTTTGGGTCAATAGTCTTCTACTTTGTAAGTGTCATGACAATTAAAATTCTTTTGATTTCAGATTTTAGTATGAGTAGCTAATTTTATACACTAAGGTTGTGAACCCTAAATGGGTGTGATGTTATTGGGTGTTTGATATTGAATATATATTTAACGGTTGATTGATATTTATTTACTTCTCATTCCTTAACAATTGTTGGTGGTTGCAAACATTAACAAACACCATTAAATTCCATCTTTTCTTGGGAAAGCAGGGTAGAATTTGGTAGAAGTAAATATCAAAGACTTAAGGCTTTAAACCTTGTTTAATAAAATCGCTTAGGAATACGTGAGTTTTAATTTGACATAAATTGATTGTTCTTAATCACAACTCTTTTATATTTAGAAAAATCATAAAGAGGACATACTACCCAACTATTGGAAAATATTGGGTAGTCAATTAGACATCAATTCCATATCAAAAGATTCTTCCGTTAGAAATATATCATATTGACATCGATAGCATTACACTTCATTAAGGGGGACACAACTTTGGTTTCTTTAATCATATTATTCATATTCTCAATATTGCGATTAGACTTTATTTAAACTAAGTTCAATTCATACTTTTGTTACGATTACCTGGATAGAATTACGACTGCAGTTGAGTATTACGCTAATCAAGTAAACTTTTCACACCCATTCCCTGTGGGATTCGACCCCAACCTTGTTGGGTTATTATATTTGACATCGACCACTTACACTATTTATTAAGGTATAATTTGAGCGTATCAAATTTTGGCGCCGTTGCCGGGGAATACGGTTTTGAAATTATTAATTAGTGTGTGCTTTACTGTACGTCTAATTCTACTCTATCACACTTTGCTTGTTTTGCTTGGTGTTGATAGGAAAACATGTCGGAATATGGTGACGATGTGAAGGCAGAAGTGGAAGGAAATCCTTTTGCGGATATCTAGGAGTACATCGAGGATACAAATGCTATTGTACCTCCTGCTATTGGTGCTGCAACTTTCAAGGTGGAATACGGGTTAATTCTGATGCTTAAAGCGGAGGGATTTTTCAGGAATTCCACTGATGATGATCCAACACAACATCTCAGAAAGTTCTTGGGTGTATGTGCAATGCATAAACAGAACAATGTCTCCGATGATGCTCTAAGGTTGAGATGCATCAAGTACTCTCTAGCTAGGGACTCAAGGAAATGGCTCCAGAATCTTCCTCCAAACTCCATTCATTCCTGGACCGAACTTGTCCGATCTTTCTTGTCTAAATGGTTCCCACAAAGCAAGAAGTCTGAGCTCAGGGATAAAATTTTCTTCTTCAAGCAATTACCGGGAGAACAACTACATGAGGCATGGGATCGTTTCAAACTATATTTGGTGAGGTCTCCGAACCATGGTTTCCCGGATTCTATTTTGTTGGAGAAATTTTATATGGGTTTGGATCCGATGAACCAATCTATAGCCAAGAATGCAGCTGCCGGATCTTTCATGGACAAGTCATTCGCAAGGGTGACACAAATACTTGACAAAATGGCAAAGCATAATCAAGCATGGCATTCTGAGGACACTATAGGTGGAATTGCATATGGCTCTCCTTCTTTGAGCAACATGATCAAAGAAAATCAAGAGAGAGATCAAGTGATTGCAGAGCTTGCTACAAATGTTAATGTGTTGACAAAGATGTTCACCAAAAACCAAAAGAAGAAAGTAAATGTGGTTGATAAGGTGCAACCCATATCAAATGAAGACTTTGAGGAAGCAAATTATGTCAACAACTCTCAAGGAGGGTATCAAAGGCAACATTACCAAGGTCAAGGTTCACAAAATCAGTGGAGGCCAAACCTGCAAGGGCAAGGCCACCAACAACGGCGAAACGACCAAGGTGGCACAAACCAAGGAAATTGGAACAACAACAACAACTTCTCAAATCGGAGTTCAAATCCTTATGTTCCCCCAAAGGGTCAATACTCAAATCAAAGTTCCTCAACTGAGTCTAAGTTAGAAAGTATGCTTGAAAGGATACTACAAAATCAGGAAAAATCCAACAATTCCATGAGGAACATGACCGAGCTTGTTGACTCTCATACTGCAGCTATTCAAAAATTAGAGATGCAAATGAGAGATCTCTCTAGGGAGCAACATCCACAGCAAAAGGGAACACTCCCTAGTGACACAATTGCGAACCCAAAGGGTAGTGTTAGTGGCCCAACTTCTCATGTCATGGCAATTACTACCAGGAGTGGGAAGATACTACAAGGAAAGGGTGAACAAGTGGTTGAGGTGGAAGAATTCGAAAAAGGGTTGAGGTTGAAGAGCCAAGTGTTGTCGAAATTGAGAAAATTCCGGAAGATGTGCAAGTCCAAGAAGAGACCCGAGAAGTGGTAAAGGAAAAGGCAAAAGAAACATCAAACATTCTTCCGCCTATTCCTAGACCTCCTCCTCCTTTTCCTCAAAGACTTGCAAGAAGGGTGGATGATAGTAAGTTTGAGAAGTTTTATGACATTCTAAAGCAATTATCGGTGAACATACCGTTCTTGGAAGCTTTTCAAGAGATGTCGGGTTTTGCTAAATATTTGAAAGATTTGATCACCAAGAAGAGGACCACCAAGAATGAGGTGGTGAACATGACTCACCGGGTTAGTTCAATTATTTCCACAACCTCCGTTCAGAAGAAAGAAGACCCGGGGGCCTTTACCATTCCATGCACTATTGGGGCGCGTGATTTTGCAAGGGCTCTTTGTGATAATGGGGCTAGCATTAACTTAATACTGCTTGCCATTTACAAACAAGCGGGGTTAGGAATGCCAAGGCCACCAAGTATGAGATTGCAAATGGCCGATCGTTCCATCAAAAGACCAGTAGGAATTGTTGATGATGTGATTGTGAAAGTGGGAAAATTTCATATACCCGTTGACTTTGTAATTCTTGATTGTGCCGTTGACAAAGAAATCCCTATTATCTTGGGGAGACCATTCCTAGCCACTGGAAGAGCACATATGGATTCAGAACGGAATGAAATCAAATTCCGAGTGAATGATGAAGAGGTTATATTCCAAGCAAGTAAGGGTATGAAGCTACCGAATGAGTATGAAAGTATTTCGGTGATTGATATTGTTGACGACGTGGAAGATGCGATTGAAATGAAAATGGCCTCGGTGAAGCGTTAACAGCTATCTTGGTGAACTTTGATGGTGAGGATATGGAGGGTTTTATGGAGTCGGTAAATGCATTGGAGGGGCGTGGTTCTTACTCTTATGCTCCACCAAAGCTCTCTCTCGACTTGGAAAATAGATCTACACCTCCCGCAAAGCCATCTATTATTGAGCCACCACAACTAGAGCTCAAACCACTTCCTCCGCACTTGAGTTATAAATTTCTTGGCTCAAATGATACTTTACCAGTAATTGTTTCTTCTTTGTTGGATGATGTGTAGGTGGAACAATTGTTGAATTTTTTGAAGGATCATAGGCAAGCCATTGGATGGACAATTGCAGACATTCGTGGGATCCCTGCTGGAATTTGCGAGCATAAAATTCAATTGGAAAGTGGGACCAAACCGAGTGTGGAACACCAATGACGGTTGAACCCGTCAATGCAAGAAGTGGTAAAGAAGGAAATAATCAAATGGTTGGATGCCGGGGTAGTCTACCCCATTGCCGATAGTTTGTGGGTGAGCCTGGTGCAATGCCTGCCGAAAAAGGGAGGCATGACTATGATTAAAAATGAGAAAAACGAGCTTATCCCAACAAGAACGGTAACCGGCTGGAGGGTATGTATGGACTATCGGAAACTCAACAGTGCCACATGCAAGGACCATTTCCCTATGCCTTTTATTGATCAAATGCTTGATCGGCTAGCGGGAAGGTCATTTTATTGTTTCCTTGATGGATATTCCGGCCACAATCAAATCAACATAGCATTGGAGGATCAAGAGAAGACGACATTCACTTGCCCTTATGGAACGTTTGCTTTCAGTCGGATGCCATTCGGTTTATGCAACGCTCCGGCCACCTTTCAAAGATGCATGATGTCCATCTTCTCCGACATGGTTGAGGAATTTTTTGAAGTATTCATGGATGATTTTTCGGTGGTAGGTGAGTCTTTTGAGCATTGTCTTAACAATCTTAAACAAGTGCTCAAAAGATGTGAAGAAACCAACCTTGTGCTCAATTGGGAGAAATGCCACTTCATGGTAGATGAAGGCATTGTGTTGGGACATAAAATTTCAAGGCATGGCATAGAGGTAGACTGGGCAAAGATAGAGATCATCTCTAAACTTCGTCCACCTACTTCCGTTAAAGGTGTTCGCAGTTTTTTAGGGCATGCCGGTTTCTATAGGCGTTTCATCAAGGATTTTTCCAAGATTGAAAATCCTATGTGCAAACTCCTTGAGAAGGATGCGAAATTTGTTTTTGATGAGAAATGCCTCAAAGCTTTTGAGGAGTTGCAGTAAAGGCTCACCATGACACCTATTATTGTCACACCCGATTGGTCACTTGCTTTCGAGCTTGTGTGTGACGCCAGTGGTGTAGCCATTGGAGTAATTCTTGGCCAACATCACAACAAAGTTCTTCACCCAATTTACTATTCCAGTAAAACACTCAATAGGGCACAAATGAATTACACAGTGACTGAACAAGAACTTATGGCCATTGTCTATGCTTTTGAGAAGTTCCGGGCTTATTTGCTGGGTTCCAAGGTGATAATGTACACAGATCATGCAGCTCTTCGCTATCTCATGGCAAAGAAGGATGCAAAGCCTAGGTTGATTCGATGGGTTTTGTTGCTGCAAGAGTTCGACTTTGAAGTAAAGGATCGCAATGGACTCAAAATCAAGTGGCGGATCATTTGTCTAGGGTTGAAGAAGCAGGGAGACCAAAGGGAGATCTTGAAATCAATGATGCATTCCCGGATGAACACATATTGGCCTTATCTAATACTCTTTCTCCTTGGTATGCTGATATCGCTAACTATCTAGTTAGTGACCTTATGTCGGATGGATTGGACTCATATCAAAAGAAGAAGTTCTTGAGAGATTGTCGGCACTACTATGGGAGGAGCCTTATCAGAAGGTGCGTTCCAGAGGAGGAAATGATGCAAATTCTAAAGGCATGTCATGACTCACCGGTTGGGGGTCACCATGGAGGAAATCGAACAACGGCGAAGGTTCTGGAATGTGGTTACTATTGGCCTTCGATCTACCAGGATGCTAATCAAATGGTTAAGGCTTGTGACCGATGTCAAATACAAGGTCCAATCTCTAAGAAACATGAAATGCCAATGCATTTTGTGATGGAGATTGAAATCTTCGACGTTTGGGAAATTGACTTCATGGGTCCCTTCATAAGCTCATGCGGGATGAAGTCCATTTTGGTGGCTGTGGACTATGTGTCCAAATGGGTAGAAGCAATTTCCCTACCAAACAATGAGGCACGGAGTGTGACCACATTTTTGAAGAAGAACATTTTCACTCAGTTTGGCACTCCCAGACCCATTCTTAGTGATGGGGGGTCTCATTTCTGCAACAAGGCCTTCAAAGTTCTCCTTGAAAAGTACGGTGTCTAGCATAAGGTAGCCACACCCTATCATCCGCAATCAAGCGGATAAGTGGAGGTTTCCAACCGAGAAATAAAGAGCATTCTAGCAAAAACGGTTAATGCAAACAGGACCGACTGGTCAAAATAGCTAGATGATGCACTGTGGGCATATCGCATAGCATACAAGACCCCCATTGGTACGTCTCCGTATCGGTTAGTTTTTGGAAAAGCTTGCCATCTACCGGTGGAACTGGAGCACAAGGCTATGTGGGCCTTAAAACTATTGAACACGAACTGGGCAGAAGATGCAACTTTGAGGTTAACACAACTGAATGAAATGGAGGAATTCCGTCTACATGCTTATGAAAGTGCAGCTGTGTATAAAGAGAGAATGACGTTTGTCCATGATAAGAAGATCTTGAAAAGAGAATTCAAGGCGGGTGACTTGGTGTTGCTTTTCGACTCAAGAATCAAGTTATTTCCGGGCAAGCTAAAATCGAAATGGTCTGGTCCATTCAAAGTAGTCGATGTCTCTCCCTCTGGAGCCGTAGAATTAGCATCGGAAGATGGGCTCCGAACTTTCAAAGTGAATGGCCAAAGAGTCAAGCACTACTTGGGCTCAGATGGTGAGAAGCATTTGGTGGAGCAGCTGGCTCTCAAAAATGGTCCATGCCCGACCATTAAGTAAATTCAGAAGAGTCTCAACTTCGTCGTGCCGCGACGTTAAATCAAGCGCTTCATGGGAGGCAACCCATGTGTGGTAACGTTCATTTTTGTTGTAAATTTCCTTAAGTTTTTGATAGATAGATTTACTCAAGCACTTTGAAGGGTGTGTTAGAATGCAGGAGATTCAAAAGGCCACAATACTGGAAAGGAACGCCTAAAAAGGGAAGAAAAACCAATGTGTGAAGTTTCCTACTCAAATGCGGTCGCATTTTCACTATGCGAATCGCATTTCAATCGCAAACTGAAGCAGTGAGTTTGGCTCAAGTTGTTGACAAAAGTGCGACAAGGTAACTCATTATGCGGACCGCATTTACATTATGCGAACCGCACTTCAATCGCAAACTGAAGAAGTGAGTTTGGCTCAAATTGTTGACAAAAGTGCGGCAACGTAACTCATTATGCGGACCGCATTTACATTATGTAATCGCATTGTGCCTCGCATTGATAACCTTTCAGCAGAACCCACCGCATAACATGTATGCGATCGCATAGTGTGTTATGCGGTGACTTTCCCATCGCACAATGCCAGGTAAGGCGTCGCATTCTCTCATCTTTTAATCCTTCAAAACAGCGCAAAACATTGAACCCCATATTATTCTAGTAAGTTTCAAGTTGTTCACCACAAATCGACTATTTCGAATAAGCTTTGAGACAAGAGATATATGTTCCGTACGTGTTCCATATGCTATTGTTATGTTGTGTTACTATTTTGAGAACATGTTCAAAGTATATATTGCATATCTAAATGTTATAACTTCAAGTCGTGTTTCAAATGAAAACTATGACGCTAAATTGTGTAGAGATTGTGATTGAGATTACACCTCCATCCGCATACCTTGGGGTGATGCGGCAAGGTCGCTTTGTGTGAAATTTTGGTATTGTGGAATACACCTCCACCCGCATATATTGGGGTGAGGCAGCAAGGCCGCTTTGTGTAGAGTCTTGGTATTGTGCAATACACCTCCACCCGCGTACATTTGGGTGAGGTGGCGGGGCCGCTTTGTGTATAGTTTTTGGTATTGTGATTGCACCTCCTCCCGCATATACTGGGGTGAGGTGGCAAAGCCGCTCTGTGTAAAGGTATTTCTAGAAGATCAAAGACTGGAAATTTATAAATGTTATTGGGAGTTCTTAACAAATATGTTTGATTTTTATGGCTATCTAAGCGCTATGATTGTTTGTTTGATTTTTATTGCTATCTAAGCCTATGATTGTTACCATGATTCACCATATTCATGCTGTATTTTCATGTTCTTGAATAGATGTTTTGGTTTTCATACTAGTACTATTCGATATGTACCAACGTCCCTTTTGACGGGGCAATGCATAGGAATTGACTAGTGATAACGGTACACTTTTTTCCCAGCTGACTTGGTGAGCCCTACTTCATTCCGGGGTTGTGCATCCTTTTTTCAATATGTATTATGTTTTGAGGCATAGCCGGAACCTTGTTGCCGGTACTACCATAGTACTATTTTATATCTATTAGAGGCTCTGTAGACATGGTGTGGGTTATGTATTAGTATTGGGAAAGTCAAACTAGTTATGTTATATGTGTGTTACATCTTCCAATTCAAATTATGAAAACATGTGTATTTTGAGACTTTACAAATGAAGTTTATATTCTCTTTATTTATGGGTGAGTTGGGTAGAAGGAAATCTGACAGGCTTCCTCTGCCGAGTTACCTCGGTTGAGCGCCGGTCACGCTCCCCGAAGTCGGGGCATGACAGTAGGTGACACTAGAACTCATAAGTTCTTCAGCAATCTTCCTAAGTCCAAAATGGACCCAAATTCAATCCGAGTCACACTCGGGGCTCCCAAGACCCCGTCCAAATATACCATCAAGTCCCAAAACATAACAAGAACCTATTTGAGACCTTAAATCATATCAAACAACATCAAATCTAGGAATCGCATCCCATTTCAATCCTATTGGATCTTTCAAACCTTCCAAATCTTCAACTTTTTAACTTTTGCTAAAAAGCCTCAAACCAACCTACGGACCTCCAACTCAATATCTGGACATACGCTTAAGTCCAAAATCACCGTACGATGCTATCGGAACCATGACAACTCTATTCCGGAGTCGTCTACCTAAAAGTCAAACTCTGGTAAATCCTTTCAACTTAAGCTTCCATCATTGGGACTAAGTGTTGTAATTTACTCTGAAACTCACCTAAAACCAAAACAACCATCCCAACAAGTCACATGACCACAATTGAATATAGAGAAGGCAATAAATAGGGGAATGAGGCTAAAATACTCAAAATAACCGACCAGGTCGTCACACACACTACACTGGTATGTTAAGGCCGATGAAAATAATCTCCGTATTATTGAGGCCACGGCGCTCTGAATGACCCTCTGAACCGGGCCCGAAAATAAAGAGACGATGATGATGAATATCGAAAAAGAAAAAGACGAGAGCGCGACGAGCCAATAATCTTTGGACGGCGACACGGTAGGCCAGTATCGTCGCAACCAAAGCTGTCTCGTTCTCATGTCCAGACGAAAATAAAAAAAATACATTCTGAGCCTCCTATAATATTTTAAACTAGTTTACAAAATAATTTTCCAAAAAACATTTACATACTATTTTAAAAAAAAAAAAATTCCAAAAACATTTTCAAACAAAAATCATTTCAAAACATGTTATATTTAATTTATTTTTACTGTATATTATTTTACTAATAATTTCACTTTTCTTGCCTTGCGAGGTACTATCATACGAAGTCGTTCTTGATTATATTCAAGACACAAGTATATTAAAAAACTAGTAGAAGTCGTATTTATTTACCAATGTGTTTAGTTTATGCTCACTCATATATGCTTCATTACCTACACTCAGAATATCATGCTAAGTTAATTAATAATTTAGTTATTCAAATATTTTTAGCGTAGTAAATAAATAACTTGCCACATGTGAAATACATAAAATTAACATAATACATGAAATATTAGGGTCCTTTTCCTTTATCATTCTTCGTAACATACTCACATTATTTTTTTTACACTAATCAATTCGTGAATAATCATTTACCAATTAATATTGTCATAGCTAATTATTTTGGAATAATTCTTTCCATTCTTTATATGTTTTATTACATATACATCTTTTTTCGTGATATTATTCTTTATGCTCTTTCGCATAAATATTTTTTATAATTTGTTTCTTTTAGTCAAATTATTTATGTGCAAGTAATTATTCTTTTCTTTTCACTCTAACCTTTAGTACAAGTTTCTCTCATACTTTAGTCACCCATTTAAAATTTTAATCTTCAAGTTATAAGTCAATTCTTTTAAACGTGTTAACGTGAAATTCAAACCTTTATTTTATGCATTTTAAGTAAAATTCTTTTCATATAATTCAACTCAAACTAGAATACAATTCTCCAATATATTTTTTAATTCTTTTTCGTACTTTTATTTTTTTGTATATCTTGTTAAATATTTAATTATTCTTTGTCTAAATTCATTTTCGTACTTGGCCTATTCATTGGAAATATGGCCGCTCTGTATACTTTATACTATACGAGTTAGCATACCTTAATCATTTCATTTTAAAAACACAAAGTTAATTGCATAATTTATTTGCACATAATTCACTATGTACTTAATTATTCATTTGGGTACATGTTAAATCACTCTCTTTTGAATTCTTTCTGAAAATAATGAGCATTTACTTAATCCATCCTTTATTTGATCGAGTCCACGGGAACCACATTTCGTGGATCTTGAGGGATGCCTAACCTCTTCCCCTCGAGATATCTTGAACCCTTACCTTGAATCTCAACCGTTTTCGCAATCCATAATCAGATAAGACATTACATGACGTTTTAGGTGTTCTAGTGTACCTTAAATACTAGGTGGCGACTCTAATCCCATTTAACCTTGTAGAGTACTATAAGTTGTATGTTGCTTTGACTTGTGCAAGATAGGGTGCAACAACATGGTGACTCTGCTGGGAATACTTCAAGTTCTAACCACAACAAACTTGACAAATTACTTGAGGGATTACACGTTCTCCAATACTCCAATTTCTATTATTTTGTAACACATGCTTCAATCAGTATATTCTTTGTCATTTACTTCAATCGTATATTCTTTTTCATATGTTTGAAATTGTATATTCTTTGTCATGCGCTTCAGGTTATATGTTCTTTATCACATGCTTCAAGTTGTATATTCTTTGTCGCACATTTCAAGTTGTATATTCTTTCACGTGCCTGTGTTGTATATGCCTTACACATGACTATGTTGTATACTCTTTACACATGCCTATGTATTATATTCTTTGTCTTTTCACCCCTCTAAACCTACTTTCAAAAGCTCTCTAGTTTCAGAGATTGGTATACGATGTTAACTACGAACTCTCTACCAGTTGTTCTCAACTCATGCTCAAGTCTAGGTAAAACTACTCTTACAATTCCTAGGTCACTGTATGTATGATCCTGCAGTTTTCTTTAGCTGGATTAATTGTTACATATCCTTTATTTATTACATATTATATGTATTTTACCTGTTCTTTATGTGTTATGTTGTCACGAGCCGAAATCCTAACTGTGGGGTCATGATGGTGCCTAACATTTCACTTGCTAGGCAAACCAACTTTAGCTAATTACTTAACTAGTTTTAATAATTTATAATAGATCATTATAATATGCAACTGTAATAGTCTAAAATAGATGTGATAAATACAATGTAGCATAGTCAAAACATATCCCAAAAATTTGGAGCCAAGAATACATGAGCATACTAGAATTTAAAAAAATAAAGTCTTAACGAAATACAACTGTTCAAACTAAGAAAAACAGTAAAGATAGGATAGAATGGGGCTTCAGGGCCTGCGAATGCTGACGAGCACAAAACACACACTAATAGTATGCTCGCTAGTCGAATATAGTATAATATAATATTGCATCCACAGGGATTAGAGTTAAACAGTATTATCATAGTTTGTAGCTAGATTGCTATCCAAAATAATCAATAGTTTATAATTATGTGACTTAAAACTAAAATTAACTAAGAATCTAAAGCTAATTAACGAATGACAATCAAAACAAAAGTAAGAAAAGAAGATATCGATGGGAGAAAATAAGGAGTAATTGGATCGATGCAAGATAAATGTCTGGAATTTAACTCTAGTTAATTCACTTATAATGTTCAAGTGAGTCTCTCGAATTCACTTAATTATTAGTTCAAACTATAGGAGAAATTCTTCTCTCGATTAAGTCTCAACCTCACAATATGAACCAAATTAAGCTCGGTTAAGATATGCACGACTTCGTAGTGCATTGGTCTTTAGGAGAACCTCTTTCGATTATCCTCCTAACTAGGTTTAGTTAATAATTCAACTAGCCTCTTTCCACTACTAAGAAGACTTAATGAATTCAACCAACAAGATAATGAAAAGATATCACAAGTTATGCCTATCTCGATTACATGAACATGTGAATATAGATGCAACTATATAAAACATCCAAAACGATTCAATACATACAAACTAGAGTTATTATCCACAAACAAATATCAAAACACCAAATCCATCAAACCCTAAAGGAAACTACTCCATAGATATGGAGTAATTCATCACAGATAAGATTAAAGTAATGAAAAATATAAAATGATCCAAACTCTTGTCTTGAGTGAGGATCCAATGATGAATTTCTTATGCTTTTGCTTCTACACGTCCTCCTTAGTCTCCTTAGGTCTTAGGTATGTCAAAAATCCCAAAAATAACATTTTTACATGTATTTATACCAAGTAGGTCCGGACCTAGACGAAAACACATTTTCCTACGCAAAATAGGACTGTGGTTAAAAAAATGGACAGGTGGCATGGGGCGACTCGCTAGGCGGGGCGGCAGTGGGAAACTTAAGAGAGCTTAATTGGCAGGAGCAGAAATTTTCATAAATGTTGTACCCTACCCGTCGTGGGTGTGGAAAATTCTTAGAGTACGTATTTTTTATTGCTTTTTTGATATCCAGACGTGGTTCTCGACCCCCGAACATGATCCCCACTATATCCCTTGGGCTTTTGTTCAGACTTCAAAGCTCCAAATTACTCGAATTCATTCCATATCATCGACATAGCTCGGAATCCCTCCTACAAGCAATAAAACACACAAACCATTGCTCGTCCTCGAGCAATCCAACTACAGTATATATAGACACGACCTTTTTCAAATAAATCTCCTAACTCATTACACCAAGAATATTTAAAACAGAGTAAGCACAAATAGCATAACATTTTCACTCAAGATTTGACTAAAAAGCACCACACATTCTTTATAACCCGCTCACTTACTATAACATAGAGGTCAAGCATTACCTTTCCTTCGTGAATCAAGTGCCCTCACAACAAGAGAGATTAGTTCCACACACAATAGATATTAAGAACAATTAGGAACTAAAGATAAAAAAAATTCACTCACTCTCAGAAATAAGATTCATATGCCACAAAAGATAAACCATAGGCTTGCCCGTAGTGTACTATTCTACTAATTGAGCTCATTCAGTCAAAAATCAAGTAGGACTTTAAATGGTTGTAATGTAGGTTGCGGGAGGGGTAGGATGCATTTAGATATAAGAGTGACTACACCTCCCTAAGCACTTTAATACATACAATTTAACATTCAAAACCCCACACTTATGTCAAACCATACTCCACCTTCACATCAATATGCATTAACTCCCTCCTTCTTTAAGCTCATTTACATCAAAAGTTACCACTGTCAAAGAATAATTACACAACAATACAACATTTCTTTTTCTTTTTTTTTCTTTCTTTTTCAGTTGAAGTGGCTCTTACTTTTTCTATACATTGCACCTTTCTCCTTATTTCATAAGTTCCACTCAAAAGCCAAACCAACCACCCCGCACTTCTACTTTTACAAAATTCATAACAAATTTATGTGCTCACGAGAGGTTAAATGGTTCAAATAGACGGTCAATTCAAACAAATGGGTAAGACTTTTAAAGTGGGTGCCAAAGAAACAGGATCATAGGCTCAAAGGAGTTAACTGAAACTCATAGCAATTACGCGGGTAAACACATATAACTTGCTAAACAAAGAAACGCCTATATCACTTCCAAGACTGAATAAAACTACCATTTTACTTTGTAAACACACAGGGCAAGTTCTAGACATCAAATGCCATGCACAGAATAACTCAAACCTCACACACACATGGCACATACTCAAGATTAGATTTTTTTTTAATTATCTTTATTAATTAATAATTAGCAAAATATACAAAAAAGGAGGGGGACATGTACTTTTCCCCCCCAAAAAAGTACATGTACCTAGTCTTTGTAAAGCATTCACTAAAGGTACCTAGGATGTGATAAATGGTTAGATGATGTATGATCCTCCACACTTGGTGTTCAAAAGTGTCTAAGTGTGTAGGGCATGTCAGACCTAAATTGATGTAATGACTATCTATCTTATAATATTGATAGGTAGTCATATGTACAAAAGCAATGGGAAATAAGACTAGGTCGACTGTACAAAATACATATGTTCCTAATCCTACTGAATGATTGAGAGGTAGTTTTCTTGTCCCATTGAGAATGATCTTGGCAAAAACTTAGAATTCTCTGATAAGTGTATTATATGGCATGGAGGAGTGATGTTCCCCTTTGCTATGACACAGTTGGAAGTACTCTGATTGAGAGTGTCCTGCTGCTTGTGCAAACTACTGCTGACTCTCTGAGTGCTGTTGTTCCTTTTGTCTCTGAGTACTGTGCTTCCTTTGTATGGTTGCTGACTTGGTTCTTGGTATTCATGCTTTTGCTGGTGGTATTTGTTATTGACTCTGCTGTTTGTGTTTATGTTGTTGCTGTTGTGTTTGTTGTTGATGCAATTGGTTGATGTTGTTACTCCAGCTGTTTCTTTGAGGGTGCTTCTAGGTACTCTAATGATGCTGATTGTTGTTGCTAATGCAGGCACTTCTTGGGTTTGTGCTGATATTGTGTTGTTGTTACCTCTGCTGTTGATGTTGTCCTTGTGATGTGTCTGCTGGTGCATGAGTTGCTGATTCTGAGAGCAATAAGGATGCTGAGGGTGTTGATTGCCAATGTGGAAGGTTTGTATTGTCTGTTTGTTGCTGCATGTGTAACAAAGTGAATCCTGATGAGAATTGGTCTTGATGATTGAATATCCGTTTTGTTGTTGACTTTAGTGTTGACAGTGGAGTTGTTTGCACTGCTGCTGCCTCTGTTGATGATGCTACTGCTGATTTTAATGTTGCTCCTGGTACTGCAAAGCAAGATTGGACCAGTGTTGATCCAATGAGAGATGTCAGGGATATTTTGTTTGAAAATTGAGGTGCTTTAGTGAGAAATACTGTTGGTACAGGAACTTGGTGATTGATGAAATTGCATTAGACTGAGCACTGGAAGTGCTAATACCACGCAATGCAATTGCGCCAATAACCTGAAACTATACGAACAGTTACATCTAATGATGTTTCTGGTGTTGCTGGTGATGCCACAAATGTTGCCTCTGTTTCTGTTGTAGTTGTTGCAGTTATTGTTGATACTGGTACTATTGATGAAAGACTGTTGCATTGCTTCTATAATTTGCTGCTGATTAGGCCATTGTGATCTGCTGATGCTGCCTTTGCTTGAGTGCTTCTTGCTGGAATTTTTGCTGCTTTTATAGCACTTGTGTTCACTGTTTCTGTTCCATTGTTTCTGTCACCCCTATTGTTTCTTGCTTTACTGTTTGTCTGTGATAGTAGGTAAGTGAGTTGCTGGTATTGGTGTTGCTGGTGATGCTGGCCTTGCTGTGCTTTTGATCTGATTTTGTTGTGCTTCAACTCATCAATCCTGCTAATCATCAATCCTGCTAGTGTAACCTTGCTATTTGATCTCTGCTGCATGTCTAAGGAGTGTGTCTGCTGGTTTGACAACATTAAGAGGAGTGTTGGCAATGAGCAATTGGCTGCTGGTGCAAGTTTAGTGGGCTGCTGGTGCTGGTGCTGCTGTCCTCTTGCTTTGCTGGTTGTTCTGCGTTGCTAATGCAGCTGATGCTGGTCTTGTTTTCTTTTAGGCCTTTGCTGCAGTGTTGTAGGTCTTGCCTTGACACCATATTGCTGTTGTAGGTTATTCAATGGTCTTTTGTTGCTGCTGCTGAACTCCTTGCTGCCTCTGCTAATTCTGATCTCCTTTAGCTGCTCAGAATTTTCTAATCTCTGCAATTGTAATTGCTGCTATTGAGTATCTTGTGAGCTGAGTGTTGTTCCTGCCATCCCTTCTCTGGTACTGCTGACTACATCTGACTGCTCAGGTTGGTGTTTTCTGCTGATGCCACCAGTTTGCTGCTCAATGTTCTTCTCTGATCTTTTGTTGATAATGCTAGACTCTCTGTTAATTCTAATCTCCCTTAGCTGCTCAAAGTGCCTCCTAGTGTCAGTGCTTCTATCAAGTTTCTGCAATTGAGATTGTTGCAGTTGGTTCTTGTTGTTTTTGTTGCATTGTTGATCACTTTTTCTGCTTCTGTTGCTGAGTTGGATATTTTTTGCCTTTTGTGATCTCTGAGGAAGGTGTATTGCTCTGTTGTCCTGTGCTATTGCTTTGGGGGCTAGAGGCTGCTTAGTTTTCCTGACTTGTCTCCCATTTCTTTTGTCATCTGCTGACTCTGTTGATCTTTCTGCTTTTGCTTCAGATGTGTTCCCTTTCTGTAGCTGTGGATGTCCTGATAGTTGGAGCCGTTGTTCCTTTATTTTGTGGTCTCTGCAAATTTCAGGTTCTTTACCAGGTCTTTGGTAGTGCCTTTGTTCCTGCAAAAGAATCAGTAGAGTTGTGAGATAACAGGGGGGGGGGGGATGCTGCAGTTTGTTCTATTGTGACTTTGTGATGCATCTGCAATGCTTCTCCTGTTGCATTTGTTTAGATTGTTGCAGAGTTCTTTTTCCATTGTTGCTTTTGGTATTTTCGACCCTTGCTAGTTGCTTCCTGTTCCTGCCTACAAAGACAAACCAACTGTAATCAGTAGTGTAAATTGACACTATGGTCATTCTGCTATTGAAACAATTTTTCATTCTTCTTGGTTCTTTTTTGTGCTCCTTATTTATTTCCTATCCTACAATGTCCTTACAACTTGTCATTTTGCTATTTTAATTCTTAGGTAAGGACATTGTGATTTATCAGCATTCAGGATTTTCCTGGCTACTATATCCAGTTGTTTGAATTGCTGGCATTCTAATCTTCGTTCCTCCAGTGCAAGGTTTTCTAGGTGGTCTACCAGCTTGTTCCCCTCCCTGTAGATGTGTGATTTTATCAGTGTGAGGGATTCTTTTAGTTGGAGAATTTCTTCTGTTTGATCAATTATGCACCAAGGGGGTTTCCAGTTTCCATTTATGATGTTGTTCAGCAGCATGGAGTCTGTCTGTAGCCATATGTGAGTGAAACCTTATGATATGCAGTATCTCAGTGCTTCTTTGATGGCTGTTGCTTCTGCTACTGTGTTTGTTCCTTCTGTGATTTCTGTGCCAAGTGCATATATTAGGTCCCCCAATTCATTTCTCACACAGTATCCAATTGAGCTTCTTCCCGGATTTCCTTTTGATGTTCCATCAGTGTTGACCTTCACCCACTAGGCTTTGGGAATTCCCACAGTACTTTGCTGAAGTTTATTTTTGGGGTGTGGTTTTCCAGCATATGGAGGAGGTCACTCCATTTGTGAGGTGCATTTATTCCTGGCTTTCTAGTGTTGACTAGTGCTTGCAGTGTTGTGGAGATTTGGTATATGACTCTGCCTATTGTGATTGGTTCCCCATGTTTATAGCTATTCCATCTTTTCCATAGCTCCCAAACAATGCAAGAGGGGAGAGCCTGCAGCACTTCTTTGATTCTGTTTATTGTTTGTATTGTCCAGCACTTTGTTATTGCTTGTTGGAATGTCAGCCCTTCCATTGCTATTCCTGCCCTTTGTAGAAAGTACTTCCGTACCTTGGTGGCAGTGGTGGAGGTGAAGAAGAGGTGTGTCATGGTTTCCTCTTTTGGTTTAGAGAAACACCAACATTTGGAAGGCAAGTGATATCCCCATCTTTTCAAGAGATCATCTAATGGCAATTTTGCCTTCCAGACTCTCCACAAGAAGAAGGCAATCTTGAAGGGAAGCCCTTTAACCCAGATCATCCTATAAGCTCTTTTAGGATTTTCCCTTTTTCTGAGGTATTCCCAAACTGTTTTAACTGTGAATTGGCCTTGATTTTGTAGCGTCCAGAATGAGATGTCTAAAGTGTGCTCCATATTTGGTGGCCTTACTGACGTTGTTATGTGTTCCACAATCTCCTGTGGCAGAGTTTCTGACAGCTGTTGCCTGTTCCAGTCATCATTTTGCAGGACATTGTTTACATTCTAGATTGATTCATCAATTGGGAAGTTTGTTGGCACTATGAAATATAGTGCTCCCAAATTGGTCCAATTGTCATACCAGAACAGTGATGATCCCATTTTGATTTGCCAGGCAATTTGGTGTTCTATGATTTCTCTGCATTCTAACATTTTCTTCCAGGTTTGTGATCCTATTTTCCAAGGAACTATTACTGCATTTAGTGTTTTACAGTACTTTTGGCACATGTATGCACTTCAGAGACTAGGTTTAGTTCTAAAGTTCCACCATAGTTTGCAGAAGAGTGCCTTGGATATGTCATGTAGAGATCTGAACCCTGCTCCTCCTTCTTCACAAGGAATGCATAGATTATTCCATCAGGACCAGTGTTTGCTGTTTCCTCCAACTGTGTTGCTCCAGAAGAATTGTGCAAAGAGCTTGTGGAGATTGTTGATTACTTGCTTTGGAGGATTTACTGATGATAGCAAGTGCACTGGCATGCTTTGCAACACATGTTTGATCAGGATAGCTCTGCCTCCAATTGAGAGCAGTTTGCCTTTCCAGGATTGGAGTCTGTCCTGCACTTTGTTGACTATGTCTTGGTAGTATATGATCCTTTTCCTGGAGTAGTGCATTGGACAGCCCAGATAAGTGAATGGAAAGTTCTGTCTTCCAATACCAGTAATTCTTTCCACTTTTGTTACTACTCCAGTGTTGGCAGAGTGATGCAAAAATATAGCTGACTTTTTGTTTTGTTGACCAGTTGTCCTGAGGCTATTTCATATGCATTTAGAACTTCCATAATCAGTAGTAATGAAGTGGCATCTGAGGATGTGAATATGATCATGTCATCTACATAAGCCAGGTGGTTGATTTTTGGACTCTTTCTGGGCATTCCAAAGCTTCTGAAATGAGGATTTTGATGAAGTGCATTTAGAGCTCTGTAAAGGGCTTCTGCTGCTATAATAAACAGTGTTGGAGATAGAGGGTCTCCCTGTTTGACTCCCCTTGTCGATTTGAAGAAACTATGAGGCTGACCATTGATGAGAATTGAATACCAGTTGTTGCCCATGTATCAAAGATCATGTCAATGAAGATTTCATTGAATCCCATTTTCCTTAGAACTTTAGTCATGAATAGCCAGGACAGTCGATCAAATGCCTTTGTCATGTCTAGCTTGACGACTACAATTGGCCCTGCTCTTGTTCTTTGTCCTATGTCAGTGATTATTTCCTGTGCTAATAGGACATTTTCTAGAATAGTTATGCCTTTGACAAATCCTGCTTGTTCCTGTGAAATGAGAGTAGGTAGTATGACTAGCATCCTTTCATGTAGTATTCTGGAGAAGATCTTGTTGAAAAAGTTGCTAAGGCTTATGGGTCTAAAATCAGAGAATGTCTCTATCTCTTTCTTCTTAGGTATCAGCACCAAGTTTGTGTGAGTAACACATATTGGTAGTTGTCTTCCTGTGAAAAAAGCAGCAACCATATTTTGGATGTCATTCCCAATGATTCCCTAGCATGTTTGATAGAAAAGTCCTGTGAAACCATCTGGCCCTCCTGCACTATTTCCATTTAGACTGAAAACAACTTTTTTGATTTCCTCTTTTGTTGGGATTTTAATCAGTTCTTCATTTTGTTGTACATCTATAAATGGCTGAATGTTTTCAAGGATTCTGAAATCAGTGGGAGTGGTTTTTTCTGTGAATTGCTCCTTGAAGAAGTTGATGGCTTCTTCCACTATCTGTTCCTCTTCCTCAATCCAATTGCCTGCACTGTTTTGGATTATGTTTAGCTGAAGCCTTCTCCTTTTTCCATTGACTAGGGCATGGAAGAATTTGGTGTTTCTGTCCCCATCTTTGAACCAGGCCATTCCTGCTTTCTGCTTCCAGAATTGTTCTTCAATGGCTAGGAACTTGATCATTTGTACTTGCACCTTTTGCAGTCTTCCCTGTTTTGAGCAGTTGGTCTTTCTTCAAATTGTCTTTCATGTACTAGAACTACTTCTTCCATGTTTGTTATATTTTGAAAGATGTCACCAAAAGTTGCTTTGCTCCATAGTGTTAAGGCTCTTTTTAGCCTTTTGAGTTTGTGGTTGAAGACTAAGAAAGGATCCCCTTGCAAGTCTGCTTGCCAGTTTTCTCCTACTACTGCTTCAAAGGTTTCCTGCTTGGTCCAGAAATTGAGGAATCTGAAAGGTTTTTTGATTGTTTTTGATTCCTTATTTAGTTGCAATAACAGAGGACTGTGATCCGAGCCTATTTTGGACAAGTGTGTGATCTCAATAGTTGGGAAAGTTTGCTGGAAGCTTTGATTTGCTAGACATTTGTCTAGCCTTTTGAAGATGCATTCCTCATCTGCTCTCCCATTCCACCAAGTAAAGATGCTTCCTTTGAAGCCTAGGTCTGTTAGGCAGTAGGTGTTAATGCAATAGTTGAAGTCATCCACTTCATTGAAGGGGACAGGAAGCCCACCAAATTTTTCCTCTTGGTCACTGATGACATTGAAATCTCCTCCAACTAGCCAAGCTATTGTTATGCTTTGAGCCAGATCATATATTGTGTCCCACAATTCAATTCTTTTTGTTGCTGTGCATTTAGCATCGACTAGTGTAAGATTGAATTCCAGCTTTGTGTCTGTGTGTATGAGCTTTAAGGTGATCTGTTGTGTTGTGTCTAACAGTGTGGTGATTTCATAAGCAGCATCAATGAAGACCCAAATTTTGTTGGAGACATTAGCTAGTGCTTGTGCCAGCCCTACTCTTCTTCTGTACTGTTCCATTCTCCTTAATTGCTGCTTTGGCTCCGTGATGCCAATGAATTCAAAGTGATGTTTGTTGTGGAGTATGATCAGCCTTTCAAAAGCCTGCATTGTGTTGACTGATCTGATATTCCATATGATTGCATTCATTGATCTTTATTGGGAAAGGTTAGTGCTCTTCTTGATTGATCTTTTGAAAAGCTATTATTGTCTTTGCTTTGCTTCCTCTGGGGGTGCCTGTTTGATTTCATTTTGCTAATTTGGGATGGAGAGAGATCTCCTTGCCTCATTATGTTACTGAGATTCTGAGTTAAGTCCTCTTCATCCATGTCTATGTCCTTGTCAGTGTGGTGAATTTCTTTTATTCTGGCACCTGCTGCAATTGATAAGTTCTTTGGTCGGATGACTGCTTGCAATTGATCCCTTATTATGCCTCTCCTGGCAATCAGTTCATTCTTTGATGATCCTTCATTTGCTGTTATATCTATTCCTTGTTTCCTTTTAAGATCTGCTTGTTTTTTCCTTTCCTTGTACCACAGTGTCAGTAGCTTATTGTCATTTAAATCCTCTTCGAGAGTTCCAGTAGTGCCTTCATCCTCACTTTGTAATCCTTAAGGTAGGTCACCTTCTTCTGAACCTTCTTCCAATTGATCTGCCCATAGCTTCCTTGAATTTTGTTCTGTTTGTTTATCTGTTTCTGCTTCTGTGGATTTTTCCTTTGCAAGTATTGTATCTTTTGTATAGAAACTTTCCAGGATCCATTGTGAGGTGGATTCCTTTTCCTTTTGTGTTGCATTGCTGGTGATTGTTGTTGCTGCATCAGTTGTTGTTATCTTTGTTATTGGTTGCTGGCTGCTACTTGCTTTGTTAGTTTCTGTGATGGTCTTTGGTTGAGCAACTATTTCCTTTGATGAAGTGGTTTGATTACCATTGCTGCTGTTGATCAATTTGTTTCCTGCTTTTGTCCTCTTTTGTGGATTGCTGTTGGGGTTTATTTGTAGGTGGTTGCTGTTGGAGGATGTTGCTGCAGCATTAGCCAGTGTTTGACCTAATGCCATGGTTAGTATGTTTCCTGTTTGACTGTTCATTTTATTTGTGAAACTTAGTGACTTATCTTTGCTGCCAATTCTCTCAGAGTTGCAATGTTTTCTTTGCAAGTAATTGTTGTGTGAGCTTGTTGCCATCTCATTTTCGAAGGCTGGGCTTTGTATCAAGTCTGGTATGTCTCCTGCCTGCCTTTCCAATTCCTCTGTTGAATTCAGTGGCTTACTTCTATGACTGGTTGCCACAACATTGATATGCTTGCTTGAGTTGGAATCAATGTTGGATTTCCTGGTGCTTGGTCCCCTGCAGTTGCCAATGCTGAATCTTGTTGAGCAATTGTTTTATTTGATTGACTGTTTTGTTTATCATTGCTGATGATTTTCAGTGTTGAGCCTGGTGTTAAGAGTGATGTATTTCCTGCTTGACCTTCCAGTGTGTCTGTGAATCTCAGTGGCTTTTTTTTGTTGCCAATTTCCTCTAAAATGCTGTGTTTGCTCTGTGGGTGATTGTTGTGTGAGCTTTTTGCCTTGTCATTTTCAGTAATTGGACTTAATATCAAGTCTGTTATGACCCCTGCCTGGTTTTCCAGCTTGTCTGCTAAGTTTCCTGGCTTAGCTCTGCTGCTGGTTGGCTCAGCATTGCTATGCTTGCTTGAGTTGGAATTCAAAGTTGGATTTCCTGATATTAGCTCCCCTGCAAATGCCAATGCTGAAAGAGTTGTTACTGTGCTATTTACTACACTTTGATCCTCTATGCTGATTCCCCCATTTCTGGTGTTATCATTGTTGAGGGCCTCAAACTTGTTTGTTACTTGCATCTGCTTAGTTTCATTGATTGCTGCTATATTTTGCTTCCCATATGTGATGTTGGCTTTGTTATACATTCGATTGTCCTTGACCTCCTTCCATTGAGGGCCAGCATTTCCTACTATCTTACCACTTTACAGTATCATCAAAGGTGCTGGTTTCTGTCTTTGTTGATGCTTTACTTCCACTGCTTTTCGCTGATCAGTTGTGCCGGAGTTAAGGATTTCAGGGTGCAGGTTCCAGCATTATATCATATCGTGTCCTTGTAACTTACATTCTTTGCAATATTTGGGGATGTAATCATACTGTATTTTGACCCATTCCGTTCTGACTTCCGTTGTTGCCTCATTTTCAATGTCTAGTCTGACTTTTTTGGGCAATTCTACTAATAAGTCCACCAGTACCTTTACCCTAGCCCAAGTAGGCCTCGTCTTATTAGTGGTAGCTAAATCTAGGTGAAGGGTCTTTCCAACAGCAGAGGCTAGCGAGAAAAGACATTCCTTCACGAAATATGTAGGTAATAGGTTTGGGAAGGAAATCCACGCCATTGCCATGGGTGTTTCTTCTCCAATCTTGAATTTTGCATCGTAGATTAATTGCCTCATCTGATATTCGTACCCGTTTTTTTCTTTGAGGTAGTATGTGCTTTTTGAGGTGATTTTGATGAAGTCCTCCTACAGAGATAGTCTGATGAGCACGTGTTTGTCTCTAAAGAAGCCAACATTGCATGCACCCCTACTTCCACACTGAATTGGGATGATTCTTCTTAGTTCCTGAATGTCCGGTCAACCGTAGGAGAATTTACCCACCACCGCATATTGGAGACCTTCGATTGTGTTCAGGCGAGACACCTCTGCTTCCGTATACTTGACAATCGGTTGTCCATACATGAATGTTGCCTTCCTAAAAGGAATTGGTTCGACATCAGCTCTGCTAGGGTTTGAGTCTGCCCTGTTGTTTAGGGTCGATGGTTTAAAGATTTGGGAATAATCTAAGGGTTTGGGTGTGTGTGTGGTAGTGATTGGTGCGAGTGGAGCGGTCGGAGGTGGTCGACCAACCGGTGTTTCGCCGGCTGGTGACACCATTGTTGGCTCTGTGTTCGACTGCGTCGTCTCCTTCTCTCTCTATTCTCCAGACCTTCTCTCTCTATCCTAGTTGATTTAGGTTGACTCAAGATTAGATTATCAAGTAACTCTAGTTAAAGCAGTTTAGCAAAGTTAAGATCATACAATTTAAGGCACTCATACAAGATTCAAAACTGAGCCTAAGCGTCACAACTATAGCACTCACTATTCTAAAGGCATGATAATGTTAAGAGATGTTTCCTGCAATTCAATTCATAACACAAAGTTTCCTACTATTCTACAAAACAAAAACTAACTACAGCCGGTTTAAACAAAACCCTTGGAAAAGAACCGCGTCACAAAGAAAAACCAAGGGGGAATCATTAAACTAACTATAAAAGAAAATCTTTTTATCTTTTTCTTTAGGCTTTAATCCCTCAAGAAACCAGTCGAATGATATCCATCGACGGGAAAAATCAAAATTTTTTAATTGTTATGTTTGTTTTTCAATTTTCCAGCAACTACAACAAAAACTAAACAAAAACGAAACTAACACATATACGTACAATCATACAAAAGCTATCCCCCCACCCCACACTTTAAGTTTTGGTATGTCCCTATGACACACAATTAAAAAGCATAAGGTAAAGGAAACTTCCCTGACTATCTAGTCGGGGTCTGAGTCGAAGTCAGGATCCATTCCTCCCCTTAGAACCAATGCGCACATCAACGCTGACAACTTCTTCTAAGCCTTCTTGGGATGCACCCCACACTTATCATTCTCACTTATTGCAGCCTTCTCTTTCGAGCCCTTCACTTTCCACCCAACACTTGCAGCTGGCTTCTCGTTCTTTACCCTCGTTTATACATTCATCTCAAAAGATACAGTGTCCTCGCCCACTCTAAGCATGAGTCTTCTCTCGTGTATATCTAAGATTGCTATACCCGTTGCTAAGAGTGGTCCTTCTAAGATGAGAAGGATCTCCTTGTTCTCCTCCATATTTATTACAATAAAATCTACTGGAAAAACAAACTTATCTACCCTAACTAAAATATCTTCCACTATCCCCTCGGGTATTAAAGTCGTTTGGTCTACCAGCTGCAAAGATATTAACACCGACCTTATCTCTCCAATCTCTTTCTCTAGCTTCCTGTAAATAGACAAAAGCATTCGATTAATTGATGCGCCAGAATCACATAAAGACTTATCAAAATTAATAGAGCCTACAAAGCAAGGTATAGTAAAACTCCCTGGATCTCCACACTTTTGTGGGAGTTTGTTTTGCAATATTGCGCTGCAATGCGCTGTGAACTTGACCACTGATGTCTCTTCTATCTTCCTCTTCTTTGTTAGGATCTCCTTCAAATTCTATGAATGGAAAATTTACATTAACATGTTTCAGCATATCTAAAAATCTCTCAAATTGTGTGTCCAGCTTTTCTCTATACAACTTTTGGGGGAACGGTAAAGCAGGAATATTCTCGCTCTCATTAGCTTCATCCCTTCTCGAAGTTTCCACCTTCTTTTTCTCAGCTCCCTTCTTGCCTTTCTTCTTTTTATCAACTTTATATTTTCAGCTTCTCCTCACTTTCTTTTTCATGTACCACCTCTTTTTGAACTGGAGTGGGATCTTTCAACACTTGCCCGCTTCTTAATGTCATAACATTCACTGTCTCTTTGGGATTTCTCTCAGTATCAGCTGTCAAAGTACCTAGGACTCTTTTAGATAATATTGTTGCTATCTTGTCCCACTTGTCTCTCCAAATTTTGAAACCTAGTGCCCAATTATTTGATAGCTGCCCCCTGAGCATCTAACCTCTCATCTGTCTTGAAATGAAGGTGTTCAGTAGATCCTCTGGACCAAGCTGAATAGGTTGTTGAGGCTGAGACTGCTGCCTTTACTGATTTTGGAAACCTGGACCTCATTGTTCCTGAAATCTAGGGTTGTTTTGTTGCCATGTCTTTGTAGTACCCCCAAGTGAACTCCATGAAAAACCGGGGCACTTCTGACCCATTGCATTGAAATTATCATTCTCCACAACATTCACTTCCTCAGTTGAGGCTTGACACCCATGAGTAGGGTGTCCTCTTCCACAAATATCACAAACTACATGAGGTTCACTCTGTATCAAAGCTAAGGTCAGCTTCCTTATCTCTTTTGCCATTGCATCAAGTTGTACCTGCATCGATGTGTTAGCATCCACTTGGTGAACACCAGTTGATCTTCTTGTTTCAGAACTCTCAGAGAGCCACAGGTTTGCATCTTCAGACAACTCATCTAGAATTGTGACTATTTCCTCTAGAGTCTTCTTCATCAATGGGCCTCCAGCTGCATTACTCAATGTTCTACGTGAGGCCGGTGTCAATCCATCCCAAAAATCATGGAGTTGCATCCAGAGTTCAATTTTGCTATGTTGACACTTTCGAACTAATTCATTAAAACTCTCCCAAGTTTCAAACACAGTTTCAGTCTCTTTCTGGCAGAAGTTATGAATCTCTCTTCTAAACTTGCCCGTTTTAGCTGAGAAGAAATATTTATCAGGAAATGTTCTGGTCATCTCCTCCCATGTTCTAATTGATCCCTAGGGCAAGCTTTTAAGCCACTGCTTTGCATCATCTTTCAGTGTGAAGGGGAATACCCTTAAGTAAACTACATCTTGTGAAACACCATCGTATTGAAAGTTGTTCATAATCTCCTCGAAGTCCATCAGATGTGTGTTTGGATCTTCGTTCATCTTCCCTCTGAAGACAAAGCAATTATGAAGAGTTTTGAGAAACCCTTGCTTCAATTCGAAATTATTCGCTGCAACTGGAGGTGGTCTAATACTTGACAATCCTTGGTTATAGACCGGTCTAGCATAATCACCAAGTGGTCTCCCAGTCCGGGGAGGTATAATTCCGAATTGGTCTGCACCCACAGGTTGATTCTAAGCAATTCCCCGAGCCCTGTCCTCTTCATAAACAAGTTGTGCATTTCGAAGAGTTGCTTCCTCAACATATCGTGCAGCTTTTTCTCGCTGTTGGGCTGCCTCTCTTGCAACCAAATCCACATTATCATCATCTCCAACCATAATTTCTTTGGTTGCGTATTGCCCAACCTTCACTATTTTCTTGTGGAGATTTCTTTCCTCAGCTGTCGTAGTTGTTTCTCGATTTATGGTTCATATGGTAGCACTTCCTTCATAGAAGATCGAGTCATACACCAATATAACCTGTAGCCTACGCACAGTCAAAGAACACCAAACGTAATAAGAGAAAAATAAATAAAATAAAAAAAGAAAAATTCCTGAATTAGCACTACAAACTATTTCAAACACTATTGATTGTCAATCCCCGGCAAAGATGCTAATATTTCACTAGCGCAAAACATACACTAAAATATGCTTGCTAGTCGAATATAGTATAATATAATATCATATCCACAGGGGTTGGAGTTAAACAGTATTATCATAGTTTATAGCTAGATTGCTATCTAGGATAATCAACAGTTTAGAATTACATGATTTAAAAATAAAATTAACTAATAATATAAAGCTAATTGACGAATGACAATCAAAACAAAAGTAAGCAAAGAAGATATCTATGGGAGAAAATAGGTATTGATTGGATCAAAACAAGATAAATGTCTAGGATTTAGCTCTAGTTAATTGACTTCTAATGTTCAAGTGAGTCTCTCGAATTCACTCAATTATTAGTTCAAGCATTAATAGAAACTCCTCTCTTGATTAAGTCTCAACCTCACAATATGAACCAAATTAAGCTTGGTGAAGATATGCACGACTTCATAGTGGATTGGTCTTTAGGAGAACCTCTTTCGATTATCCTCCTAAATACGTTTAATTAACAATTGAAATAGCCTCTTTCAATTACTAAGAAGAATTAATGAATTGAACCAACAAGATAATGCAAAGATATCACAAGTCATGCCTCTCTCAATTATATGAACATGTGAATATAGATGCAACTATGTAAAACATCTAAAACGATTCAATGCATATAAACTAGAGTTAGAATCCACAAACAAATATCAAAACACCAAATCCATCAAACCCTAAAGGAAACTACTCCATAGACATGGAGTAATTCATCACAGATAAGTTTAACGTAAAGAAAAACATAAAACGATCCAAACTATTGTCCTGAGTGAAGATTCAATGATGTATTTCTTGTGCTATTGCTTCTCCACCACCTCCTTAGCCTCCTTAGGTCTTAGGTCTGTCAAAAGTCCCAAAAATAACGTTTTTACATTATTTATACCAAGTAGGGTCTTGCCTAGATGAAAACACCTTTTCCTATGCGAAATAGGGCTGTGGCTCTGTAATAACTGCACTGGCGCGCCGCATGGGGAGATGCACTACGCCGGGCAGCAGCGGGAAACTTCAGAGAGCTTGTAATTTGACAGTAGTAGAAATTGGCAAAGATGTTGTGCCCTACATGCTGTGGGTGTGGAAAATTCTCAGAGTACGGAGTTTTTCTTGCTTTTTGATATCCAGACATGGTTCTCGACCCACGAACGCGATCCTGACTTAATCCCTTGGGCTTTTACTCAGACTTCAAAGCTCCGAATTACTCGAATTCATTCCATAACATCTACATAGATCGAAATCCTTCCTACAAGGAATAAAACACACAATTAGTGCAAACACTAGCGATTGAAGCTCAAACTCAATTAAAGTACAATAAACTAGAATGCAATAAGCGACTAAAACACGAGATTATAGCCTATCATCAAATGCCAGCAATTCTACCTCAAGTCTCCAAATGTAATTGAATCCGAGCAGTCTTCGTTATGCGCCGCTGGGACCAACACCAGGTCCTACACAAAAAGTGCAAAGGTGTAGCATGAGTACAACCGACTTCATGTACTATGTAAGTGCCGAACCTAACCTCGGGAAAGTAGTGACGAGACCATGGCACGTCATTCACAATAAACCTGTATGAAGTAATAATAACAGAAAATAGGAGTAGAAATAAAGTACTAAACTCATACAAATGGACCCGAAGTCAACTACCAAAGGTCCCCAGAATAACATAATCTCAAATCTCATATCACAATAACAGAATAAATTCTACAACCACAAAAGACTACAACACATAAAATTTTTTACAGCGTGCAACCCGATCCAAAATTTCAATACAATATATTTTACAGCATACAATCATTTCCAATATCAATGTCATATCATTTCCTGTTTCGTTGAGCATGTAACCCGATCTCCCAATATCAATTCATTTTAGTATCATTGCAGCGCGCAAACCCATTCCCCCAATATCAAGTCATTTCAGTACCATTGTGGAGCGCAACCCGATCCCCCAATATCATTTTATTAGCATAAACAACTCAACACCACTATTTACAAAATATCAACACAAAAGAGAAAATGAAACGTGCAAAACAATAAGTAACTACCAATACAAGCGAAGCCAATACTTCACAATCACAAACCTTGGCAAAGCAAGTAGACCATGAGATAACGAAAATATAGAATTAGTACAATTAGAAGGATGTAGCAGATAAGCAGATGCTGAGTAAGGAATGTACAAATCTAAACAATTAACCATTAAACAACAAGTAACAAGTAAAGCATGGATAAGAAGTAAGAACATGTAGCAACTAAAGCATGTAACAAGAGATAACATAAAATAAAAGAAGACATGGAAGTAAATAGCCTAATCTCGTGTGCTTTAACCCCACGACGGCGCATATACACTAGACACCTAGCATATACGCCGTTTCCCCACATACCTCTCTGCGCAACCAACTCAACAATCAACTGTCACGACCCCAATTTCCCTCCGAAGGATGTCGTGATGGCACATAATCTCTACAATTAGGTAGGCCTGACATTTAATGATAACTTGACGGAAATAGTTTACAGAATACTAAAAGCAAAGCTGAATACTGATATAAACTTCTGAAAAACATAATCAACAACAATACACTACCCAAGAATGGTGGAACTTAGTCTTAAGCTCTACAGAGTAAAACTAGCATGTCTACTACATCACTGTCTGAAAGATAATACAACAGGGAATAAGAATAAAGGAAGGTGATTCCGATGCATGCAGACGCCGAGCATGCATACCTTGAAGTCTCCGTGGAGCATCTAACAAATGATCACTAACGACCAGTGTTGGGTCCAGATGCACATGCAAGTATCGCGGTCAACAAGTTATAAAGTGATAAGAAAGTATCGTTCCCACAAGGATTTATGATCAACTATTGTCAAATCTAAGCTATTCATAAATTTAATGCTCAAGCGAGTGTGCAGAAGATGATTGTGATTTTTGTAACTAAATTATGACGAACTAATAAGCAAGCAAGAAAATAAGATCACAAGTAGAGCAAACAAACACTAAGAAAAATCAATGAGATGGGGATATTCCAGGGTTATAGGATTAACGTCTCTCCTATTGCTATTTTTGGGTGGATGTAATCACTTGACCTATCTAATCTATTGATTAGCAGGATTTATTATGCTTGCGAAGTTCTTTCGATGCTCCGTTCACCTATTCAAGCCAACCTAAGACTATATGTCTATGCAATAAAACTTGACAAGAACGCATGTATATTTCCTGCAAAAATAACTAAGTAAGGCAACTAGAATATGTCTATCCTAATCGCAAATCTATTCTCTGATGCCCGAATTCAAGAACTTACTCTATTCAATTTTATATGCAATCTACAATTACCACATTTGAGTTCAACTATAAATTCGTAAATAGTACTTTATTTTTTAGCTACACAATATAATAATTAAGTGCAAGATTGAATAAACAAGTTAATTTGGTAAAATCAAGCAAAACAATCAACCGTCAACTTACAATTGTCAAGAACGACCCATAATCCCAGAATAATAAGGTCTTTAGCCACTCATGTTCATAACAATAATGAAAAATATTTTTTTGAAACATAAAAGCTATTAATATTAGATGAAAGATGAAAAAATTGATGAATTATGCGGTCCCGAGTGTTTAGTGCTTGTGTTTTGCTCTCAAAGTGGCGTCTCCCCCTTCAAAACAGGTTTATACTTGCTTTTATACGAGTTGGGGGTGTCTTGGGTCGAAATAACCAAGTCCTGGCGAAATAGGACTAGTTCTCGCAACCAGCACCCAGGGTAGCGTGGGGCGCTAACCCCGGTGCTGGGAATTTTGGCACTTCTGGAAACTGCGTCATAGGTAGCACCCCGTGCTTCCCAGGTGGCTTCAAAACATGAAATTTTATCCACATTACCTCTGGATGACTCCTACAATAAAAACACTACAAATTATTACATTGCACATCAGAAATTTACAAAACATGAGTAAAAGCGAGGCAATATGCATATAAATATACATACTTTAAGTCGAATATCAACACCCCACTCTTAAACTCTTGCTTGTCCTCGAACAATGGAACTATAACTACACCCCAACAACGTACATCTCATCTAGGGAAAATCAATTCAATTTTTCAATCATTTACTCTACCTTTGACTATGGTTGACACTGGCAATCAAGCATGAACATACGAATTTCATATTCTTCCCGTTTTAAACATGCCCAAGTATACACAATATAATTCAACTAATTCATAGAACCTACCCATAACCACCTACCTCAAGAGCTAACTCGTTACCACTAAGCACCCTCAACTCGTGCACTCACCCAACAAGAGAAGTTCATAACATTACCAATCCGTTATGAGATCAAGTGCCCTCACCAACAAACAAGAGAGTCAATAGATCAAGTGCCCTCACCACGAGTTCATATATATGATTAGTTTCAAAATCTGAGTCCAAATCGACTCTCAAAACTCAAATTCTTATTTTTCAAAAACTCGACAAGGTTTCAGAATTATTCACTTTGATTCACATGATTTTGATGTTAAAAACTAATTTCAGAATGATTCACTTTGATTCACATGATTTTGATGTTAAAAACTAAGTTATGTTGATAGAATATTATTAGAAATAGATTAGAATCACTTATCCAAAGTTTGTAGGTGAAAATCCCCTCTCAAAATCGCCTCCTACCGAGTCTAGGGTTAAAAAATGAGAGAATGAGAGATGAAATCTCAACTTTCAACGCTTATGTTCATCTGTACTTATCGCAATTACGAAAAAAAATCTCGCAATAGCGCACTAATAGGCGCGAGAAGCTCTTCGCAAATGCGAACCCTGCTGCCCTCACAAAAGCGACATATTAGTCGCAAATGCGAACGTCCCAAAATCCAACACACTTCGCAATTGGGAGCCTAGCATCACAATTGTGACAGCTGAGACCCCCCTACTAAGCTTGCAGTTGCGAAACTGGTGTTCGCAAATGCGATACCTGAAGCATGAGCACACCGGATTCTGCAATTTCGGTCCAAAACACTCTGAAACATGTTCGAAACTCATCCGAGCCCTCGGGACTCCAAACAAAACCTCCACACGAATCTAAAAACCTCTTACAAAGTTACTCGCGCAATTAAAACACAAAACTAATATCTAAAACTATGAATCGAATACTAAAACGCATGAATTTCAAAGTAAAGTTCAAGAACATCCTAAGTTACAACTAAATGCCTGAATCTTATCAAATCAACTCCAAACAACACCAAATTTTGCAGACCAGTTCTAAATACCTTAACGGACCTATTCCGAGTCCCAAAATAAAATTCCAAGCATGAAAGCGAAAAGTCAACCTAAAGTCAAACTTTTCAACTTCAAATTGCCAAATTGTCGGCAATTCAACACAAATCAACCTACTGACATTCAAAATCGATTCTGGGCATACGTCCAAGTCTGAAATCACGATACGAAGCTATTAGAGTCATCAAAACACATTTCCAGGGTCATTTTAATAAAAGTTAGTGTTCTGTCAATATTTTTAATTTAAACTTCTAAGTCAAGAATCATAGGGACTAAATAAACATGAAAGCTTCCCGAAACGAAACTAATCAATCCTCAGAGTCATTGAGTCATAAACACACATGTGTGAAACATAAAAAGGGGTAACAGGGCACAATTACACAAAATGACCGATCGGGCCGTTATATCAACCACGAATTTTCCTTTCGAACAAGCCTCGAAACCAAGCAAATCTAGCCAACTATCATTCAAACAATTCGAAATAAGCTTTAGAAACTACCCACAAATGATAAAGGTTCATTATTTGATGAATTTGAAAAGGTCAACAATAGTCAACCTCGGGCCCGCTTAGTCAAAATCTGAGATCAGGACTAAAATTCGAGTACCATTCACCCTCGAGCCTGGTTATGTAAGTTGTTTCGAAATGTGACCTCTATTTGAGGTCTAAATCTCAATTTTACAAAATCCCCAAATTCTAATCCATAATTTCCACCATGCAAATCATAGATTTGATGTTAAAAACTCAAGAAAGGTAATGGGGAATTGAAAGAAAGTAGATTAGAGTTGCTTACCATTGATTTTATGAAAAAAAGCTCGCATGAAAATCGCCTCTAGAGTGTTGAGGCTTGAGAAATGGTGTCAAATTAGCTAATTCCCGTTGTCCCCCTCTTTACCGAGCTGCAACTATCACAATTGTGAACAACACTGCAAATGCGAAGCAAGGATCGCAATTGCGAAGAGCGCATCATATTCCAAAAGTCACAAATACGACAAATTTATCGCAAATGCAAACTGCCCCCCCCCCCCAGAAATGCGGATACACCCTTCACATTTGTGAAGAAGCCCAAGATTTCCAGTTGTCGCAAATGCGACCAAAAAGTTCGTAAAAGCGGCCTTGGTCAATTTGCAAAAGCGAACCTTTTGCTCGCAAATGCGAGGTCACCCAGCCTAGGCCCATGCTCGCACATGCAAACTCTTGTTCACAAAAGCGAGGCTCGAAACCACGAGCCAGACCTCGCAATTACGAGATCTACATCATACACCAGAAACAAGAGATTCACCTGTAGTCCTCAAACCATCCAAACTAATCCATAAAGCATCCGAAAATCACCTGAGCCCCTGAGTTTCCAAAGTAAACATGCACACAAGTGTAATAACATCATATAAATTTGCTCGCTAACTAAAATCATCAAAAATGCATCAAATAACAAGAATCGATCACTGAAACACATGATTTTCAACTTGAAAGTTCATTTTCACAATTTTTCACATAATGTGCCGAAATGCGCTTGGGTCACGCCGGCCCACAACCAAATGTGCGTACAAGTCCAAAAACACCATATAAACCTACTAAAATCGACAAAATACCGATCCGAGGTTGTTTACCAAGAATGTTGATCATGGTCAACTCAAGTGCTAGTTTAAGCTAAAAATTTAACTTTTCTTCTTATTTTTACGTAAAGTAATATTCAAAAAATGACACGGAACATGCACGCAAATCAAGAAACATCAAATGAAGATGATGGAGGTCTCAGAAAATGAAAATGAAGGCTAGTACTGAAAACGCTCTATCAGGTCATCACATTCTCCACCTCTAAAAGAAATATTCATCATCGAATGGACATAGAAAAGTACCTAGACTGGTAATAAGGTTGGGGTAACTACTATACATATCCGACTCGGACTCCTACGTAGTATCCACAATCGGATGACCCCTTCCATTGCGCTTTCACGGAAGGAAAACTCTTGTATCTCAACTTATTGTAGGTCGGATTTTCATCAAGATGCACCGTGCTAAAGTCCGAAACATGCGAATTGTCCTCATGGTACTTAAGAAACATAGAAATGTGAAATACCGGATATACCCATGCTAGGCTAGGAGGAAATGCAAGTCTATAAGCAACCTCCCCAACTTTTTCCAAGATCTCAAACAGGTCAATAAACATTGGGCTCAACTTGCCCTTTTTCCCAAACCGCTTCACGCCCTTCATAGGCGACACTCGGAGTAGAACCTTCTCACCCACCATGTAAGCTACATATCACACCTTCCGGTCCACATAATTCTACTACCTGGACTGAGTTGTACGAAGTCATTTCTGAATCACCTTAACCTTTTCTATAGCATGACGGACCAACTCAGTGCCCAACACTCTAGCCTCTCTAGGCTCGAACCAAAAAATCGATTAACGACATCGACTCCCGCATAAGGCCTCGGAAAGCATTATCTAATACTTGACCGGTAGCTATTATTATTGTATGTGAACTCTTCAAGAGGTAAGAACTGGTCTCATGAACATCCGAAATCCATAACATAAGCGCGTAACATGTCTTCCAAGATCTAGATAGTGCACTCAGATTGTCCGTCCGTATGAGGATGAAACATTGTACCCAGCTCAACCCGCGTCCCCTACACATGATGCACAACTCTCAAAAAATACAAGGTGAACTGCGTACCTCGTCAGAAATGACGGAAATAGGCACACTATGCAGGAGGAAAATTTGTTGGATATAAGTCTGAGCCAATCCCTTTGAAGATAGGAAGTCACTATCGTAATGAAGTGTGTTGGCTTAGTCAACCGGTCCACAATAACCTTGACTACGTCATACTTCCTCAAGGTCCATGGTAAGCATACCATAAAATCCATAGTGATGCGCTCCCACTTCCATTTCGGTATCTCCAATCACCGAGTCAATCCAACCAATTTATGATGTTCACACTTCACCTATTGAAAATTCAAACACCGAAATACATAAGCAGCAATGACTTTCTTTATCCTTTGCCACCAATACTGCTTTTTCATGTCACGGTACATCTTCTTAACACTTGGATGGATGGAATAGCGCAAACTGTGAGCCTCCTCAAGGATCAACTCTTTCAACCCATCAATATTTGGAACACAAATCTGGCCCTGAAGCCGCATAAGACCATCATCACCAATCACAACCTATTAAGGACCTCCCGATTGCACCATATCCTTCAACATTATCAAGTGAGAATCATCAAACTGGCAAGCCTCGATACGCTCCAACAACAAAGATTGTGCCACAACACAAGCAAGAACCCGACTAGGCTCAAACATCCAATCTCACAAACCGATTGGCCAAAGCATGAATATCCATGGCTAGTGGCCTTTCTACTATCGATAAATATGCCAAACTACCCATGCTCTCTGCCATCCTACTCAATGCATCAGCCACTATATTAGCCTTCCCCCGATGAAATAATTTGGTGATATCATAGTCTTTCAACAACTCTATCCATCTCCACTGCCGCAAATTAAGGTCTTTATGCTTCAACATGTGAAGGAGACTCCGATGGTCGGTAAAGACCTCACATGGAATGCCGTATAGATAGTGCCTCCAAATCATCAACACATGAACAATGGCTGCCAACTATAAGTCATGCACAGGGTAATTATTATCATGAACCTTCAACTGCCGAGACATGTAGGAAATCACCCTACCGCGCTGCATCAATACCGCACCAAGCCCAATGCGCAATGCATCACAATATACGGTGTAACATCCCAAAATGGCAACCGAGTTCTGGACTGCCTCAATCTTCTTTGGATCCATCTTACTGCCCTTGGAAGATACAAACATGGCCCAAAATGGAAACCGAGTCCAACAAGAACTCACACTTTTGAAAATTTGGCATATAACTAATAATCTCTTATCGTCTGAAGTACGATCCGCAGATGCTGCTCATGCTCCTCTCGACCGTGGGAGTAAACAAAAATATCATCGATAAAGACAATAAAAAAAAATGTCTAAATAGGGCTTGAACACCTAGTTCATCAGATCCATAAATGCTGCTACGGCATTAGACAAGCCAAATGGCATCACTAAGAACTCAGTGTGACCATACCGACTCCGAAAAGCTGACTAAGGGACGTACGATGCCCTAATCTTCAACTAATGGTAGCCAGATCTCAAGTCAATCTTCAAAAACACCTTGCCACCCTGAAGCTGATCAAATAAGTGATCAATCCTCGGCAAAGGATACTAGTTCTTGGTAGTGAATTTCTTCAACTGTCGATAGTCTATACATATCCTCATTGTTCCTTCCTTCTTCTTCACAAACAACACCAGTGCACCCCAAGGAGAGACATACGGTCTATTGAATCCCTTGTCTAGCAAATCCTGCAACTGCTCCTTCAACCCTTTCAACTCAACTAGGGCCACCTATAGAAACTCACGCACAACTGGTATTGAATTCATGGAAGGAACCTCCGCACTAGGATAAGAGATATAGGCCAAATGTGCCAGAAACCCCTTATTGACCATACGCCGAGCCTTCACATATGAAATAAACATGTTAGTAGAATGTCCAAGAGTCCCTCTCTACTATAACCGAGACAACCCCGGCATGGCTAATGTCACTAGTCTTGGCGTGATAGTCCAGAATAACGTGATAAGGTGACAACCAATCTATGCCTATGATCACGTCTACCATATCAAGAAGTAAAAGGTCTACCCTAGGATACATAGCTTCGGATTGTGACCAAACAAGCACGATATACCCTGTCTACCATAACAGAATCTCCGACAGGCGTAGACACATAAACAGGAGCACTCAAGAGAATCACGAGATATATCAAGATATAAAGCAAAATAGGATGACACATATGAATAAGTGGATCCCAGATCAAATAGAACTGATGCATCTCTATGAAAACCTGGAATAATATATGTGATGACCGCATCTAATGAATCTATCTCGGGTCTAGCTGAATGCATTAATGTGGCTGATCCTCACCACTCTGACCTCCGGCTCTCGGATGGCCTCAAACTGGTTGGCTTCCACCACTAATGGCCTGACCACCACCTCTAGCAGCCTAATCCCCAGTTCTAGCTGGCTGTGTGGGCGGTGGAGCAACCAGTGCTGGAATCATGGTACGAGTACCCTGATGTAGTTTGTTGCTCATCAATCTAGGACAATAGCTCCTGATGTGATTTGCATCGTCTTACTCAAAGCAACCCCGCGACTAGCCTATTGTTGAGTCTGAGATGATTCATGATCACCCGAATGACCTATGTAGTAACTCTGTGGCGATGGTGCAGTGATAGGAGCAGAAGGTGTACAAAATATTGATTGCATAGGACGAGACCCATAAGAATCATGACTGCCTAAAGCACCATGTGCTACCTGAAGTGCTTACTAGATCGGCCTGTGAAGACGGCCTCTACCAAATGAACCTCTGCCTCCAGATGAGGCAACACTGAAATGACCAAAATGACGAGCCTATTCTCAGATACTGCCTCTCTATCCTAACCCCAAATCCTCTCGATACGTCTAGCAATCTCAACGGCCCACTGGAAATAAATATCGTCCCTAGTCTCCTTGGCCATCTGTAGCCTGATACAAAAAGTAAGGCAATCTATGAATCTCCTCACCCTGTCCCTCTTAGTAGAGATAAAGATAGTTTTATGGCGAGATTGGTCCACAAATCTGGTCTTATACAAGGTAACAGTCATGACACCCTGCTGTAGACGCTTAAACTGGAAGTGGTACTGAAACACTGCGAAGTTGACTCCGTTGGACTCCATAATGCCCATGTTGTGCGACACCTCATGGCAACAGTCCAAATAATCCTGGGGGTCCTCAGAAGGTGTACCTCCAAAATGAATAGGAAAGAGCTTGATGAACTTATCCAACCTCTTCAATCCCTTAGAAGACATTGTAGACCTCTCCCCGAACTGAGTAGCCATAGCTGGCGGAACTACTCCAATTTCTGGAATCATCGGAGTTTGCTACAGGGGAGCCATCTGCTCTGAAGTGTGAGTAGCGGGAGTTTTGGCTCCTTCCCCAGCCTGAGAGACAGTTGGTGCCATAGGAAATAATCCAGCCTAGACCACACTCTCCACAAGGCCCACTAAGTGGACTAGGGCATCCTGAAGTATAAGAGTAGCAATGAATCCCTACGGGACCTGAGCGGGTCCCACTGGTGCGGTCTAAACAGGGATATCCTCCTCATGCTTGATCTCGGGCTCTGCAACGGGTGCTGCTGCACGTGCTCTAGGCTGAGATCTGCCCTTGCCTTGACCTCTACCTTCGCCCCTACCCCTGATAGTGTCTCCAACAACTCGACACCGAGGGACTCTGAACATAAATTGTCATACCTTGGCCATAATGCCCACTTTCAAGACAATTTGTGAAACAAAGTATAAAACTAAATGGAACTAGCTCTGACTGAACATCAACATAAAACTGGGGCTAACAAGGCTATCATAACTACTATAGCTGACAAACCAACAAAAATATAAATACAAGGCCTACAAGCCCAACATACTGCACAGAATGACAGGATATGTGTACAAGCCTCTACTGATGGATGTACTGTGGTCGAAATAAAGCCCTGACCTACCCATGATATATATATATATATATGTAAACAATATTTGCTCAAAACCCTAGACCCAACAAAGTCGAAGAACATGGAGCTTACCGATCAAGCTAAACAAAGACAAAACCTACGGGGGAGGTCTACCAGTCTGCCTATACAAACTTGCATGCATGAAATACAACATCCCCAGGAAAGGGACGTCAGCACAAAACAAGTTGTCGAGTATGTAAGGTAATAGAATAACTGAAAGCTAAATCTAAACTGAAAATATAATAATTGAAAGTAAATGGGAGTCAAAGATAATCTGCAGATAGACGTACCTGCTGATACTGACTCAACTCTCTCAATATAGTAAGTAAAATAGCTGTCTGGCCGTATAAGGCTCAGAACGTGTAACAGCTCGGCCGTAACAAGCTCACTCATAGGCGCTTGGCCATGCTAGGCTTGGTATCTTAGCCATTTTAAGCTCGTTCATAGAGGCTCGGCTGCAGTAGGTTCGGTATATAATTTATCATCTTATCGGAGGTTGCCCAATAGGGGCCTGCCCACTGATTATAGCTCGATGGTGGTGAAAATACTTTAATATTATGTGTACATATACACACACACACACACACATATATATATATACACACATATATATATACACACATATGTATACATACATACACACACACACACACACACACACACACATATATATATATACAAACATATATAGACCATCTGCTCTCTTGACTAGAAGAAGACAACACTTAACTGAATATAAAGCCGTTATAAGGTAGAATACTGTAACTTATGATACTAGGGTAATGTACAGAGGTTCAGGAATACAAATTTCTCTTTATGTCTCATTATCAAACGCATGTAGTTACGGGTGCATGCAAAAATGACTGAAATGTTTAGCTTTAACATACCTTATCACAATCATTCCAATAACCATGTTGAACTCATCTCTTCGCAGCTTAATCTTATTTGTTGAATATCACAGCTCCTATCTTGGTTCTTCAAACCCTAGGTTTTCCTCCAACTAGAACTTGAAAAGAAGAGAAAATTAATTAGGGTTTGTGTTCAAATTTTTTGGAGGATTTTTGAAGGGGCTTATTTATGGTGTTTATGCCCTATTATTTGTGTGATATATGAAGGAAATAGGCCCTTGAAAGGTCTCTTTGGCCGATCCGAACTGGCCCCTTTTTGGTCATATGTAGTCCTCTCATTTAAGCTGGTAGGTGACACACCTACTTGTCACCTAGCAATCTGCGCAGTCTCGCAAACATCCATATATCTCTCTACTCTGATGTCATATTGACAAAAGGTTTAATACGTCAGAAAAAAGGCTCATAGATCTTCAAATGTATGGGAGGATCACCTTGTAACTCTAAGTATATTGGGAGAAAATTGCAGTTACATTTGACTCAAATTTCAGTAAAACTTATGAACGTAACTTGTGATGACTTTCATCGACTTTTGTTCCACAACTCGCTTGACTTTAAAACATTACACTGACTATCACATGACTAAAATAAATCATAACATAACATTTCATCATGTTAAGAACTCTAGTCTCACCCCAAAGGTACGGGTTATAACATTTCTAACTTGTCGACTTTCGACGAAACATTATTTTCTTCAATTCCTTTAGCTTCTAAACCTTCTAACCCTCTTTGTACTTGTTGTTCACGAGCTTCAATAATTGTAACCCCCGAGGTAATATGATAAGTTACTTTATATACTTTCAAAGATGATCTTATTTTTGGTCTTACCTTAGTTTTCTTACGACGCACTTTTACGTATGAAAATATAGGGCGTAACACTGCAAGAGAACAAAAATAAAATGGTTCAAACTTTAGTAATCGAATAAAACCGCACGATAGAGAAAGAAAGAAGTAAAATTTTCCTAAAGCTCTATAGCCTCTAGAAGTAAGTACAGACGTCATCATACCGATCCCCCGGAATCTACTATGCTTGCTCATGACTCATAAGACCTAGGAAACCTAGTGCTCTAATATCAACTTGTCACGACCCGAAATCCCAACCGTGGGGTCGTGATCTCACCTAACATTCCACTTGCTAGGCAAGCTAACGTTTGCTAATTACTTAACTAGTTTTAACAAGTTTTAACAGAACATCAATAATACAAAACTGCAATAGTCTGAAATGCACGTCATAAATACAATGTAGCATAGATTAAACATATCCCATAAATATGGAGTCACGAATACATGAGCATACTAGAATTCTACTGATAAATTCTGAATGTAATACAACTGTTCGAACGAAGAAAAACAGCAAAGGTAGGATAGAAGAGGGACTTTAGGGACTGCGAATGCTAGTAGATCTACTTGAAGTCTCCGAAAGTCGTTAAATCCGAGCAGTATCCGCAACGGCCAACTGGGACCAATACCACGACCTGCACAAAAAGTACAAAAGTGTAGCAAGAGTACAACTTACCCCATGTACTCTATAAATGTCGATCCTAACCTCGACAAAGTTGTGACGAGGCTATGTCAAGGCACTCACAATAAACCTGTACGAAGTAATAATAACAAAAAACAAGAGTAGAAATAAAGCAGTAAACTCATATAAACGGACTCGAAGGTCAACTACCAGAGGGCCCCAGAGTAACATAATTTCAAATCTCATACCACACTAACGCGAATAAACTCTACAGCCACAAACGACTACAACACATCAAATTTTTGCAGCGTGCAACCCAATCCCAAGTTTCAACACATATCTTTTACAGCATACAACTCATTTCCAATATCAATGTCCTATCATTTCCTGTTCCGTTGAGCGTGCAACTCGATCCCCCAATATCAAATCATGCCAGTACTGTTTTGGTGCACAAACCAATCCCCCAATATCAATTCATTTTAGTACCATTGCAGCGCGCAACCCTGTAAGGCCCCGTAAAATTTCGCTCAGGGATTCAAGTTTTATAGTGCCGAGGTAGGGTGATGTGTACGGACTTTTTGGGTTGAAGACTGCATCGAGGTGTTGTCGGAAATATATTTGCTGAAAGGCCAGTTATGCTTTCAGATTCACGGCCGCAGATCCATTATGCGGGCCGCATACCTGTCGCAGAGTTGAGCAGAAAAATTATTTAATTTTGAAGGTCATTTTGCGGTCCATTCGGCGGTCGCATATTCATATCATGGTCAGCATCTTCCATCGCAGATTTGGCATGACAAATTTTGTTGGATGATTTTGCTGTCCATACTGCGGCCCCATAAGTGGTCTGCGGATCGAAGACCTGTCGCAGACCGGTCTAGACTAGCGGAGTTCTTGGCATCATTTTCGCAGCCCATTTTGCGGGCCGCAAATCTATTATGTGGTCCATTATGCGACCGCAAACCTGAGTTCGAAGGGTCCATTTTCCTATTTTTGTAACCCGATCCCATTTTGATAAATAGCCGTTGGGGCTCATTTTGAAACAAATATCTGGTAAATTTAGAGAGAGGTAAGAGTATTTTAGAGAGAGAAGGGGAAGGCCTAGTTATTTAAGAACCCATTCTTGCACCAATATTCAACAGTCAAGGAAGCCACTCAGTAGACCATAATCTATCCGGGTAAGTTCCTTTCCTATACCACCCATGCAAGTTATTTTAGGGTCTAAGTATATTTCAGGATTGGCCTGTGACAATAGCTTGTAGTATGTGGGGTTAATGAACTATTTTGGGTAGTTTCTTGTTGAAATTTGTTGAGGGAGGAACAGTTTACCATGGTAGAGCTTTGTAGTCTATTTTGCATACTAGGTGCTTGACAAAATTCCTAAGAGAGTTACATCATGGGAATCCTCCTAATTATTAACTGACTTTCGCTATCTTCTTATAGATTGTTATTGCTAGAAGTGTTGTGGCATTGTAGTAACTTAAGGAAAGCTCAGGCAAGGTATGCTGGCTAAACTTCTCTCTTGGAATCGAATTCCATGATGTTCCTGTAAATTTCTAGTATGGTTGGCCCAAGTTCCTAATTCCCATGTTTCGAGTTATCCCGTACAAATGTTACTATGCCAAATAAACGTGTTGAAAGATATGTACTAGAAATGTGTACCGAATGCTCCTATTGTATTGTGCTCTCCTCTGGGAATGTATTCAATTGTGAACAATGTGTCGGAATATTATGATTTCAATCATGTTTTTAATTGCAAGTTGTTACGCCCAATAATGAAAGAAAACTCAATGCGCCTAAGACCCCTACTATTCATATTCATGCTTAAGGACTTGATCCTAAATTCTTTAATTGTTGATGGCCTATAAATATGTTTGAAAGTGAAAGAACTAAAAGTGATATATAAAACGTGGCCACGGTTGTTGTAGCTAGTGCATTTGATTTGAAGTTGTGTTTAAATCGTAAATCACCATGCCCTCCTTTATACATATTTCCAATGCGATTTGAGTTCTTACGTACTCAACAGTTGAAATTGTGTATTGCCCTTTGGTGAAGAAGTATTTAAAAGGATACGGTGTATTACATGCTAATGATTTTTTTTTTACTTGTGTTGTGATTACAAGTCATTGTGCTCCATACTTTGAAAAAGGATCTAATATGTTTAAAGCCTTCATTAATAATGAACTTAAAGTTGTGATTTCCTGAATATTCTATATAGTGATGTTTATGTTTATGATCCTTGAAACTAAAGAAATGAAAGCGTAAAATGTGAAATACGGCCACCGTGCCATGAAAGAAAAATCATAATGGCCAAGAGGGCCAATGAAATAATAATGTTGTTTTGAATGGTTGAAGTTACTAACAAGGCTATATATAGTGTGAAAGGTAATGAGGTGAATATAAAAATATATTTTTACTTTTGTTTCCCTTGTGTGCAAAATAAAAATATTTTTTGGAGTATTCTTAGCAAACCGAGAAAGGGTGTCATAAGGCCCACACTCGAAACTACATGTGTCGGTGTAGGGGTGGATTGTGAGTATTCCCCTTATTTGGGACGAGATTGAAATATTGATGTGTTTGTGATTATTCCCCTTAATTGGGATGAGATTAATATTAGCTGTGAATTGGAAAGTTAACCCACACGGAAAAAGTTGGAAGGCAGCCTAGCCGATCGGGTGGAGATCGGACTCCATGTTGCGCACATGGTGGTACTACTCTTGGTAACACCTTTTTTATTCGCATCACATGTCAAACCACATTTTCCTTGGGGAGATGGCCTTGCCGATCGAGCGTGATCGGACTCCGTGCTAAAAACACGGTGGTATATCGGTGCTAATGATCTCTCAACCAAAAATATATATTATTTTTGTATTTTTGAAAAATCTTATGTTTTAACTTGGCATTTGGATATCATTGATTGTTACTTGTTGCTTCCATGGTGTTTCTCCTTCTAATATTGGCATACTATTTCGAAAGAGGACATTTAGCTTTACATACTAGTACTATTCCACATGTACTAATGTTCCTTTTGCTGGGGGCGCTGCATTTTCAATGGATGCAGGTGGTTCATCAGGGGGCAACTTTGGTCCTCATTAACAGTCACTCTCTATTCAGCAGGTTTTCGTGAGCCCTACTCTATTCCGGGCCTTGTGTCATTTGATGTTTTATTGAGCTTTGACGTATAGCCGGGGCCTTATCCCCGCCACTTCCATTCTTCTCTTCTGTTGTACTTAGGGGCTTCGTAGACAGGTTATTGGTAGTGTTTGATGTTGGAAAATGAACTAGAAATGTTGGTATGTGGAAAGCATGTTTTTCATCATATCTATAATCATATAATATTTTAGAAGTCATAAATGAATCTCTTTTGAATAATGGGAAAAGAATGGGGAACACTTGACTCTTCTCATGTCCATCTCTTGTATTAATTCTTATATTGTTAATGGGAAAGGTTGGGTAGAAAGTATCTAGTAGGCGTGCATAGCCGGGGTATCTCGGTTGAGCGCCGGTCACGCTCCCCGAGGTCGGAGCGTGACAAACCCGACCCCCTATATCATTTTATTAGCATAAGCAACTCAAATCCGCTATTTACTAAATATCAATACAAAAGAGAAAAATGAAACGTGCGGAACAATAAGGAACTTCAAATACAAGCGAAGAATAGCCAATACTTTGCAACCCCAAACCTTTACCAAAAATACCGAAATAGCTAGATGGCTCACATAAATTGAATGCTATAATAAAGTTCTTCAAGAAAAATAAGAATGGTAAAGCAAGAAGAACTGAGATAGTGAAAATATACAACTAGTACAATTTGAAGCATGTAGTAGGTAAGTAGATATTGAGTAAGAAATGTACAAATCGAAAAAAGTAACAAGTAAAGCATGGATAACAAGTAAGAACATGTAGCAACTAAAGCATGTAACAGACATTACATAGAATAAAAGAAGACACGGAAGTAAATAGCCTAATCATCTGCATATACGTCGTTTCACCACATAATTCACATAACAAATAAACCAACAAGTCCTAATTCCCTCAAGTCAAAGTTAGACACGACACTTGCCTCTTTGCGCAACCAACTCAACAATCAATCGCAGATTTTCCTTTCGAACAAGTCTCGAAACCAACCAAATCTAGCCAAATATCGTTCAAACAATTCCAAATAAGCTTAGAAACTACCCACGAATGATAGAGGTTCAATATTTGATGAATTTGAAAAGGTCAACAAAAATCAACCTTGGGCCTACTTGGTCAAAATCCGAGATCCGGACAAAGATTCGATTACTTATTCACCCCTGAGTCCGGTTATGTGATTTGTTTCGAAATCTAACCTCAATTTGAGGTCTAAATCTTAAATTTATAAAATCCCCAATTTCTACCAAAATTTCTAATTTCTACTATGGAAATCCTATATTTGATGTTAAAAACTCATGAAAAGTAATGACGAATTGAAAGAAAGTAGGTTAGAGTTACTTACCAATAATTTTAGGAAGAAAAGCTTTCAAGAAAATCGCTTCTAAAGTGATTAGGGTTCAGACATGGCGTAAAATGAGCTAGGTCCCCCCCTCCCCCTTTTTACCCAGCTGCAGGTATTGCAATTGCGATCATCGTTTGAGAAACCCAGAAGTCGTAAATGAGACACTTTATCGCACTGCGAACTCCCCCCTCCCCCTTCCCCAATATGATACACCCTTCGCATTTGTGAAGATGCCCAAGATTGCCGGTGGTCGCAAATGCGACTAAAATGTTTGCAAAAGCGGCCTTAGTCAATTTGCAAAAGTAATGCTTTTCGTCGCAAATGCGAGGTCACCCGGCCTAGGCTTGTGCTCGAAAATGTAAACTCTTGTTCGCAAAAGCGAGGCTCGTAAATGCAATCCAGACCTTTAAATTGCGAGATTTGCATCATACACTAGAAACAGGAGCTGTATCAGTAGTCCTTAAACCATCCAATCTCATCCGTAATGTTTCTAAAACTCACCCGAGCCCTTTGGGCTCCATGTCAAGATTTCACACAAGTTTAATAACATCATATGAGCTTGATCGCTACCTCAAATCATCAAAATAACGTCAAATTACAATTTTCGATCATCAAAACTCATGGTTTTCAACATGAAAGTTCATTTTTATATTTTTTCACATAATGCACCGAAATACACTCGGGTCACCGGGGACCCCAACCAAAAGTGCATACAAGTCAAAAAATATCATACGAACCTTCAAAAATTTACACCAATCTGAGGTCGTTTATCAAGAAGTTGACCGTGGTCAACTCAAGTTATAATTTAAGCCAAAATTTACTATTTATTCAGATTTTTTGCGTAAAAATATTTTAAAAAATGACAAAGACCATGCACGTAAATCAAGAAACATCAACTGAAGCTAACGGTGGTCTTGGATTAGGAAAAATAGAGGCTATTACTCAGGTGGTAGGTTGTTAGACAACCTTCGAGGAGTATCATGCTCGCACGACTCGGACAGAGAAGGAATGACAAACAAAGCCTCAGGTCAACATGAACCAATTCCCCTCTATTAATTAAGATTTTTCTTTGGATGCAGGAGGGACAATATCATATTTGGAATCATCATGGAATGACGACATCGTGTTCCCGATCCCAATCGGATACACATCTACCACTACATTGTCCTGGGTCTTCACGAGAATAATATTTGACGTCAGACCTTATGGAGCATCAGTCAAATAATCAGGGTAGTACTGGTTTTGCAATCAACCAGAGACAATCATCAAATGGTTCTCACGGACAACAAATGTGCTTCATATTGGGACTGCACGGGAAATAACATCTGGCATTGGACATTGTGGAACATCATTCAAACAACCAGGGGAGTGTTAGTTGTACAATCACGCTTCTTAATGCCAACATTTTATGATAGCACTACTCTCACTATATTTATATATATTTATAGGATAATCTCCCGGGTTAACAACCAGGACGATCACCAAACGGTTTCCATGGACAGCCAGAAGGTCACAACAAAATATCCCAACAGTTAATTGGAAGAAAACAACTATCTCGCAAACAATCATGGGGCATCAAAGTAACTGTTCGAAGGAGCAACTGAGGCACAACTTTTAGATGGAGTCTCCCTTCAAAGGATATCACAGCCAACCATTGACATTATGAGGCATCCCCCCGAGTTTGTCTATATCCTTGTATTTCGTATATATCTATGATTTATTTAATATTGTTTGTTGAAATTCCTTTAAAATAGAAGATTAAAAGTAGTGTTCTAGACCATACATCTTACACTCCCCAATCATCAAGGACTACGCGTACCTGATTCTTTACCTTGTGTCCAAATATGTAGGCAACCTGTCATGGGTCTGATTTTCCTCGTCCTTATGTCACGACCCAAAATCCAACTAGCCTTGATGGCACCAAACCCAACCCGCTACGTAAGCCAACTAACAGTCAACATAATCTAAATGAGATTAATAAGAAATTAATGATGAGTTAACTGAGGTTTTACACAATAACCAGCAACTTGTAGTACAAGCCATGAGCCACTAAGACTTATATTTACAAAGCTGATATGACAATAAATACATCTTTTTAGAATGTTCATAAACATATTACAAATCTAAAGCTACCAACGACAAATAGCAGCTACATCTAGAAGCAAGTACATCTTCAATGCCAGCTCCGGTCATACACAACATCAGCTCCAAGATCGGCATTCAAGGTGCCGAAGTGTAGCATGAGTATAACATACCCCATGTACTCAATAAGTACCATAACTAACCTCGGCGATGTAATAGAAGCAAGAATTATAAACGATACTCGCTAGCACCTGTACAATTAATAAATTCCAACAAGTATAGAATAGAAATATAATCAAATCATGAAATCACATATAAAACCACCGTGGTGCTCACATATTTTCTCAACGTATTCAGCTCAGTCAACAATCCAGCCTATAAAGAAGATATGCAAGTAAATCAAGTAAAAAGCCAAGTAAATTGCAAGTAAAGAAGAAATGCAATAAAGAAAATTCAACCCGTTACGGCATGCAACACGATCCAAATAGAATTCTCATCACGCTTCTCAAGCACATATCAGAATCTAAGCAATCGAACCATACGAATAACTAGCTCTCCCATAGCTCAAATCAACCAAAACCTGTCGATGTCTCACAATCCGCGTGTACACCATCAATAGAGAAACATGTGAGGGTGACCCTAGGGGGATGGATCCACATCCACACAAAACTCGTACAATTCAATGTGTTTTTAGCCTGGCGTGCTCACAAGCTCAATATTATAATCCGCTAGGCATGGACACAGGATAAATATCATAATTCGCCCAGCATGGTCATAGGGACCGTATCACATACCCGCCCAGCGTGCTCACAGGATATCACAATCCACCTTGGCATGTTCACAGGCATAACAACACAATCTGCCTGGCATGGTCACAAGCATAACAACACAATTCGACAGCAATAGCGATCAGACTGGTCGTTTTTTGTATTTGCGCCCCGTTTTCCCTATTTATGGTTCACACATGTGTAACCATGGTTCTTATGATTTGCAGATTTGAATAGTTTCCTTTCGGGAAGGTTTTGAGTTAATTTGGACCCTTTGATTCTTGGCTTAGAAGCCTAAGTTGATTATGTTGACCAAAGTTTGATTAAGTTGATTAGTTTTATTTCAGGATTGGGTCATTTGGAGTTGATTTGTTAGGCTTCAGATGCTTTGTTACAATTCTAGAGGTTTTTGAACTTTTCTTTGAAAATCATCCATTTTGTTGTCCGATTCGTAGTTATAGTAGTTATTCTAGAGGTCACTTTGAGATGATTTGTTAGGCTTTCTACGCTTTGTTTTGATCACACGATCAAGTTATTTAGATGACTTTGGACTTTTGTGGATGTTTGGGTTCGAGCCTCGAGGGATCGAGTGAGTTTCGGACATGTTTCAGAATGGTTTTGAGCTGACTCCGGGCTACTGGGGTGCTGATAGCCTCAGGTGTCGCAAATACGAACACCAACATTGCAATTGCAATCTTAGCAGGGGGGTGTCAGGTGTCGCATTTGCGATGCCTGGGTTGTAATTGCAAAAGGGTACCTGGGTTGGGTAGGTTCGCATTTGCAATATGTTTTTTGCATTTGCAAGGGAAGTAGGCTTCACCATTGCGAAGCCCTTGTTGCACTTGCGACTTCCTGCATAGCCTGTCAGTGCCGCAATTGTTAGGCATTTTTCACGATTATGAACCTAGTGTTGCAATTGCAAGATTTGCAATTTAACAAAAGAATAGACAATCGGGATTTAATCTCGTTTTCTCTCTTTTTACAACCCTAGACTTGGTAGGAGGTGATTTTGAAAGGAGATTTTCATGTACAAACATTGGGTAAGTGATTCTAATCAATTTCCAACTATATTTCATGATTATATCTTAGATTTAATATCAAATTTATGAGAGTCAAAGAGAAAATTTGGTGATTTTTGTCAAAGTTTTGAAAATTGAAAAGTTGGATTTTGAGAGTCGATTTGGACTCGGATTTGAAAACAAAACTCATATATAGACTCATGGGGATGGGTAGTCAGAATCTACCCTTGGACATGAGTTTTGACCGAGCGGGCCCGCGGTTAACTTTTGGGGAATTGTGTAAAGATTATAGCTTTATCTCTTGTAATTGGTTTCCCTTGTATTGTTTGATGATATTAAGTCATTTTTTGTTATCTTTGGTTGTGTGGAGGTGTATAGTTATTTTTGAGGGTTGATCTGGCCTAGTTGAGATAAGTATCTTGTCTAACTTTGTGTGGGGAACTACCCCTTAGGATTTGGGTTGGTTGTGTTATTTGTATGATGTGAAAGATGTTTACATGAGGTGACGAGTTTTTACATGGACTATATGTGGTATGTTGACCGGCTTAGACTATTACACTTCTTCCATGTAGTTAACAAAATTAGTCATAACATGTTATATCTTTTATTGTTAAATTTACTCTCACATGCTCCATTTGACGTTGCTAGCACTTGTTCTATCTTTTATTGTTGTGTTGGCTCTTGCATGCTTCAGTTGAAGTTGTTACCTCTCTTATTGTTGATTTACTCTTACTTGAAGTTGTTATTTCGTGGGAATATCTTCTTGTTGGGTTATTGATGTTGAAGTTGTGAAAGCTACTATCACGTTGTGGTTAAAGTTATTAATTGTTGAGATTTCTTTCTTATTGAGTATTTCTCAATTCATTTTGTTATTAATGAGATTCTTGTACACATTGTGATTAAGCCCCTACGCTATATATTGTGGTATCATTGGTATTGTTGATTTTGGCAAGTTGTGTCATATGGAACATGTGGTGCGAGTTGTTGTTGTATTGTATTATTGATGCGCATGCAGCGGTATAATGATAGGGGTTGAACTGTGTGGAGGCGTAAAATTATTTTTGAGGGTTGAATCGACCTGGTCGACATAAGTATCTTGTCGGGAACTACCCTTTAGGATTTGGGTTGATTGTGTTATTTGAATTATGTGAAAGATGTGTACACGAGGTGACGAGTTTTTACCCGAGCTATACGTGGTATTTTGACCAGATTAGACTTTTTGACTTCTTCCATGCAGTTAGGATTAGGCATAACATTTTATATCTTTGATTGTTAAATTTACTGTCACATGCTCTGTTTGACATTGTTAGCACTTGTTCTATCTTTTATTGTTATATTTGCTCTTACATGCTTTAGTTGAAGTTGTTACCTCTCTATTGTTGATTTACTCTTACTTAAAGTTGTGATTTCGTGGGAATATTTTCTTGATTGGTTATGGATGTTGAAGTTGCGAAAGCTATTATCACATTGAGGTTAAAGTTATTGATTGTTGAGATATCTTTCTTATTGAGTATTTCTCATTTCATTTTGTTATTATTGAGATTCTTGTACACATTGTGGTTGAGCCGCGGGCTATATATTGTGGTATCACTAGTATTGTTGATTTTGGCAAGTTGTATCATATGGGAACATATGGTGCGAGTTTTTATTGTATTGTGTTATAGATGCGCATGCGGCGGTATAATGATAGGGAACTGCGTGGAGGAGAAAACTTCTTTTTGAGGGTTAAATCGGCCTAGTTGAGATAAGTATCTTGTCTAACTTTGTGTGGGGGAACTACCACTTAGGATTTGGGTTGATTGTGTTATTTGTATTATGTGTTACATGGGCTATATGTGGTATTTTGACCGGTTTAGAGTTTTAGACTTCTTCCATGTAGTTAATCGAATTAGTCATAACATGTCATATCTTTTATTGTTAAATTTACTCCCACATGCTCTATTTGACATTGTCAGCACTTGTTCTATCTTTTATTGTTATATTTTCTCTTACATGCTTTACGTGAAGTTGTTATCTCTCTACAATTGATTTACTCTTACTTAAAGTTGTGATTTCGTGGGAATATCTTCTTGTTGGGTTATTGATGTTGAAGTTGTGAAAGCTATTATCACATTGAGGTTAAAGTTATTGATTGTTGAGGTATCTTTCTTATTGAGTATTTCTCATTTCATTTTGTTATTAGTGAGATTCTTGTACACATTGTGGTTGAGCCGCGGGCTATATATTGTGGTATCACTTGTATTATTGATTTTGGCAAGTTGTGTCATGTGGGAACATGTGGTGCGAGTTTTTATTGTATTTTGTTATTGATGCGCATCCAGCGGTATTATGATAGGGGTTGAACTGCATGGAGGAGTAAAGTTATTTTTGAGGTTTAAATCGGCCTAGTTGAGATAAGTATCTTGTCTAACTTTGTGTAGGGCAGCTACCCCTTAGGATTTGGGTTGATTGTGTTATTTGTATTATGTGAAAGGCCTGTACACGAGATAACGAGTTTTTACATGGTCTATATGTTGTATTTTGACCGGTTTTAGAGTTTTAGACTTCTTCCATGTAGTTAATCGAATTAGTCATAACATGTTATGTCTCTTATTGTTATATTTACTCTCACGTGCTCTATTTGACGTTGTTGGCACTTGTTATATCTTTTATTGTTATGTTTTCTCTTACATGCTTAAGTTGAAATTGTTACCTCTCTTATTGTTGATTTACTCTTACTTGAAGTTGTTATTTCGTGGGAATATCTTCTTGTTGGGTTATTGATGTTGAAGTTGTGAAAGCTATTGTCATGTTGAGGTTAATGTTATAGATTGTTGATATATGGAATATCTTCTGGTATTATTGATTTTTGCAAGTTGTGTCATATGGGAACATGTGGTGCGAGTTTTTATTGTATTGCGTTATTGATGGGCATGCGACGGTATAATGATAGGGGTTGAACTGTGTGGAGGAGTAAAGTTATTTTTGAGGGTTAAATCGGCCTAGTTGAGATAAGTATCTTGTCTAACTTTGTGCGGGGGAACTACCCCTTAGGATTGGGGTTGATTGTGCTATTTGAATTATGTGAAAGATGTGTACACGAGGTGACGAGTTTTTACCTGGGATATATGTGGTATTTTGACCAAACTAGACTCTTAGACTTCTTCCATGCAGCTAATCGAATTAGTCATGACATGTTATATATTTTATTGTTAAATTTGCTTGCACATGCTTTATTTGACATTGCTAGCACTTGTTCTATTTTTTATTTTTATGTTTGCTCTTACATGCTTTAGTTAAAGTTGCTACCTCTCTTATTGTTGATTTACTCTTACTTAAAGTTTTTATTTCGAGGGAATATCTTCTTGTTGGGTTATTGATGTTGAAGTTGTGAAAGTTATTATCACATTGAGGTTAAAATTATTGATTGTTGAGATATCTTTCTTATTGAGTATTTCTCATTTCATTTTGTTATTATTGAGATTCTCGTATACATTGTGGTTGAGCCCACGGGCTATATATTACGGTATCACTGGTATTGTTGATTTTAGCAAGTTGTGTGGGGAACCACCTCTTAGGATTTTGGTTGATTGTGTTATTTGTACTATGTGAAAGACTTGTACACGAGATGACGAGTTTTTACATGGGCTATATGTGGTATTTTTACCGGTTTAGAGTTTTAGACTTCTTCCATGTAGTTAATCGAATTAGTCATAACATGTTATATCTTTTATTGTTAAATTTACTCTCACATGATCTATTTGACGTTGTTAGCACTTGTTCTATCTTTTATTGTTATGTTTGCTCGTACATGCTTTAGTTGAAGTTATTACCTCTCTTATTGTTGATTTACTCTTACTTGAAGTTGTTATTTCGTGGGAATATCTTTTTGTTGGGTTATTGATGTTGAAGTTGTGAAAGCTGTTATCACATTAAGGTTGAAGTTATTAATTGTTGAGATATCTTTCTTGTTGAGTATTTCTCAATTCATTTTATTATTATTGAGATTCTTGTACACATTGTGGTTGAGCCACGGTCAATATATTGTGGTATCATTGGTATTATTGATTTTGGAAAGTTGTGTCATATGGGAACATGTGGTGAGAGCTGTTATCGTATTGTGTTATTGATGCACATACGGCGGTATAATGATAGGGGTTGAAGTGCATGCAATGACATAAGGTGGGATTTATGTGCGTGTTGCTAGAAAGGGAATTACTTGAAGCCACGCGGCGATATAAGGGGGCTAAAGTGCGTGCAGCTATGTCACTACCCCAGTTTTCTCTCCGAAGGATATCGTGATGACACTAGTCTCCACAACTAGGTAAGCCTAAGAATTAATAATATCTTGACGGAAATAATTAACAAAATACTAAAACAAGGCTGAACTGATATAATCTTCCGAAAACAGGATGAAAAAATTACACTCCCCAAGACCGGTGGAACTGAGTCATAAGCGGGCTTAGTTGAGTCTTGATGATCGGTACAAAGAAGTCTTTACTTATCTTTGATAGGCTACGAAACTGTTAGGAAAACTTCACTTCTTTGATTCTTTGTCGTGCGATTTGGTTGACTTAAAAATCTGAATCTTTGACTTTCTATTCTCTCACATTTGGTGAGAACACGCACTCTAGATCCGACGATCAGACATCCGCACCCCCTACTAGAACCAGGAGAGGCCTGGGTTAGGGCAGAGGCTGAGGAGGGGCATTTGGTGCAGCTAGTGCACCTGCAAGAGCTGCAATAGAGGAGCCACCAATAGCTTCAGTTGGGGGGCAGGCACCTGAGGCGCCTGTTGTCCCCCTGCACTTCAAGAGACCTTGCACCGTTCTTGAGCATGTTCGGTACTTTAGCTCAGGCGGGGTTGAGTCGTCTAGCTCATTCAGCACTTCCAGCTGCTAGTGGTGCTCTGGTTATTTCGAGATCTTAGGTTGCCCACTTTGCTCCGCCACTTTCTAGTGCACCTCCTACACCAGGTGCCTTCATCGATTAGTCACACCGACCAGGCCCGAGCTAGTCCCAGCAGCCACATCCACCGTGAGCCTACTTTGAGTGTGGTGAAACACATCACATGGTTAGAGACTGCCCCAGACTCAGGAGGCGTGCATCTCCACAGACTACTTAGGCTCCATAGATTCAGTCAGGTCTATAGACTTCTCAGGCCATGATTGCTGCCTAGTTGCCGCTCCACTCGCGCAACCAGCTAGAGGTGGGGGACGGCCGAGTAGAGGTCTCCCTAAAGGGGGTGGCAAGGTAAGATTCTATGCTTTTTCGGGTAGGACGGAGGCAGTTTCTTCAGACTTAGTCATTACAGGTATGGTTCCGGCTTGCCACAGTGATGCATCAGTCTTATTTGATCCGGGATCCACTTATTCGGGTGTGTCATCTTAATTATCTCCGTATTTGGATATATCATGTGATTCTTTGAGTTCCCCTACTTATGTCACCACGCCTGTGAGAGATTCTATTATTGTGGACCATGTGTATCAGTCGCGTTTTGTTGTTATTGGTGGTTTTGAGTCCAGAGGTGATCTATTGTTACTTAGTGTGGTAGACTTTGATGCTATCTTGGGCATGGATTCTTTGTCGTCCTATCATGCTATTCTAGATTGTCACGCCAAGACTGTGATACTGATTATGCCAGGTTTACGATGGTTAGAGTGGAGGGGTGCATTTGATTATGTTCCTAGCAGGGTTGTACCATTTCTAAAGGCTCGACAGATGTTTGAGAAGGAGTGTTATCTTAATTACCTCCCAGATGTATTTTGAGCGGATCTTCCAAGCATGCCGCCCGATATGGTTATCGATTTTTGCATTGACTTGTTGCGGGGCACTCAACCCATTTATGTTTCGCTATATGGTATGGCGCCAGTAGAGTAGAAGGAGCATTTGCAAGAGTTACTCGATAAGGGTTTCATTCGGCCTACTGTGTCGCCATGGGGTGCTCCGGTCTTGTTTGTGAAGAAGAAGAATGGTTCTATGCGCATGTGTGTTGATTATCGGTACTTGAACAAGGTTACAGTGAAGAACAGGTATCGATTGCCACGCATTGATAACTTATTTGATCAGCTACAGGGTGCCAGTGTGTTCTCAAAGATTGATTTGCGGTCAGGTAGTCATCGGCTAAAGATTCAATATTTGGATATTCCGAAGACTACCTTTATGACTTGGTATGGTCACTATGAGTTCGTTGGGATGAGATTTGGGCTGACCAACGCTCCAGCAGCATTTATGCACCTGATAAACAGGGTATTCTAGCCTTATCTTAATTTATTCATCATTGTGTTTATTGGCGAAATCTTGGTATACTCCAGCAGTCGGTAAGTTCAGGAGCAGCATTTGAGGTTAGTGCTCTAGACCTTGAGAGAAAAGAAGTTGTATGCAAAATTCTCAAAGTGTGAATCCTTGCTTGATTCGGTGGCATTTTTGGAACATGTGATTTCGAGTGAGGGGGTCAAGGTAGACTCGAAGAAGATTAAGGCGGTGCAGAGTTGGCCCAGACCGTCTACAGCTACTGAGACCTGGAGTTTCCATGGTTTGGTCGGGTATTATCGTCGTTTCATAGAGGGTTTCTCATCTATTGTTTTACTTATGACCAGTTTGACCAAGAAGGGTGATCCTTTTAGAGGGTCCGAGGAGTGTGGGACGAGCTTTCAAAAGATGAAGATTGCTTTGACTATAGCCCTAGTATTGGTGTTGGCTATGGGCTCGAGGTCTTATACCGTGTATTGTGATGCGTCAAGTGTTGGCGTTGGCACAGTGTTGATGCGAGATGGTAGGGTGATCGCCTAGGCGTCTCGACAGCTGAAGACCCTTGTGAAGAATTATCCAGTCGACGACTTGGAGTTCTCAGCCATTGTTCAAGCATTGAAGATTTTTTGGCATTATTTGTATTGTATCCCTTGTGAGGTCTTTACCGGCCACCGGAGTCTACATCATTTATTCAAGCAGAAAGATTTTAACTTGCAGCAGCGAAGGTGGTTATAGTTGCTTTAGGACTATGATATCATCATTCTATATTATCCCGGGAAGGCTAATGTGGTGGCCGATGGCTTGAGTCGAAAGGCGGAGAGTATGGGCATTTTAGCATACTACCGGCAATAGAGAGGCCATTAGTATTGGATGTTCGGGCCTTGGCCAACCAGTTTGTTAGATTGGATATTTCAGAGCCCAGTCGAGTTCTTGCTTGCGTGGTTTCTCATTCTTCCTTATATGATCGCATTAGAGAGCGTCAGTAGACAACCCTCATTTGCTTGTTCTTAAGGACACGGTTCAGCATGACGATGCCAAGCATGTTACTACTGGAGATGACGGTGTGTTACAGATGCAGGGCCAGTTATGTGTGCCTAATGTGGATGGTTTGGGTGAGTTGATTCTTCAGGACGCCCACAATTCATCGTACTCCATTCATCAGGGTGCCGCTAAGATGTATCAAGATTTGAGGCAGCTCTATTAGTTGAGGAGAATGAAGAAAGACATAGTGGAGTATGTAGCTCGGTGCCTAAATTATCAGTAGGTGAGGTATGAGCATCAGCGGCTGGGTGATCTACTTCAGCGATTTGAGATTCTCACGTGGAAATGAGAGCAAGTCACCGTGGACTTTGTTGTGGGGTTCGCACGGACTCAGAAGAAGTTTGACGCGGTATGGGTGATTGTGGACAGGTTGACCAAGTCGGCTCATTTCATTCCGGTTGTGACTACCTACTGTTTAGAGCAGCTGGCTCAGTTTTATATTCACGAGATTGTCCAACTTCACGGCGTACCTCTATCCACCATCTTTGATTGGGATACGCAGTTCATATCACATTTCAAAATAGCTGTACATTATGGGCTAGGCACATGGGTTGAGTTGAGTACAACATTTCACCCCTAGACGGACAAACAGTCTGAGTGCACCATTCAAATATTAGAGGATATTCTTCGTGCCTGTGTTATGGATTTCAGGGGTTCTTGGGATCAGTTCTTGCTGGGAGAGGCTATCTTATTAAGCACAGATTTGGTTTGCGATGCCTTGGAGAAGATCAAGTTGATCCAGGATCAGCTTCGTACAGCCTAATATAGACAGAAGAGTTATGCGGATCGGAAGGTTCGTGATCTTTCTTTCATGGTTTGAGAGCGAGTCTTGCTCAGGGTTTCACCCGCGAAGGGTGTGATGAGGTTCAAAAAGAAGGGCAAGTTGAGCCCCAGTTACATCGGGCCTTTTGAGATCATTGAGAGGATTGGTGAGGTGGCCAACAAGCTTGCTTTGCCACCTAGTTTATCTGCGGTTCATCTGGTGTTCCATGTTCCTATGCTCTGAAAGTATTACGGTGATCCGTCTCATGTTCTATTCATCAATCCGGTCCAATTGGATGAAGATTTGACTTATATTGAGGGGCTGGTAGTTATCTTGGACGGACAGGTCCGAAAGTTGAGATCAAAGAGAATTGCTTCGGTAAATGTTTAATGGAGGGGTCATCTGGTCGAGGAAGCGACCTGGTAGACTGAGCAGGACATGCAGAGCCGTTATCCTCATGTATTCACCACTTTAAGTATGTCCTTATGCAAGTTCGAGGATGAACGTTTGTTTTAAGGGGTGGAGGGGATGTAACGACCCGATCGGTCGTTTTGCGTAATTGCGCCCAGTTACCCCTTTCCTGCTTCACACATGTGTGCTTAAAATTGTATGACTTGCATAGTTGATTCGTTTCATTCCGGAATCTTTTGGGTCTATTTAGACCCTTTGATTCTTGACATAGAATTATAAATAAGAAATGTTGACCAAACTTTGACTTTTGTGAAAACGACCCCAGAACAGTGTTTTGATGACTCCGATAGCTTCGTATCATGATTGTGGACTTGGTCGTATGCCCCGAATTGATTTCGAAAATTCGCAGGTTGATTTGTGTAGATTTGCCAAAATTTGGCAAAATTTTTGACCATAGGTTGACTTCAGCTATGGAGCTCGGAAATTGATTTTGGGATATGGAATAGGTCTGTTATGGTATTTGGGACTTGTCTACAAAATTTAGTGTCGTTTGGAGTTGATTTGATAGGATTCAGACGTTTAGTTGTAATTGTTCTTCAAACTTTACATTGAAACTCATGTGTTTTAGTACTCGATTCGTTGTTTTAGATGTTATTTTTGTGTTTTAATCACGTGAGCGAGTTCGTATGATATTTTTAGACGTGTGTGGATGTTTGGTGTACAGTAGAGATTCGCAATTGCGAGCTTAGTAGGGGGGTCTCAAGTATCGCAATTGTGATGCGAGGCTTGCAATTGCGAATGGGTCTAGGATTTTGGGTAGTTCATATTTGCAAACTGGAAGGTACACAACTTGGTTTTGGAAGATATGGCACTAAAAGTTGTAGAGCTGGTCGTCTAATTGCAAACTCACCTTCGCATTTGCGAAGAGCTTACCAGGCTTGTCAGTGTTGCAACTGCAAGTTTTTCTTCGCCAATTGCAAGGGTTCGCAATGGGAACCCATATCGCAATTGCGATAACTGCAGCTGAACATAAGCACTGAAAGTCAGGATTTCATTTCTTATTCTCTCATTTTTGGACCCTAGACTCGGTAGGAGGCAGTTCGGAGAGGGGATTTTCACCTATAAACTTTGGGTGAGTGATTATAATATATTTCTAATCATATTCCACCACTATATCCCAGATTTTAACATCAAAATCATGTGAATCAAAGTGAAAAATTGTGAAACCTTGTCAAGTTTCTGAAAAATAAGAATTTGAGTTCTGAGAGTTGATTTGGACTCAGATTTTGAAACTAATCACATATATGAACTCGTGGGGTCATGGATAGTCTAAATCTACCATTGGACCCGATTATTTACTAGGCGGGCCCAGTGTTGACTTTTGTTGAGTTTCTGGGAAAAGTGTAATGATCATGGCTTTTTTTCTATTGTAAATGATTTTTCTTGCATTGTTTGATGATATTAAGTCAATTTTGTTTAGATTTGAGTCGTGTTGAAGCAAATTTTAGGGGAAAAGCTAGTTCCTAGAGTTGAATTGGCCTAGTTGAGGTGTCTTGCCTAACTTTGTGTGGGGTAACAACCCATTAGGTTTCGGGATTGATTGTGTCTTTTGTGATATGTGAAAGCCGTGTACGCCAGGTGACAAGTGGCTACATGGGTTGTACGTGGTATTTTACCGGTTTAGGCTACTTCGATTATTTTCATGCTTTAATTGAATGGCCATATCATGCTGTAAATTCTCATAGTCAATATATTCTTATTTGCGTTAGTCCATCCTTACATGCCTTAATTAACTTGTTTAACACTTGTTCTACATTCTGATTGATAGTTTGCTCTCATGCTTTAGTCGAACTTGTTGCCTCTATTAATGTTACATCTTATCTCTTTCATTGTTGATTATTATTATTTGATGTTGTTGTCCATGTTATCTCCTTCCTTCCTGATTATCATTAGTTGAAGTTATTGTTCTTGTTATCTCTTTCCTGGTTGATTTCCATTATTTGAAGTCATTGTTATACGTTATCTCTTCCATTGTGAGTTATACTTATTTAATATCGTGGATATACATTATCTCATTGTTGAGTTGTTGGCGTTGAAGCTGTGAAAGTCGTTATCACGTTGAGGAAAAATTGTTATTGTCGAAACATCTTCCTTGTTGAGTATTTTACATTCATTGTTGTTCTTGATATACTCGTACCCGTTGTGATGGAGCCATCGGCTATTGTTGTGGAAACGGTTATATTGTTGATTGTTGGCAATTTGTGATATATGGGCACTTGTTGTGCGAGTTGTTATTGTGATGTGATATTGACGCGCATGCGGCAGTATAAGGCATGGGGTTAATGTGCATGCGGCAGTATAAGGTGGCACTTATGCACGTGTTGCTTGTAAGGGAACTACGTGAAGCTATGTGGCATCATAAAATGGGCTAAAGTGCGTGTAGCTACTTCAAGAAAACAAATTTCAAAACCTATTTCAAATGTAAGGCTCACGCGGCGGTATAAGGAAAGATAGTGTGATTGAGATTGTGAGTTGTGAATACGAGGGGTTACCTCGGTTGTGATTCTTGATACATATACACGAGGTGGTACATCGGTGCTGATTCATATTGTACAAAAGGCGGTACCTCGTTGTGATTCTTGTTGTTTTGCTCTTCCTTGTTTTTGTCAGTTATTTTCCGTAGATGATCATTGTGGTACTCTTTAATTGATTTCTTTATGTTATTTTCGTGCTTACAATTTTTGTACTAGTTCATGTTGTTAACTATTTTGTATCAGTTACTTCTTTGTTTTCCATTATTTATCCTTATTACGTTTTCATACTGCCTGTTTATATCATAGTAGGTGTCTCGACCTTGCCTCGTCACTACTCTACTGAGGTGAGGCTTGATACTTACAAGTTACGGTTGTGATGTACTCATGCTACTCTCTACACATCTTTTTATGCAGATCCAGGTACATCTGCCCGTGCCGGACGCTAGAGTTGATTTGAGTAGCTGCCTTTGGAGACTTCAAGGTATACCTGCTCTACGTCCGTAAGCCTCAGAGACACCTTCCCTATCTTTACTTCCTGTTGTATTTTCTTCCAGACAGTGATGTATTAGAGATTCTAGTTTTATTCAATAGAGCTTATGATTGATTTCCACCAGTCTTTGAGAGTGTACTGTTGTTGATCCTGTTTTCGAAAGTTTATATCAGCTATTCAGCCATGTTTTAGTATTTTTTTAATTATTTTCGTCAAGTTATTATTAACTGTTAGGCTTACTTAGTCGTAGAGACTAGGTTCCATCACAACATCCTATGGAGAGAAACTGGGGTCGTGACAAGCTATTTCAGAAAAAATATTTTAAAAAATATCTTAATATAAGGCTCACACAACGATATAAGGAAAGATTGTGATTGAGATTGTGAAATGTGAATCTAAGGCATGGCACCTCGGTTGTGATTCTTGTTGCACTTTCTATGTTAAAAAGGCTTGTTGGTTGGACAGTTCTAGTTGATTCTTTATTTGTCTTACTTGCATTGGGCTGTATTTGATAACTTGTTTATCCATTCATGTGCTCACTTTGTTGCCTTTACAGCCGTAAATTTCTATCATTAGTTTCCATTAGTATACTGCTTTATTTTCATTCGTTTCCTCGCTTTCCATTGTTAGACTACACTATACTCTGTTTAGTTTTTTTTGGTCCTCGTAGATGTCTTGACCTGGCCTTGTCACTATTCTACCGAGGCTAGGCTTTATACTTATTGGGTACTGTTGTGGTGTACTCATTCAACGATTCTGAATAGTTTTATGCAGATGCAGGTGCATTTGTTCGTGTCGGACGCTAGTGATCATTCAGTCACTTTCGGAGACTTCAAGGTATACCTTCCCGACACTCGCAGGCCTCAGATTTTATCCTGTTATTAGACAATGTTGTATTAGAGATTTTAGTATATCTCCGTAGAGCTGATGACTCAGTTTCATCGGGTTTAGGGAACAGTGTATTGTAATTCAGCATTGAAGTTATTACGAGATTTATCAGCTTTGTTTCATGTTTTTAGTCATTATTTCTGTTATATCATCTTCTATGTTAGGCTTACCTAGTCTTAGAGACTAGGTGCCATCACGATTACCTTTGGTGGGATTCTGGGGTCGTGACACCAATGTGGTCAAAGGTATCCAATCCAAATAATATTACAAGAGAAGAAAATATACGAGAATACATGTATGTAATCAATGAATATTAGTTCTAATTCTCCTGGATGGGTATACGTGACATGCTAAGGTGTATGCATGTGAAAAGGATGCTATCACAGCTCGAATCAGCAATTTCATCATGATAATAGCAAATATCAAAATCAAAGGAGATTAGCCTCTATATAACCTCAAAACATGGATCAAATAGCTCAAAACAAGGTTACAAATATGAGAAACATCATAGCTTAGCTTAACAATCAATTCAAGGCATGTCATAGCCTAAGCACTACACCGAGCATGGATAAATACACCAGTGCTCGCACATGGTCTCAAACCCAACACATATGCGTACCCATGTAACAAATAACTCTGGAAACTAATGACTCAACCAAGTGTAGGTATGATACTTATCTCAAGCAAGCCAAATCGATAGTCTCGAAATGCCATCCCATGCGAAACGACCTCCGAACGACTCGAAACTAGCCAAAACCAACTTTAAAACATCAAATAATTCCTAAGGAAACAAACCCAAACTATAAAGACCGAATCTCTAATCAAATACTCAAAGTCAACCCAAAAGTCAATTAGGGACATGACCCTAAAATCAAACATAACACACAAATTCCGGAAACCCATTCGAAAACGAGTCCAACCATACTAATTTCACTAAATTCCGACTCGTAATCGATGCTCGAAACCTAATTATACTATGTATAAAAGCTTTTGATAAAAACCACAATTCTCCAATTAAAATATGGATTAATTTACAAATGAACTAGTGTAATAATGTTAAAATATAAAAATTGAGGTTAAATACTGACCCTCATCAAAAGACGAGAAGAAGGCCGCACAAATCACCACAATCGGAGCTCTAGAACTCAGGATATGCTCAAAACACCAAATGAACATAGTCTATTTTTTTATACACGGGGATTTCCGATTTTACGCCCAAAAAGCCGCACCTCCGATTTTCCAGCTATAATTTCTGCTTTTGCGGACCACTTTTCGCAACTGTGGTGTCGCAGATGCGGACCCCACTTTGCAGATGTAAAGCACCAGAAACAGCTAACTTATCCGACACTAAAATATGCATAATTCCCTTATACGATGTCCAAATTCGACGATTCTTTTTGCTATGGCTCTGTGATTACGATACAAATCTAATGATTCAATCAAAATAAAATTTGGAGCTCATTTTATTAATGTGGTGCCATTTATTCTTGAAGAAACGACGTCGAAACATCAAAAATGAGCGCAACACAATCCAAACCTATCTGAAACTCAACGAAGCCCCTCGGGACCCCATCCGAACATATCAGTAAGTCCCTAAAATAATACGGATCCACTCGAGCCCTCAAATCCCACATAACAACATCAACACCACAAATTTCAACACAAATAAAACTTAATGAACTTTTGAACTTTCAACATCCAAAACTTGTGCCGAACCATATCAAACCAACTCATAATGACCTCAAATTTTGCACAAAAGTTCCAAATGAAATAACGAACCTATTCCAACTACCGAAACAAAAATCTGAACCCGATAACATCGAAGTCAACCCCCGGTCAAACCTATGAACATCCCAAACATTCAAATTACCAACTTTCGCCAATTATGGCCAAAACCTTCTAGAAGCCTCCAATGCAAATTCGGGCATACGCCCAAGTCCAAATCACAATCCGGACCTAATGGAGCAATCAAAGCTCCGATCCGAGGTCAAATACACAAAATGAAACTTGGTCAATTCATTAATCTTAAAGCTTCTTAGTTGAGAATCATTCTTCCAAATCAATCCCGAATAACAGGAAAACCAAAACTGACGGTACACATAGATCATAATATATCATATGAAGCTACTCATGCCCTTGAACGACCGAACAGAGTGCAAATGCTCTAAGCAACCAGTCGGGCCGTGTTATTCTCCCCTACTTAAACATATGTTCATCCTCAAACGTACCAAGAGTTCTTTCAAATCAATCAAATCACTGTGTATACTCACCATGCACATACCCATGGATGATCCCACGTCACCCCAATCCATGTAAGCCTAACAATATAACATAATTGAAGATCCTTACTTCAACCATGGTCTGTAAAGCTCGAAACCCAATTTTCAACGTTCGGAATTAATTATAAGACCTTATTCTTACATCTACACACTGTATAAGTCTGAACAGGCTGTATTAAGCTGCTCAATAATAAATACGGTACAGGTAACAAACCTCATATCAAATAAAACCTAGTTCTAAACCTTCGTATGCCGCCAAATAATGAAAGAAACATGTAGAAACTCATAACCACCCATTAGATCAACAACTCGTGGAGCTTTCTTGCCCGATAAGAACCATAGCCCAAATTCTAAGCTGACTTGTGATGTTATTCTTCCAAACATACTTTAATCAGATCCATTAGAACTCATTCCATGTCCAATAACCTCATTCATCCAGCATGAGTTGCTCGATAGACATGCTACACCAATATCACCTAGCACCACCTACCATGCAATCCGTGCACCAAACAAGCAACAACTTTAATGTTCCATCAAATGAGAGAACCATTTCCACAAGCTCAACAGATACCACCACAAGTGTAATGCTATGAAACCATGACACAAAGGAGAACCAAGCACACGAATTCAACACAAAGGATCATATCCCATCATCACTCCGCTGTGATACTTGATCCTATCCAAACACTATTCCACATAAAATACCTCGATCCATAATGCTTAAAGTCATTAACCATGCGTAGATCAACAACAAACACACAAAGTGCATGACCATAACAATGGAGAAACAGATTGCACAATATACCACAATCACGAAAAGACCATAACCAAGGTGCAATCAACCATTCAACACCCCAAGAACCATCTTGATTGATTCCACCACAAGGCCCGAACAAATTCGCATCATGTATGTAAATAGTCAACAGTGTCACAGCCCATTACATCATAGAAGAGCAATACATGGAACCCAATAGACACGAATAAGATCAACTCTAACCGATGACACATCCATCAAGAATTATTGTGTTGAGTAAACAAATCTGACCTGGTGTAGAATACACATCATCATTAAGCCTACCAATGGGCCCAAAATCATCTTTGGACATTTACTAATAGATAAATAATCATCCAAAAGTCCACAATTACCTAGCCATAACATGTACTATTAGATGTCTAACTTTAGCCATACCTTCACAATCCACAACCAAGGAACAATCTACCTTTAAGAACTCTCCCAGTCTCTAAATCCCTCGAATACATGAATCACCATAAATGATCCCAACTCCACCACTCGAATGACTAACACATCCCTCGTACACAATCATCTCACGAGAAATACTTCTAATAATTCTTCCGTACCACATAGCAAAATCTTAACATCAGCAGTCGATCAACCAGGCGCATAACAGAATACCATTAAACAATCCGTAAGTCAAAACACAAGGCGCCTTCTGCAATGCGTACTCTTCTCAGGTGATACCAGATAGTGCCAACATTCTTCTAAGCATTAGAAACCTTCCATACCGATCTAGAACTCATGACCTTCCCTCCAAAACTAGACAACAAACTTGCACATGCAAATCTCAATCCCACACAACGCACCGCCTTTTACATACCATCATATGAAAGCACGAGAATCCCATTATAAACTCTGAGTCACAAGCAGGATACATACTCAATCAACTAGAAACCTTCCACTTGATCCCGTCCAGGAGAAAATCACAACACGCAACAAACTCCCTATGATTGTAGAAAATATCCATCTCAAGTCATGGTCCACACCATCGAGAACACTTCGAAACCATTTTGCACCTAACTAAGCCATTATAACTGAACACCTCTAACTCAACCAAGTCACATAAGTCGCCAAATGCAAGAGTATTGCCACAAAATGCTGGTAGAGACTCACCATATCAAAAGAACCAAATGAATCGATCTTTTCTAATACCATGATGATTCAATCCACTACCATGTTATACCATTCCTTCGAGTTTCTTCCGAATTACCTTCAAGTTAACACTTCTCTTTGCTAGTACACCACGATCCCTAACGAAAATCTGACCACACGAGATCTTAGCATGAAATCACGTCGTCCTAAAGCACATACGCCACTGCATTCCCTCTTACACACCCGATAATACCACAACTGAAATGTCCACTCTGAACCGTCCTTATGTGAATCTGAAGTTGTTTCCTTTACCTTTTTGATACTGAAATGTAGAATCAATAATGATATAGAAATATCATGAGTCTCGATACCATCCTATGTATATCTCAAATCTTAGTCATTTGCAAATCCAGAAATTCCTCGAATACCACACATGAATGATGAACTCATCAGAAGCTCTCGAGAGTTATCCACCTTATTCTAATCCCAAATGCATCGCCCAAACAAGCCCGACGACTTGTGCTCCATTACCACACAAACTCGCAAAGAAGTACTCTATATTTCTAAGCAACTGAGTGAATCCTTACTCCATGCACACTACCTCCAGCAAGAATAACAAACTTGAATCATTCCAAGATTTTCATATATCCATAAAGTGTAGCACATCATGCATCCAACAATTTCCTTACTCTAGTCATCCTGAAAACTAACCTCTTCAAGTCACAATTGATCCACAAATATGCATCAGACTGAAACTAGTATAACACATAACCATGCCGTTGGATGGTCAATAGAAGACTCCCCCACTTGGCTCCAATCCATATAATACAACATGTGATATCCCACAATACCCTTACTCAATAATCGCCATGATCTCGTATTGTAATTCAGCCAAATCCTTAATGAACTCATGTAGCACTAATCATATGATTACTTCAAATCATTTGTTAAGCTCTTATTCTTCCTCGTGACAGTCAAGCCAACTTTCTCAAGCGATCCAAACTCAAATTGCAACAGATGTAACCCATCGATAGAAAGAAACTCTCTATAGAATCATCATAAGAATCACCCAACCTTCGCAGAATCCACAGGAGATAACCCACCTGCTTAGCCCCAAACTTGCATTTCTCTATGACCTTTCCTGGCCACAACCACTATGCAATCACCAAATCTTCTCGAGTTTGAACTTGTCAACAAGACATAAGAATCTACTTCATCCCACGAATGAACAACAAGAAAGATCCATCAACACACTAATAAATTGAGAATGTACAACACATCAAGACAGAAATCAAGCATCCATATTCCCTTCGCATGCCCAAGAAAAACTTTTCTCATCACATACAAACCATCTAAGCATATTCCGCAGCCACATAATACTCATCATATAACTATCAAACACTCACCAGACTACTCCTAGGGACACTACCGGACATATAAGTCCAAATGCACATACTTACACAAATGAAACTGCCGAGTCCAAGTTGCAGTCAAAACTCGACCTCAAGTTCTCAAGACTGGTCTATCACCAAAACATAGAAAACACATCTCGCACCTCATCCATGGAATTAGAAGCCGTTGATGCACAAGTGATACTAGGTGCTTAACATAACACATGAGTAAGTGGAAGGAATTCAAACAGATACTCTTCAAGCTTAATCAATGCCGCAAATAAGGAAGAAAGACGGGAAGTTTATCTTAGATGCCTTGTAGCCACTCAATGATAGGTATGGACGTCATCATACCGATTCGCAAGACTCTACTAGTCACTTCCTCATGACTAGTAGAACCTATGAACCTAGTATTTTGATACCAACTTGTCACGATCCAAAATCTAACTAGTCGTGATGGCACCTAATCCAACACTCTAAGTAAGCCAACTAACAGTCAACACAATCCAAATAAGATTAATAAGTAATCAATGATGAATTAACTGAGGTTTTATATAATTACCCAAAGATTGGTAGTATAATTCTTGAGCCACTAAGACATAGATTTACAAAGCTGATATGACAACAAATACAACATCTGTTTGGAATGTTCATAAACAGATTATGAATCTAAAGCTACCAAGGACAAGTGGTAGCTATATTCAGAAGCAGGTACATCTACAATGCTAGCTCCCACCAACACAGTAACATCAGCTGCAAGATCTGCACGCATGATGCAGAAGTGTAGTATGAGTACAAGCTACCCCATGTACTCAATAAGTATCATAACTAATCTTAGTGAGCTAATACAATCAAGAATTATAAATGATGCTCGCTATCACCCGTGCCATTCATAAATTCCAACAAGTATAGAACATAAATATGATCAAATCATGAAATCACAAATAAAACCCTTGGTGCTCACATATTTTCTCAACATATTCAGCTCAGTCAACAATCCAGCATATAAAGAAGAAATGAAAATAAATAAAGTAAACAACCAAGGAATTTGCATGTAAAGAAGAGCAATAACCAAATATCAACCTGTTGCAGCGTCTACCCCGATCCAAACAGAAATCATATCACGGACCTCAAGCACATATCAGAATCTCAATAACCAAACCAAATCAATAACCAGCTCTCACGACGCTCATATCAATCAGAAACTCGTCGGTTTCTCAAAATCCGCGTGTACACCATCATGAGAGAAACATTGAGAGGGTGACGCTAAGGGGATGGATCCATATCCACACGCAGCACATACAATTCAACGTGCTATCAGCCCGGTGTGGTCACAGGCTCAGTATCATAATCCACTAAGCGAGGTCACAAACTCAGTATCATAATTCGCCAGGCATGGTCACAGGCTCAATATCATAATAAGCCTGACCTGGTCGCATGATCAATATCACAGATCCCCCGAGCATGGTCACATGCAACAATTTGCCCTGCGTGGTCACAGGCATAACAATACAATATGCCTAGCGTGGTCATATGCTATATCACAATCTATCCGTAGTGATCCCAAGAATAACAACACAATCAACCTGGCGTAGTCACAAGCATAACAACAAAATCTGCCCGGCGTGGTCACAAGCATCTAGTCAAAATAATATCACACAGAAGAAAATATACAAGAATACATGTATATGATCATTAAATATTATATCTCATGCTCCTGGACTGGTATACGTGACATGTTAAGGTGTATGCATGTGCAAAGTGTGCTATCACAGCTCGAATCGGCAATTGCACCACGAAAATTGCAAATCTCAAGTTCAATCGGTAGATTAGCCTTTGTGTAACCTCAAAACATAGATAAAATAGCTCAAAAAGGGTTACAAATATGAGAAACATCGCAACTTAAAGAATAACAATGAATTCAAGGCATGTCATCGCCTAAGCACTACTCCGAGCAAGGATTAATAACCCGGTGCTCGCACAGGGGCTCAAACCCACACATATGCCATAACATGTAGCTATCACAAATAACTTCGACAACTGGTGCCTCAACAAAGTTTAGGTAGGATACTTACCTCGAGCAGGCCAAACCGATACTCAAAAAAACTCCATCCTGATGTGAAACGACCTCCGAACTGCTCGAAACTAGCCAAAAGTAACTCAAAAATATCAAATAATTCCAAAGGAAACAAACCGAAATGATAAAGGTCGAATCTTTAACCAAATACCAAAAATCAACAAAAAAGTCAACCCGGGTTAACACTCCTGAATTTGGAAAAATCACAAATTCCAACAAACAATTTGAATACAGGTCCAACCATACTAATTTCTCTCAATTCTGATTGTGAATTGATGTTAAAAAAACCCAATTATTCTCCAATCGAAGCATGGATTATTTAACAAATGAACTAGTGTAATCTTGTTAATATACAAAAACTGAGGTTCGATACTTAGCCCCATGAAAATACGAGAAGAACGTCGGGAAAATCACCTCAATCGGAGCTCTAGAACTATAGATATGCTAAAAATACCAAATGAACGCAATCTTTTTTTGTTATACACAGGGATTTTCGCTTTTGCGCCAAAAATACCGCACCTGCGATTTTCGAGCTGTGATTTCCGTTTTTGTGGATTACTTTTCGCACCTGCGGGGTCGTAGATACGGACCGCACTTCGAATATGTGAAGCACGTGCAACAACTAACTTCTCTGACACTAGAATGGGCATAACTCCCTCATACGATGTCCAAATTAGACTATTATTTTTGCTATGACTCCGTAATTATGATACAGATCTAATTATTCAATAAAAACAGCAATTGAAGATAATTTTCCGAATGTGGTAACATTTATGCTTGACGAAACAATGTCAAAACATTAAAAATGTGCAGAACACAACCCAAACTTATCTGAAACTCACCCGAGCCCTTCAGGACCCCGTCTGAACATATCAATAAGTCCCAAAACATAATAAGGACCTGCTCGAGGTCTCAAATCCAACATAACAACATCTAAATCACGAATCGCACCTCAAATCTAACTTAATGAATGTTTGAACTTTCAATTTCCAAAACTCGTACCGAACCATATTAAATCAGCTCTGAATGACCTCAAATATTGCACACAGAATTCGAATGACATAACGAACCTATTCCAACTTTATTAACAACAATCCAAACCCGATAACAACGAAGTCAACTCACGGTCAAACCTATGGACACTCCAAACCTTCAAATTGCCAACTTTCGCCAATTATGGCCAAAACCAACTAGAAGCCTCCAAATGCAAATTCGAGCATACGCCCGAGTCCAAAATCACCATCAAAATATAGCAGAACCATTAAAACTTCGATCCGAGGTCAGATTCACTAAACTCAAACTTGATCAACTCTTCCAACTTAAAGCTTCCTAGTATCGAATCATCCTTCCAAATCAATCTGAATTACCCAAAAACCAAAATCGACAATACACATAATTCATAATGCATCATATGCAGCTACTCATGCCCTTGAACCACCAGACGAATGCATATTCTCAAAATTACCAGTCGGATCATTACACCTTAGCTAGACGAATCAGTCATGTGTGGCCACTTGGGTTACAGTTGAAGGAAGATCTTTACGAAAAGATCATTTCAAAAGTAACAAACATTAAACATCTATATATCTCCCTCCATCGCTTCTCCGGAGTATTTTCGTAAGACATCAAAATCAAAATACGAAATCTTTTGCTCTTGATAAATCTTCCTTGAGGAAATTAAAAAAATCCAAAATATCTTCCCTTTATTTCTAATCTTCACAAACTACGCGTACCTAATTGTTGACCTTGTGTAATGATACGCAAGCAACCTGTCATGGATCCGGTTTTCATCATCCTTAGGTGGATGAATTGGTCAAGTATGGCCACTTGGACGACAGCTGACGGAAGATCTTTGTAAAAGATCATTCCAAGAAAATTCAAAGAAAATAAAACAACACATTCAAAGAAAATAATATATATATTCTTCTCTACTACGTCTCTAGAAGTCTTTCCTTGAGATATAAAAATTCAAAATCCAATAATATCTTCTTTTATAAGTCTTCTATGAAGAAACTCAAACTACAAAAAAATATCTTCCATTTTCTTGTTTATAAACTTCCCTTAAGGGAATTCAAGAAAAAATGAAATGAAATGAAATCAAAAAAATTTCTTTCTATTCCTAATCTTCCTGAATTACTCTTCACCTGTTTCTCATTTCAACAAGATATTTAGGAAATATTCAGGTTCGGCTTCATTTATCAAAAACCAAAAGAAAAGGGGAAATGAAGAACCTTTCTCCGTTTGGATTCCCAATATTAAAAAAAAATCAAAAATCAAAGCCAAAAAACAAGAATGAATCTTTTTTTGGGTTCAATCCCATTTATCAAATTACCAAAAAAATTGTTAAGTCAAAAATTAAAAAAAAAAAATTCAAAAGGAGGAACTCCTCCTCGGGTTTAATCCCACGTATGAAAAATATATTAAAAAAAAAGGAAGAGAAACAAGAAAAGAAGAAAACAAAAAATTATCATAAAAAATTTACTTGATTAGTACTAACATAGTTAGGTGCGTGCATGGAAAAAAATAAGTGTTTAAGTGGTATGGCAGAGATGAACAGCTTCGGGTAAGCCAAAGATTCTTGTGGTACCTCTTAATAATGCCTTAGTGATACCTGAAAATCGCATGCTTGCAGTTAGAGTATGAACAAAGCCGACCTCTTTGTTTCATGTGCTTGTGTGGTGAGCCTTAGATTAAAATTCAAGACACTGCATTGTTGATGTAGAACTTGGCCTGAATATTTGTTGAGGCGAAATCCCGAGTAACGCTTGGTTTAGAAAGGATCGTAGGCCTTATTTGACCCGTTTGAATCTTTCAAACCCGCCAAATGACATCAATCCCTAGAATTTTCTCTTTGCACTAACCCTCTCTTGGGCCAACCTCCTCGAGCACACTGAAAAGGTGTAAAATCAGATGAAGACCAAAGTGAAGGCGACAAGCGTGAAAAGCGAAAGATGCAAAGTCCAAGGCAATCAAAGATATGACTTCATGAAAAGAAAGAGGAAACTCCACAATCCAGGATCCAACGGAAAGGAGGAAACTTCAGATAATTCAAAGAAAAAATCCAACTAAAGGGAGAAAACTCCACAAATTCAAATAGGAGGAACTCCAATAAAAAGAAGAAAATATTTCTGCAAAGCAGGAGAAACTTCAAAAGTTAATAAAAGAGAAAAACTCCCGAAAAAGAAGAAGAACATCTGACAAGTTCAAAAGAAGTCAAGGGAAAGAAAGAAAGGTATATCATGGAAAACAAGATCAAACGCTGAAGCATGGTCGGGATGCGGAAAACGCGGACACAGTGCAGGGCTAAAGGATGGATTGGTCACTTTCATCCAAAATAAATATCCTACCTGTCCCCAATCCTACATGACAGGCCGATAACAAACCTCTAATGATCTTATCCTAAGTGTTCTTACATTAGTGGATACATATATAAAGGTCAAGCATATGGTATCTCAATTACATGCATTGAACATCTTTCTGAGTGTTAATGTGCTTTTCAGAGATGTCCTAAAATAGAATACTTCAAATATGTGTGAAAATTAGGACTTTGCTTCAAGGTGAGGCACTATGAGGATAGGATAAATTCAAAACCTTTGATTGAAGCAAGATGAACTAATCTTGTCGAACCTAGGTATACACGAGGTACCACTTGAAGCTATAGGAATTGCCCATAAGCTGATCTTGGTTTGCTGGAAAGTATATTATGGAAATTCTTAATCACAAATATTAATTGTTGGTACCAATCAAAGTCAAAAAATGATCGATCAATAAATCACAATCTTTCTTTACTTCTCAAATTTTCAAACATTCTCTACAAAAGCTACTAAAATATCAAAACAGCAGAAAACAACAAGACACCAGCATAACTCATATCATTAAATTTCTTACATAGGAAAGATTACTTCTTGCTTTTTTCAGGTGCCCTCCTGAACAATAGGTATTTCATTACAAATTCAAATTTTACAGGTGTCCACCTTCTAATACGAGTATTTTAGATTTCAAATGCTCAGATATTGCTTCGGAACCGTAACTACCAACCAGTCTAACATTAAAATGCTTCGATATCACTTCGGAAGGTACACAACCTGTAAAATACTCCCATCGCATGGAGATTCGAATTTAAATCCCTATCACTCCCATCGTGTGGAGATTTCATTCGTGTCATTCCCCTCGCATGGAGATTTCATTTCGTTCACTTCCATCGTATGGAGATTCAAATTTACATTCTAGTCACACTCATCGTGTGAAGATTGTCACTCTCATCGTGTAGAGATTTACATTCATGTCACTCCCAGCGCGTGAAATTTACATTCTTGTCATTCTCATCGTGTGGAGATTTAAATTGATGTCACTCCCATCGTGTGAAGATTTTAATTCCAGTCAACAAAACTCCTATCATGTGGAGATTCAATGCTCCGATATCGCTACGATATCGCTTCGGAACGGTAACTACAAAACCTGTATAACCTTCAAGTGTTCCAACATCAGTTTAGAACAATAAGTACAAAGCCCATCAAACATTCAAATGCTCTGATATCGCTTTAGAGCGGTAACTACTAAGCTCGTCTAACATTCAATGTTCTGATATTGCTTAGGAATGGTAATCACAAAGCCCATCTATTATTCAAGTGCCTCGATATCGCTTCGGAACGATAACTAAAAAGCCCGTCTAAATTTCAATGCTCCGATATCCCGTCAGAACGGTAATCACAAAGCCCGTCTAACATCAAATGCTCCGATATCGCTTTGGAACGGTAACTACAGAGCCTCTCTATCTTATAAGTTCTCCGATCACTTATGACCAGTACAGAGCCCGAATTTTCTTTAATATATAAAGTGCTCGGATCACTTCAGATCGGTACCCAACCCGGATTTCCATGAAAAACCGAAGTGCTCCGACCACTTCAGACCGATACCCAGCCCGAATTTCCTTCAAAATCAAAAGTGCGCCAATCACTTCGGACCGGTACACAGCCCGAATTTACTTCAAAATCCAAAGTACTCTGATCACTTCATAATGGTATCTTGCCCAAATCACTTTCGAATTAGAGTTCTAACATGGACCTATTTCATTAAAGAAGAAAGAGAAAAATCACATCACCCTCACATCAAATCCACATACATCGTCCAATCCGCTATAATCCATCTTTCTCAAGTCAAATGGAAGCATAGTCCACACCTCGTGAACTCTCCTGATCAAAGATACGATGCAACATGGAATTATCTTATAGCAAATAAACTTGGCAGATTTTGAAGACAGACGTCGAGCTTTCCAACAAAAATCGGCGACATGTTTCCAAGTATTGTTCTTCCTACATCCCATTGACATGGGGTATGTAGGTAATACGAAACCCCCAAAGTCAGAATAAAACCAGTGTCATTACAGCTTGATGTTAGGGCAATTTTCAAAATCAAAAATCAAAAATCAACTCATCCCATCGCATTCCTGAACTACAATCGGCCTGATTCTCGTTACATTCGAGATATGTAGGAAAGTCAACACCGAGGCCGGCCATACCCAAGTCAAAATCCATTTAATGAATCCATCCTCCATTCAATATATAAGTCCCAATGTCACCACAGTCCGTTACTAGGGCAGTCTTGGAAGCAATGTCGAGATCACATGAACTTTTTCGTCCTCGAACATTTGTCTTCCACTCCATGAGTCTATGATTCATAAGTTGTACTCAATTGCATTCCACCACTACACGAGACCTGATTCTCATGCAACCTGAGATATGTAGGCAACTCAAAAACTAGACTTCGGCCATAATCTTCAAAACCTCTTCTATTCCCAATCTGTCATGTCGGGACAAAATTGAGTTTGATGTCAATATCTTTGCCATAAGACTCTTACATTATCTCCGGTCAAAGACGGGTAATTGTTGACACTTAATTTGACCCTCTGTATTAAAAAATTAACTTTTACATATTTCCTAGTGAAAATTTTGATAAACGTAGTTTCTTGCACATTATTTGGATTTAATGTAATTTATTGATAATTATTCCTACTTTTAAAAAATATAGAAATTTTTATCATTTTATTGTAATTAGTTGATTACTACCACTTTTGTGCATTTTTATAAATTTTAAAATAATTTATTGATAATTTTCCTATTTTTCAAATATTAGGATTTTCTATCAACCTATTATCTTTAAAAAAAATAAGTACTACAACACTATTGTAGTAGTAGGTGTTTTAATAAAAACTACAAGGTACATATTTAAGTTAATATTAATCTTTTAATTTTATAGCAGATTCTATTAACTACAGAGAAGCGGGTAGAATGTATTTAAAATACAGATCAAGTCCAATCAAAACCAACGTCCCGTTAACATCTGGTGTGACAAGTTGATATTGACGGGACAAATTGAAAAGTAATTATGAAATTCTTTATGCAATGGGTAAGAGAGTGGTTTGTGTTTTATTATAAATGAAGGAGTCCAAAAAAAACCTAACCCAAGAGACACTACATCTGATTTTTAACTGTTGTGTCTCTCACGTTGCCGCCGATGTTGGTGGCCGGTGGGCCGACGTCCCAATGTCATTACCCCTTTTCCTTCACCCTAGTTGTAATGACCCGACTGATTGTTTCTTGTATTGTAGTCATGCTCCCCTATTTTTTTCCTCTTCTATGTTAATTTGCGGTTATATGACTTGCCGGGGTGGTTGGATTGGTTTTGGGTAAGTTTTGGAGTGAATTATAACACTAATTTCCAAGGTTGAAGGCTTATGTTGAAAGAGTTGACCGGAGTTTGACTTTTGTGTAGACGACTCTGGAATGGATTTTTGATGATTCCAATAGCTTATTGTGATTTTGAGGTCCGTACATTGTTTTTCCTTGAATTGGAAAATGTTGGGAAGTTGAAGGTTTGGACGGTTGAAAGATTTGACCGAGAGTTTGAAATTTTTTGATATCGGGTTCGGATTTAGGTTCGGGGGGGAGGGGGGCGGAGTATCTCCATTGTGTTATTTGGTACTTGCATGCAAAATTTGAAGTCATTCGAAGTTTATTTGATATGGTTCGGTATTGGTTTTAGAAGTTGGAAGTTCATTAGTTCATTAGGCTTGAATTGATGTGCGATACGTGATTTTGGTGTTGTTTGATGTGATTTGAGGCTTCGAGTGAGTTCGTATTTTCTTTTAGGACTTGTTGGTATATCGGACGGAGTTTCGGGGGCCTCAGTTATGTTTCGGATCATGTTCGGATTCTTTTTGGACATTGAAGAACTGCTGAAATATGTGCTTCTAGTTTCCTCTTTCGCGATCGTGAAGAAAGGGATGCGATTGCGCAGAGTTATTGCCGGCATGTGGTATTTGTTTCAGCATGCTCGTGAAGCGAAGCACGCGTTCGCAAAGCTTTGGGTGTTTGTTCAATGCAAACGCGAGTGTGTATATGCATTCACGTAGGAGGAAGAGAACGCCTGAGGAATTGCACGCAGTTGTTCGTCACGATCGCATAGGTGTTGGATGCTTGATCATCGCGTTCGCGACTCTAGTGTCGCGTTTGCGAAAGAGGATTTGGGCAGCTTGAGATTTTGTTGGACTTTCCGCGATAGCGAAAGGTAATACCTGGGAAAAATGTTTTAAATCACATTTTGAGGGTTAGAGTTATTATATCAAACTTTGTGTTAGAAAGCTTGATTTTGGACAATTTTGGAAGGGATTTTCACGATTTAGATCGGGGTAAGTGTTTTTTACTCGGATTTGTTGTTATTTCATGATTCCATCTTTGTTTCTAGCATTTAATTAGTGACTTAAAGTGAATAATTGGGGGATTATGGTAAAAACTTCCTAAAGTGAAAATTGAGGATTTGAAGGTCGAATCGAGGAAGGAATTTAATGAAATTGGTATGGTTGAACTCGTAATTGGATGAATGTTCGGAATTTATAAATTTGACTGGGTTCCGGGTTAACTTTTTGGGTTTACTTTTGATTTTCGATAAAGATCGAAGCTTTAGTGTTTCAAATTGTTTCATACGACATTATTTGTTTATATTAAGTTATTTTTGGCTAGATTCGAGTCGTTCAGAGGCGGATTCACTGAGGAAGGGCTTTTGGAGTATTGATTTGTGTTTCTTGAGGTAAGTAACGTGTCTAAGCTTGGATTTGAGGGTATTTAACCTTGAGAACTACGTTATATGAAAGATATTGGGATGACGAACGCGCTAGGTGACGGGTGTGTGTACGTGCACCAATGCGTTCATGGTTTGGGCATGACTTTAGGCTATTACCGGACTTGTTTTTCTAGCATACCTTGTTATACCCACGTTTTCCCTACTTGATTGACTATTTGATCTTTGATTCACGTTAGAGATTATGTCTGGGCTAAGTGCTATTTGTGTGACACTTGATAGGGCCATTCTTGCTGTTTCTTAGTTATATGCCTTGTTTGTACACATGTTCTCAGTCATGATGCTATATCCGTGTATGATATCTCTATCTCAATACTTCTTATTTGATTCCTCGCATGTTGTTGATGCCTCATATGTGTAACACAATTAAATTGAGTGCAGTGAGATGCCTTATCTGAGACTTGAATGGTAAATAACTGAGTTTGGGCCATAGACCGATTTGGTATTGATTTTAAGGTGACGCATATGCCAAGCCCGTATTGTGCTAAGTGTTATTATTTTGGGGTGACGTGTGCACCAAGCCTCGCCATTGGGATAAATAATTATGAGTAGTGGTTGGCAGGAACCGTCCCTTCAGAGTGTGACATGCAAGCAGTGGGTGCAAGCACAGTGTTTTATATAAGTTTAGATGATGGGCAGATATGACAGGCACGAGTACAGTGCTAAGTGTGAATATTTTGGTGGATCCCCTGTGATATCGTCAATTAGACATGTATGCTTGACATGTAGGCGTGGAGACGTACTTTCCTCATGCTAGCTAGTAACTGAAATACTTTATTTGTGTTGGCTTTAACTGTTGTACTTGAAAGCATGCCTAAATTGCGAAATATGAACAAGTTGAAAATAATATCATCAAGTTACCAGGTTCTACTATTTCCCTTTATATTCCAAACTATTACTGGTTATTGATATTGGCATCTGATTATTTTTTCTGATCTCGTCCCTGTTTTCAGCCCAAGGTTAGTGTTATTACTTCTTGAGTACATGGGATCGGTTGTACTCATACTACACTCTGCACTTTGTGTGCATATCCAGGTACATCCGGTTGAGGCGATTTCAAGAGTTTAGTTCCTATTAGCTTTTGGGAGACTATGAGGTAGCTACTATATTATCCACAGTCCTTGAAGTTCTCTTGCATTTTTTTCTATATTTACTGTTCTAATGTTCAGACAATTGTATTAGAGGACTTTTTTTGTACCTTATTGTTTAGTACTGCTCGTTTGCTCGTTGACACCAGATTTTAGGGATGATTGTAGTAGTATTATGGTTATATTCTCAGATACTTCATGATATTTTTCCGCTGTTGTGTTAATTTGTCATGCCCCAAGCCTAGGAGGCATGGCCGGAACTTGGTGCCATACTCGGCCTAATCGTACCATTCTGTTACTGCAAACTTTTGAGGTGTAGCCCTCAACATAGGTCGACGAGCCCTGCCTGCAAGCTGACAATACAAATCAAGGCCAACGGGTCCGAATCATCTGAAAATAACGTTTCTCTCATCTGAGGGCCAAACATACCCTAAAGCTCATATACATAACTGTGTAGGCCGACGAGACCGCCATGAACATCAACTGATACTCAAATATAGGACTCATCTACAAGTCTTGAGAGGTAACTGAATTGCATCATGGTTGGGACAGGGCCTCTGTAAGGCCTCGAAAGTTTCGCCAAGGAATTCAAGGTTTCGTGGTGTCGAGGTAGGCTTACATTTTTTAGGGTTGTAGAATTTATTCGAGGTGTTGGTGGATATATTTTTGCTATAGGGCAAATTATGCGGTCAGATTCCCGACCACATATCCATTCTGCAGGCAGCATAAGCGTCGCAGAGTTGAACAGGGAGTTGTTGAATTTTGAGGGTTGTTTCGCGATCCATTATGTGATCGCATACCTGTTTCGCGGTCCGCACTTCTGTCGTAGAGTTAGCATGAGGAATTTTGTTGGGCAATTCTTCGGCCCATTTTGCGGCTGCATAAGTGGTTTGCAGACCGCAAAACCGTTGCAGAGCTAACCAGTCTAGCCCAGATTTTTTCAGACCATCTCGCGGTACTGTTTGCGGACCGCAGATATGATCAGCGACTGCAGAGTTGCAATCCGAGGGTCCATTTCCTGATTTTTATAACCCGACCACGTTTTATTAAATAACCTTTAGGGCTTATTTTGGGGTGATTAACTGATGGTTTTAGAGAGAGGTAAGAGCATTTTAGAGAGAGAAGGAGGAAACCTAACACTCTAATCATCCAATCTTGCACCAACCTTCAAGAATCAAGGAAACCAACCACTAGATTATCATCTATCCGGATTACTATTGCTAGAAGTGTTGGGACGTTGTAGTAGCTTATGGAAAGATAAAACAAGGTATGTTGGCTAAACTCCTCTTTTAGAATTGAACCCTGCAACGGCTTTGTAAGTCCCTTGTTGGTCATTATAAATTGCTTATTCCGAACAAGCCTTGTGTCAAAAGATATATGCGTTCAAATTGTATTCCAAATATTCTTCTTTGTTGAGTTACTATTTGAGAAGGTGATTAAACATGGGCTGTGTGTTAATATGTTATGATTTGAAGCGTGATTCTAATGAAAACTAGCATGTTGAATTATGTAAAAAATCACATATGTTTAAGACCCTTAATTTGGTTAGTTGCTCAAATATATATCTAAAGTCTTGAAATAAAATGCCTTGTTGTTGATAATCTATAAGGATGCTTGAAAGTGAAAGAAGGGTGTTGGAGATGGAAAGCGTGGCCACCGTGCCAATAATGACAGTTATATTTGTGCCCAAACGTGACTGTTTAAACTAATGCAATGCTTTGTAAGTGTTTTCAATGTATCGTTAGCTCTTATATATATTCATGAGTTGAAATTGTGTATTGCCCTTTTTGGGAAAAGTATTTCAAGATTAAATGATGTGATATCCGTTTATGCTTCTAACTTGTGCTTAGACTGCCAACCATTTTACTCCATTTCTTGGAAAGGAATTCATTGCGTTTAAAGTCTTCATTTCTAATAAACATAAAGTTGTGATTTCCGAAATATTCAATATGTTTATGTTTGATGGTGATCTTTGAAAGTAAAGAAAATAAAGTGTGGAATATGAAATACGGCCGTCGTACCATGAATAAAGAATCTTGTGAATGCCCAAAAAAGCCAAGGAAATATTGTGGTTGAAAATACTAATGAAGGTTTATACAATGTGAAAGATGATGTGCTGAATACATTTGTAATTATATTACCTTTGTGCTAAAGAACAATAATGTTTTTGGGAGTATCATTAGCAAACCGAGGAAGGATGGGTCATAAGGCCCACACCTGAAACTACACGTGCCGGTGTAAGGGTGAATGGCGATGGATTGTGCTTATTCCCCTTATTTGGGATGAGATTGATATTAGCCGGAATTGGAAAATCGATCCACATGGCATATGTGGGAAGGCGGCCTAGCCGATTGGGTGGAGATCGGACGCCATGTTGCGCACATGGTGGTAATACTCTTGGTAACACCTTTCTTTCGCACCACATGTCAAACCACATTGTTCGTGGGGAGATGGCCTAGCTGATCGTGCGTGATCATACTCCATGCTAATACCACGGTGGTATATTGGTTCTAATGATCTCCCAACAAAAAATATATGTACTATTTTCGTATTTTGAAAATTCGTATATTTTAAGTGGGCATTTGGATATTATTGATTGTGACATGCTGTTTATATGGGTTTCCCTTTCTTATGTTGGCATTCTATTTTAAATGTGGGTATTTAGCTTTACATACTAGTACTATTCCATATGTATTAACGTCCCTTTTGCCGGGGGCGCTGCATCTTCAATGGATGTAGGTGGTTCGACAGCGGGTGATGTTGACCCTCGTTAGCAGCTACTCCCTATTCAGCAGATTTTGGTGAGCCCTACTCTGTTCTGGGCTTCATGTCATTTAACATCGTACGTTGCATTTTGAGGTATAGCCGGGGCCTTATCGTCGGCACATCATAACTCTTCTGTTGTACTTAGAGGCTCCGAAGACATGCTGTGGATGGTATATGATGTTGGGAATTAAACTAGTAAGTGTTGGTAATTGGGTGAACATGTTTTCATCATATCAGTAAACTTGTTATATTTTGGAAATCATAAATGAATATCCTTTAGTGATAGAAAATATTGTGGAACACTTGACTCTTCTCATGTTTATCACATGTACAGGTTCTTATATTGTTAATGGGCAAGGCTGGGTAGAAGGCATCTAACAGGCTTGTTTAACCAGGGTATCTCGGTTGCGCATCCATCGCGCTCCCCGAGGTCGGGGCGTGACAAACTCAGCCTACCCATCAAACCTGTATATATAAAACGGACTCCATAGTCTAGACCTGCTAATTTCCGAGAAAATGGAGCTTAGCAATCAAACTGACATTTGGCTCTATTTACTGGGAAGGTCTATCCAACAGTCTGTTAGGACGTGCAAGCATGAAATGCAGGCCCCCAGGCAATAGGGGTGTCAATACGAATAATGTAACGAGTATGTAAGAAGTGAAAAGTAATATTTAAAAGACATGAAAGAAACATGGATTAAATGACTCAACTTTTAAGTCTGAATAGTTCAATGAATCATAGAAAATTTTTAGTGCCATATATATGCGTATAAATATCATAGCATGCATAGGTATATACGTACATATCATCATCAAGCCTTTAAGGGCATCCCTCATATCATCTCGGCCTCTGTGGGCGAAATCATTAACGCATGTCAGTGGATTAGCTTGTATTGCATTTATAATACTGTAACCTTTACCCATACCCCATATGCATATAACATATGTGTATATAACGCTATCTAGTCATAAGTCAATGTACATGTATAAATGAATGAATGCATAATGACGTAAGTCAATAAGATCTCTCGGAATGCCATAAGATTAATATGCCATCGTTTAATATCATGAAATAAATATTATCAACTTACGTATTTTGCGAAACCCATGAACAGACAACTAATAATAGGACATATGGGGAATCAAGAATATAGGCACTCCTAGCACTTCTAAGAAGAGAGTCATTTGAGAAAGTTGCACGTTTGCTCATTTCGTTTTTATCATATGTATCATGCCAAAAGGAGAGAAGGGATAGCCTTAAAATACCTTATCACATTCTTTCCACTAACAATGTTGAAATCTTCTCATCGCGCTTTAATGAACAACAACGATAATAATGCTATCGTTATGCTTCGAAAAATGCAACTATCGTACAACAAACGACAAGCTTATTTTATATTAAAATGGGCAGCATCTCCCCTGATTTCCTTGCTTTCCCCAAGTCCATCAAAACAACTAGAACACATAAAACCTTCAACTATATACTTTCAGCACCACAACACACCCAACAGCCCAACAACACAATTCACTCAAAACAACAAGTGCACAAACGTCACCAACAGGACTACTATTTAACATGACGAGCAACAAGCTTGGATTGGAACCAAATCCCAACTATTTTTCCAATATCCTCTATCCTTAAAACACCATCAATAGGTCTAGCATATAAACATATATATTGAAATGATATTCAACCCTTATATTCATCATAAAAGTAACATCAAATGACCCAACACGATATAACACATGGACGAACAACTTGTAGGTATTGTGTGGTTGCTTCTTCTCCTATTTACACTATCATCAACATACTCAACATATTGACAAGCATAAAAGCAATAAGAACATTATAACCAAGCTATTCCCCATGATTTTTAGCCATATGAATTCATATACACAACTCCAAAATAGTCCAATAAGAGACAACAACTTCTTATACAACTTTAAGTTCTATCTTATAATTCTTCATCCAAATATCTTGTAATTCTTCATCAAAGCTTATCTTAATTTATAAGAACCCTTAATGACATCACAATACCATAGAGACTCTCTTCTTCATCACAATATCATTTTGCTTTGGTTGAGGAATGTTGCCGTTGGTTTCCATGAAAGCTGGGAACTTTTATCTCCTCGGATGGATATTGTTTTTACTGTGATTCAATCCACCACTTTTACAATTGTGGTTGAACTTTTGTTTTTGCTTAACAATATCATTAGTCGGTCATTGTTGATATGGAACTATACTGCACTGGTATGTTAGGGCTGATGAAAATAATGTCCGCATTATTGAAGCCACGGTGCCCCGAATGACCCTTACCGAGCTCGAAAACAAACGACGATGATGAACATCAGAAAAGAAAAAGTTGAGAACGCGACGAACAAATAACCTTTAGACGGCAACACGGTTGGCTACCATGGTCGTAACCAAGGCGATTCCCGTTCTCAGGTCTAGACGGAAATAAAAAAATACAATCTGAGCCTCTTACAATATTTTAAACTAGTTTTCAAAAAAAAATTTCCAAAAAAAAACAACTAAAAACAATTTTCCAAAAAAAAAACAATTATAAACCATTTTCAAAAAATAAATTTCCAAAAGTATTTTCGAACAAAAATCATTTCGAAATATGTTATATGTAATTTATTTTTTCTTTATATTATTTTACTTATAATTTCACTTTTACTGTCTTGTGAGGTACTATCATATGGAGTCGCTTTCGAAAGATGATACTCGGAGAAAATCAAAGAAAAATTCCGGAAAACTCCCCACTTCGACACTTCTCGTTCTTGATTGTACTCAAGACACAAGTATAGTCAAAGACCGTAGATGTCGTATTTATTTTACAATTGTGTTTAGTTGATGCTCACTCATATATGCTACATTGGTTGTACTCAGAATATCATGCTATGTTAATTAATAATTTAGTTATTCAAATATTTGTAGCATAGTAAAATAGCTTGCAACTTGTGAAATACATAACATTGTTTTAACATAATACATCTAACATTGGAATCCTTTTCCCTTATCATACTACATGACATTCTCACATTATTTTATTTACACTAATTAATTCGTGAATAGTCATTTACCAATTAATATCGTCATAGCTAATTTATTTGGATTAATTCTTTTCAATCATAAAATGTTTTATTACATATACATCTTTTCGTGATATAATTCTTTATGCTCTTTCATGTTAATATTTTTTACAATTTGTTTATTTTTGTCAAAACTATTTATGTGCAAGTAATTATTTTTTTCTTTTCTCTCCACCTTTTAGTACAAGTTTCTCTTATACTCTAGTCACCCATTTAAAACTTTTATCTTCGAGTTATAAGTCAATTATTTTAAACTTGTTCTCGTGAAACTCAAACCTTTATTTTATGCATTTTATGTACAATTCTTTACATACAATTCTATTTGCACTAGAATACAATTCTTCAATGTATTTTTTTAATTTTTTCCATACTTTTTTTTTAAATATCTTGTTGAATATTTAATTATTCTTTGTTTAAATTTATTTTCATACTTGGCCTATTCGTCCGAAATATACGAGTCAGCATACCTTAGTCATTTGGTTTCCAAAACACAAAGTCAATGACACGTTTTATTTGCGCATAATTCATTATGTATTTAGTTATTCATTGGGGTACATGTTAAATCACTCTCTTTTTAATTCTTTGTGATAATAATGAGTATTTACTTAATCCCTCATTTATTTGATCGAGTCTATTGGGCCCACATTTCATGAATCTTGAGGGATGCCTAACCCCTTCCCCCAGAGATAACTTAAGCCCTTACCTTGAATCTCAACTGTTTCTAAAGACCATAGACAGAGTATACATTACATGACGTTTTAGGTGTCTTGGTGTACCTTAAAAACTAGCTGGCGATTCTAACAATTAATCTTGTAGAGTACTATAAGTTGTATGTTTTGACTTGTGCAAAATAAGGTGCAACAATGGTTAAAATGTATTTTAATTGTATAAATAATTTTTTGTGACTTTACATCTTTAAGTATTCATTTACTAAATGTGTTATATATGTTCATGTGGGGATAAAAATGACAAAAATAGTGCTTATATGAATATCTTATGCTTTGTGCTATCAATTTCTCTAGTGACCTCATTTTCAGTGATTGCACGAAGCTCTTGCTTCTTTCTAGCATAATCCCAAATAAGAGCTCCATTGCGCTTGATTGCACGAAACTCTTGCTTCTTTCTACCATAATCCCAAATAAGAGCTCCATAGCGCTTATGGTGCTGATCAATATCACTAAGCTCGTAGCTTGGAATCAACATCTTGTCAATGCTAACATATTTTGCAAAAGCAGCCATATATGCCCTGCAATCATTTGAAAAAAAATATAGAAGCTTTAGTTGTTAGTGTAAAAGGTATTGGGCAAAGAAAAGGAAGCAGCACATAAAATGATTCCTCTTTTTGGTGGGGTGCCTCTGCGACCGACCACTCAATATTATGAGGATTAGTGACACTTATTTTGGTGTATGCCTTTATGGCATATAAGTCAATGTCTGGTTGTTTTTCATTGAAGCTAGTGCATGACAAGTAGTGGGGAATCATAACCGCAAACTCTGTTACAACATCTTCAATAATGTTATAATTTTTTGAAGAAATTAATGAACCATTAACATAGAGTACATATCCGTAATGTTAAACATAGCAAATGTAGTGGCCGACACATTTAGTAGGAAGGCGGAGAGCATGGGTAGTTTGGCATATTTACCGATAGCAGAGAGGCCATTAGCCATGGATGCTCAGGCTTTAGCCAAACTGTTTATGAGATTGTATGTTTCGGAGCCCAGTCGGGTTCTTTCTTGTGTTGTGGCACAGTCTTCATTGTTGGAGCGTATCAAGGCTCGCCAGTTTGATGATCCTCACTTGTTGGTGTTGAGGGATACGGTGCAGCAGGGAGGTGTTAAGGAAGTTGTGATCGGTGATGATGGGGTTATGGGGCTTCAGAGCCAGATTTGTATTCAGAATGTCGATGGGCTGAGAGAGTTGATCCTTACGGAGGCTCACAGCTTGCGTTGTTCTATTAACCAAGGTATCAGGAAGATGTATCGTGACTTGAAATAGCACTATTGGTGGCGTAGAATGAAGAAACACATCGTTGCTTATGTGTCTCGGTGCTTGAATTATCAAAAGGAGAAGTGTGAACATCACAAACCGGGTCAATTGACTCAGAGAATGAAGATACCAGAGTGGAAGTGGGAGCGCATCATTATGAATTTTGTGGTAGGCTTGCCACGGACCTTGAGGAAACATGACACAGTCTGGGTTACTATGGACGGGTTGACTAAGTCCGCACACTTCATCCGGTGGTGACTTCCTATTCTTCAGAGCAGTTGGCTCGGGTTTACATTTAGGAGATTATCCGCCTGCACGGCGTGCCTATGTCTATCATTTTTTATCGAGGCACGCATCGAATTTTTAGAGAGCCGTGCAGCGTGCGTTAGGAACGCGAATTGAGACGAGCAAGGCTTTTCAGCCTCAGATGGACGGACAATCCGAGCGCACCACTAAGATCTCGGAGGACATGTTACGTGCTGGTGTCATGGATTTCGGATGTTCATGGGACAAGTTCTTACCTCTAGCAGAGTTCCCCTACAACAACAGTTACCAGTCAAGTATTCAGATGGCGCCGTATGATGCCTTATATGGGAGGCGATGTCGTTAATCGTTTGGTTGGTTTGAGCCCGGAAAGGCTAGGTTGTTGGACACTGATTTGGTCTGTGATTCTATGGAGAAGGTTAAGGTGATTCAGGAGCGACTTTGTACTACTTAGTCCGGACAGAAGAATTATGCGGAACAAAAGGTTCGACATGTAGCTTATATGGTGGGAGAGAAGGTTCTTCTCCGAGTATCGCCTTTGAAGGGTGTGATGTGGTTTGGAAAGAAGGGCAAGTTGTAATGACCCGACCGGTCGTCTTGGTCTTTTGCGTTCCATTCAGTGGTTTGAGACTCTGAGTAGTTTCATATTATGTATTATGACTTGCGCGTATGTTGATTTCTGTTTCCGAGCGTTTCGCGAATGATTTGGAAGAATGATTCTCGTTTTAGAAGAAGTTGGAAGAGTTGACTAAGGTTTGAGTTTTGGGTAAACGGACTCGGAATCTTGTTTTGATTGTTCCGATAGGACTGTATGATGATTTTGTACATGTATGTATGTTTGGATTTGTTTTTAGAGAGCTTCCTAGAATAATTCAACACTATTTGTCGAAGGATGGCAATTTGAAGAACTCAAGAGTTCATAAATTTTACCAAGACTTGACTATTATTTTATTAGACTCCAATTGGTGTTCCGATACATTATACAGGTCTATATAGTTGAATTTGACTTGCGTGCAAAGTTTGAAAGTATTATGAAAGAATGAAGATTTAACAACTTAAGAGAAATTCTATTTGGTTTGAGCCTTGATTCTTTGTTGTGATGTTTCCGTGGGTTTATTAGGCTTTGGATAAGTTTGGGTGACTTATTTGTACTTGTTGGTAGGATTGGATGGGGTCCCGAGGGGCTTGGGTGTGTTTTGTTGCTAAAACGAAGGTTTTCTTATTGCTGGTTTTTTTTTCTGGTGTAAGTAATTATGAAAATGCTATTTATATCCCTGAAATTTTTAGATATCTTTTAAAACATCATATCTCCCTCATTTTAATGCCAGCTTGAGCGATTCAAGAGGCTATCTTGGGTGTAATCTCACAAGAATCATGTTGGGTTCATCATACATGAGTTTCAAGATCATCTAGGACCTGATTCGAGTTGGGAAAACGGCTGCATCTTGTTTTTCTTGTTTCAGAATTTGTTACTTTTTCTCACAAGGTTTTGGAGCTCGACTTTCGGTTATTTTGGAGGGGATTTTTACTACTTGGATTGGAGTAAGTATTTTTTACTCAGATCTATTATTATTTCATGATTCCAACCTTAAATTTAGTGTTTGATTACTGATTTGAATTGGAGAACTTGGAGATTTTAGTAAAAACTTTTCAAAACATAAATTGATGGTTTGAGTGCCGATTTGAGGTCGGAATTGAATGATTTTGGTATAGTGGACTCGTATCGGAATGGGTGTTCGAAATTTGTGCGATGTATCGGGTTTCGAGGTGCTGGCCCGGGTTGTCTTTTTGATTTTAGTTAAAGATCGAATTTTTATTATCCAAAAATGTTTCCTATGGCTTTTATTTATGATATTAAGTTATTTTGGCTAGATTCGAGCCGTCCGAAAGTGGATTTTTGCGGGAAGGGCTTATTTAGATTGATTTAACTTGTTTGAGGTAAGTATCTTGCCTAAATTTGTGTGGGTAAAATTACCCCTAGAATTAGGGTTGATTGTATTATTTGAATTATATGAGAGACGTGTACACGAGGTGACGAGGGTGTACACGGGCTTATATGTGGTATTTGACCCCTTTAGACTCCAAGGCTTCTTTCCTGCATTTAATTGAAGTTGTCATTTCATGTTACATTTTTTATTGTTAAGTTTAGTCTTACATGCTTTATTGAAGTTGTTAGTACATGTTCTATCTTTTATTATCAAGTTTGCTCTTATATGCATTAATTGAAGCCGCTATCTCTTTTATTGTTACACGTCTTACTTTCTTTTATTGTCCTTATGTCACTCAATGCACTCTATTATGCTATTTCGCTTACGTCACTCATGCAATTATTATTGCATTGATGAACCGACAAGGTTTGGATTTCAAAGTGTTGGATATTCTCCGTTGTATCGGTGGATCTTTAATGTTCCGTGCGTTTTATCTTATTTTGTGTTGATATTTCGTAAATATTAGTGTTTAGTTGTTTATGTTAACAATTTGAAAATCTTGGATCGTCTTGCACGCTAGAACGGTATTGATATGATATGATATAATAAGAAGAAATAAGGAATGAATATAATTTGAACAGATGATGATATAGAGGGATCGGGTTACACGCCACAATGGTATTGATATGATATGACATGATATGAAGAAATAAGAATGGAATATGTTTCGAACAGATGATGATATGGTGGGATCGGGTTGTGCGCCGCAATAGTTTGATATGTTAGAATTGTCTGTGACTGTAGAGTTATCCTCAGTTGTGATTCTCATTGTACATTCTGTGTTGGAGCAACTTGTTGGTTGAACGTTATTGTTTTTCCTTAAATTATTTCACTTGTATTTTGATCGTATTTGGTTAGTTGTTGTTATTCTCGAGTTGGAACGATAATGACTTCTTGTGTGAGTCATGCATTCTACGTGATTTGTTGTGCTACTTTAATGTGTTGATGGTAGGCTAGAAACATGTGTTTTATTCATAGTTTGCACTCTAATTATTGCATTTTACTTGTGTTTGAGCTTAAATGATAGTGAATTGCACTTATTACGTATTGTATGCCTTATAGGAAGTGATTTCGAGTTAAAAAGATATTCTCGAGCTAAATCGAATAATTTGGAGCTTTGAAGTATGAGTAAAAGCCTAAAGAATTAAATCGGGATTGCATTCGGGGGTCAAGGACCAAGTCCATGTGAGGAAAACTATTACTCTTAGAAAAATGCACTACCACCCTGCGGGCACGAGGGGCTAGTGCGAAATTCTTGAAGAATGGAAAAATATCGGCTCTCTAAACATCCCCACTGGCGCGACACATGGAGCGATGCGAGGCGTGCGGCACATGGGGCGACGCGTGTGTATTTTCCTTAGAGTAATTTTCCACTTTAGCTTGGAAATGGTAGTTTCGTCCAGGCCTGCTCCCACATAGTACAAATACACCGAAAACACATTTTTGAATGGACTTTTGCCCTACAGAAGATTGGAAGAGCATTGGAGACTCGAAGCACAATGATTCATCATTCTTTCCTCAACTCAACACCAATGTTTTGATTGAATTCATGTTTTATAGTTACTCAACTTTGTTTTTGAGGACTTTCTATGACGACAACGTGACTTGCCGGGTGGTTAGTTTGGTTCCGGGGATGTTTCAGAGTGAATTGGGACACTAAGACTAAGGATTGGAAGCTTAAGTTGAATTAGTTTACGAAGTTTGACTTTAGTATAAACGACTCAGAAATGGAGTTTTGATGGTTCCATTAGCTTCGTATGGTGATTCTAGAGTTAGGCGTATGTCTGGATGTGGATTTGGAGGTCCGTAGGTTGATTTGGTACATTTTGGCAGAAGTTGGAAAGTTGAAGGATTGGACGGTTGAGAGGTTTTGCCGAGAGTTTACTTTGTCGGTATCGGGTCCGAATTTTTGTTCCAAAAGTTGAAATAGGTCTGTTGTGTCATTTATAACTTGTGTGCAAAATTTGAGGTCAATCGGAGTTGGTTGATATGTTTCGGCATTTGTTTTAGAAGTTGGAAATTCATTTGTTTCATTAGGCATAAATTTTGGGCGATTCGGGATTTTGATGTTGTTTGATGTGATTTAGACTTTGATTAAGTTCGTATCAAGTTTTAGGACTTTGTACGTATGTTTGGTTGAGGTCCCGGTGGCCTCGGATGAGTTTCGGATGATTAACTAATCGATATTTGGACTTAGAGCATGGATGAAGGGTTTTGGATTGCTGGCGTAATAGCACCTGCGGTGGGCTTGGCCATATGTGCGACATTGCAGGTACGGCTGGATGGACGCAGAAGCGGAACTGGGTCTGGCTAAGGAACTTTCCCTGGTGCGTGCAGTGTTTCCATAGAAGCGAAGGCGCTTTTGCAAGGAGAGTTCCATAGAAGCAGATTTTGTCTGGAGGGCCTGAGGACTGCAGATGCGGATGGTTCCCGTAGGTGCGGACGCACGAAAGCGCAAGGTAGACCGAAGAAGCGAGATTTTGGTCGTAGAAGCGACATGTCAGAATTCTTAGTGGGCTTCGCAGAAGAATGACTTTTCCGCAAAAGCGGTATCAAAGGTGCGATACTTGAGACCATATAATTTTTAAAGTCGAGGGTTTTTATGTTTTTTTCATTTTTTGAATAGTGGGACTCAGTCAAATATAATTTTTGGAGTGATTCTCATCGCAATTGAAGAGGTAACTGATTTTTAATCACTCGTGTCCATAAATATTGAATACCCATTGATTATTACACCTAATTTTTATGAATATAAGTTAGAATTTGGAGATTTTTGGACTATTTTACTAGAGGGTTAGATTTGAGGATTTGAGGGGCGATTTATGGTTGCAATTAAATGATTTTGGTATGGTTAGACTCGTAATTGAATGGGTGTTCAGAATTTGTAAATTTTCTCGGATTCCAAGGTGCGGGTCCGGGATTTACTTTTTGGGTTGACTTTTTGACATGAGTTAGAGAGCCTAGCTTTGTCTTTTAGAATCACTTCCTATGGATTTTATTGATTGTGTTGCATTACCTTGGCAGGCTTGTTTGAGGAGTGATTTGGCTTGCTTCAGGTAAGTATCTTATTTAAACTTGGTTAAGGAACTAGTTACCTGAATTATTTGTGATAGCTAAGGGCTATGGGTGTGCACATGTGTGGGGTATGAGCCCATGTGTTATTACCAGGGTATTTATCCATGCTCGGGTTAGTGTTTAGGCTACGTCATGCCTTGGATTGATTGTTAAGCTTTAAATTGTGTTGTTTCTCCTATGTGTACCCTTTGTGAGCTATTTGTACTACGTTTAGATTTCATTGAGGTTATTTTCCCGGTCAGAACTGATAAAACTTTTATTCCATGATGATATTATCTGATTTAGTTGTGATAGCACACATTGCACATGCCTACACTATAGCATGCCAGATATACATGTATTCTCGTATACTTGCTTTCTCTATGCTATGAGCTGGACCGGTAGCCTGTGACCACGCTGGTCAGATTGTGATTATTGGCACATGAGTTGTTCGTGAGGTTGATATTATTAGCATGTGAGTTGTTTGTGCAACACTTGAGCTATTCGTGAGGATCCATATATTGATATTATTAGCACGCTAGTTGTCCGTGCAGTTTATATTATTAGCACGGGAGTTGTCCATGCAGCGTGTGGATACGGATCCATACCCCTATGGTCACCCTCTCGTGTTTCTCTCTTGATGGTGTACATGCGGAAATTGAGAAAAACTTATTAGTGGGATGGTTCAGATATGGAAATATTGAGGAAATCTGGCAAGTGTTTGTTTGGATTTTGCATTTGATCTTTACTTGCAATTTTCCTGGTTCATTTCCCAATTTAACTGCATGGCATCTCCATATGCTGAACATTGACTGAGCAGAGTATTTGACTAATTGTACACATACACACACAAATGCTTCTTCATGTGCGTCACAATTTGATTTCATTATGGTTCTATACTTGTTAAAAGGATGAAATTGTACGGGTTATAGCTAGTATCATTTATAGTTCACGCTTCTTTTACTTCGCCGAGGTTAGATACGATACTTATAAAATACATTGGGTCGATTGTACTCATACTACAATATGCACTTAACCATGCAGATCCAGGTGTAGGGACCAATTATTTGCAGTAGATTTGCTCGTTAGACTAAGCATTAAGAGGAGAGGTAGATATACTATCTTGGCTGCAGTTTGACTTGTGTTTTCATATGTAATGTTGCTTTAGTTCATACAATATTACTAGTTAGTTTTCTGACTTGTATTCCGATGTAGAGCTCATTACTTTGTATTTACTAGTTTCTGGGTATTTACCATGTATTGGCAGTATATTGTTACATAGAGGTTTCAGACTTATGCTATTTCTATAATTTATGTTGTTTTAGCTCTTTATTATTAAGTTTCAGCTTGCCTAGCTGGTGTATTAGGCGCCATCACGGCAGGTTGTGATTTTGGGTCGTGACAAGTTGGTATCAGAGCCCTAGGTTCATAGTTATTACAAGTCATGAGCATGTTTAGTAGAGTCTTGCGGATAGGTACGGAAATGTCTGTATTTATCTTCGAGAGACTACAGAACTGCTAGGACACTTCACTTTCTTGTATTCTTGTCGTGCGGATTTGCTATTTCAAAATTTTGAACTTGATTATTCTCTCACATATGGTGATGACACGTGCTACCGGATCAGGCGAACGGCACCAGTACCACTAGCTAGGGCTGCGAGAGGCCTGGGCCATGATAGAGGCCGAGGTATGGCTCGTACTACAGCTAGAGTAGCACCTCTAGAGCAACCAAGTTCTCCAGCTCAGGAGCAGGTATGAGACGTGGTTGAGCCGGTGGGACCAACTTAGGCACCAGCAGTGCCCATTGTGATTCCTGGCCTTGAAGAGGCCTTAGCCCAGATTTTGACTGTGTGCACGAGCTTGGCTTGGGAAGTTTTAGTTCAAGCTACACCAACCACTTCACAGGCCGGAGAAGGTGCCTAGAGTACTGTCGCCCGTACTCTAGAGTAGCTAGCTCAAGGAATCCAGACATCAGGTGTTTTGCCAGTTCAGCTGGTTGCTGCCGCTAGGGTCAAGGTTTGTCCCCATATGAGTGATGAGGAGTAGAAGAGATTGGAGCGGTTTGGGAGGTTTATGCCTCTAGAGTTCAGTGGAGCACTGTCGGAGGATGATCAGGATTTTATAGACCGATGTCAGCGGAATCTTCGCACAGCGGATATTCTGGACACCAGCGGGGTTTCGTTTACTATATTTCAGCTGATAGGGGCAGCTTATCGATGGTGGCAGGCTAATGAGTTTGGCAGGCCAGCCGATGCAGCGCCAATTACATGGCATGAGTTCTCAGTTCTCTTCTTAGAGAAGTTTGTCCCATGGAGCACAAAGAGGAGTTGCATAGGCAGTTTGAGCAGCTATGTCAGGAGGATATGACCGTGACTTAGTATGAGATGAGGTTTTCAGAGTTGGCTCATCAGATGTTATTGTTGGATCCCACTGAGAGGGAGAAGTTTAGTAGATTCATTGATGGCCTCAACCACGGATTACGCTACATTTTGGCTCGGGAGGTTATGACGGGTGTGAGGTTTGATGAGGTGGTTGATATTGCTAGATGCTTAGAGCTAGTTCATAGGCAGGAGCTTGAGGAGCGGGAGTCCAAGAGGCCTCTTAGTTTAGGTGGTTTCAGCAGTGCCTCATCTGGAGGCCAATCCTACTATATCAGAGGTCGTTCTTCTAGACCCATTCATGCAGCTCGCCATCTTCCTCGTGGTTCTTCTGTTAACCACAGTTCCTACAATGGCCGCCCAGCTCAGTCATCATTCAGTGCATTGTCGGCACATAGTTCTTTCTATGCTTCGTATGCACAGGGTTCCTCAAGCAACTACTTAGATCATTAGGGTCAGCAGCTCCGTCAAAGGATGGGTTGTTATGAGTGCGGGGACTTGAGTCATCTCAAGAGGGATTACCCTAGACTATTGCGTAGGGTTCCATAGCAGAGTTCCCAGCCTCTGACTCCAGTACCAATAGCTAGATCACCGGCGCAGCCAGCTTAGGGTGGGGGTCAGCAAGCTCGAGGCAGCCCTAGAGGGCGAGGTTGATCAGTTGGTGGTCAGGCCCGTTGCTACATATTTCAAGTTAGGCTAGGGGCGGTTGTTTCTGATGCCGTGATCACATGTATTGTTTCACTTCAGTATTACTTGATCCTGGTTCTACTTATTCATATGTATCATCATACATTGCTCGCTATTTGGATATACCTTGTGATTCTTAGTTATTTTTATTCATGTATCTACACTAATGGGTGATTCTACTATTATAGACTGTGTGCATTGGTCGTGTGTAGAGACTATTTCAGGATTGGAGATGAGAGTTTATCTTTTACTAATTAGCATGGTTGATTTTGACGTGATTTTAGGCATGGATTGGTTGTCACCATGTCACGCTATTCTAGATCGTCACGATAAGACCGTGACATTGGTAATGCCGGGATTGCCTATGGTTGAGTTGAGAGGTTCTCTGGACTATGTTCCTAGTAGTGTGATTTCATATTTGAAGGCCCAACTGATGGTTGGGAAGGGATGTCTGGCATATTTGGCCTTTGAGAGGGATGTTGGTGCTGATACTCCTACCATTGAGTCTGTTCCCGTAGTGAGAGACTTTACATATGTGTTTCTTGTAGACCTCCAGGGCATGCCACCCAAAAGGGACGTTGATTTTGATACTGATCTGGTGCCGAGCACTCAACCCATCTCTATTCCACTGCATCTATGGCACCAGCAGAGTTGAAGGAATTGAAGGAACAACTTCAGGAGCTACTTGATAAGGGAGTCATTAGGCCTAGTGTGTCTCCTTCGAAAAAAAATCGACGAGCACAAAAGATAACATGAAATTGATGCTCGCTAGTCAAAGATAGTATAGTTTAATTTTCATCTTCACAGGGATTGGAATTAAACGATGTTCATGTAATTTCTAACTTAATGCTATTCAGGATGATTAAAACTTTGGTTGTGATGATTAATAACTAAAATTAACTATAAAAACTAAACAAGTGAAAATTGATCAGAGAAAGACAAAAGTTGAGCAACACTGAAATAATCAATGAGAGAAATAAGGGTCATGACATCTTAGGTGTAAGAGAGCTATTTGGAATCCTACTCTAGTTTAATTCAGTATAATGTTCTAATAATTCTCAAGAATTCACTCGATAATTAGTTCAAATGTGTAGTCAAGACTCCTCTCTCGAGTAAACCTTAACTCTACGAGGTGAACTAATATAAGCGCTGTGAAAATATGCAAGCATGCATAATGGATTAATCATTAGGAAAATGTCTCTCAAATATTCTCCTATCTTGATTTAATCAACAATTCAACAAGCTCTTTCGATGGCATAAGAGAATCACCGAATTAAACTAACCAAAATAATTCAAGATAATCACTATAATATTCCTCTTTCGATTAAATAAACTGGTCAATAAAGTTACAAGCAATTCAAAGCTCTATGAACGAATTCAAGCAAAGAACTAGAGTTAAATCCACACATATCAATCAAACACCATATCCGTCAAACCCAAAGGGAAACTACTCCATAATCGTGGAGGACTTCATCACAAATATAATTAATAAGTAAGAAAAACATCAATGTAACAGTAAAATCTAAACTCCCGTATTGAATTGAGGGAAAGATGATGAACTCTTGTATCTTGCGGCATCCAATGCCCTCCAAGAGCTTCTCCAAAGATGTATTTTTGCTGTATTTATACCATGTAGGAGTGGGTCCGGACGAAACTACCCTTTCCAAGCCGAAAAAGAAAAATACTCTGAGAAAATTGTACAGGCGTGTCGCTTCCTGAGCTATGCCATGTGGTGCGCTGGTGGGGAAGTTTAGAGAGAAGTTTATAATAGACTGCAGCCCAAAGCACTATTGCGCCGCCCCATGCGGCGCGGCTGTGCACTTTTAATAGAGTAAAATTTGTTTCTTCAATTTTTGATATCCAGACTTGGTCTTCGACCCTCGAACGCCATCCCGGTTTAATCCCTTGGGCTTTTACTCAGACTTCAAAGCTGCAACTTGGTCGATTTAACTCACGATTATCTTTTTAACTCAAAATCACTTCCTGCAAGGTATCAAACACAAAATAAGTGCAATTCACTATCATTCAAGCTTAATCACAAGAAAAATACAGTAATTGGAGTGCAAACTATGAACAAAACACGGGTTTCTATCCTACCGTCAATACTCCACACTTAAACCATTGCTCGACCTCGAGCAATCAAACTATACTTCACATAGAGACGACCAATATTTAAAGAAGACTAAGCACCCTATCATAATATCCTAGCCTCAAACTCGACTCGAAAACAGCACGCAGTTTCCAATAACCTACTCACATACTCTATCATAGAGGCCAAAGCGATTACCTTTCCTTCGCAAATCATGTGCCCCCACACCAAAGATAGAGAGTAGTTCCACGCATAATAAAATTCAAGAGCAAAAAGGAACTCAAGATAGAAAGAATTCACTCATTCTCGGAATAAAAATTCATATTCCACAGAAGATGCACCATGTGCTTGCCCGTAGTTTATTACTCTACTAATTGAGCTCATTCAGTCGAAGATCAAGTAGAACTTTATTTTTGTTGTAATGTAGGTTGCGGGACGGGTAGAATATATTTGGACATAGTGACTAAACCTCACTAAGTACATTAATACATATACATTAGCAATTTAAACCACACACTTGTGTTGAACCAAACCCCAACCTTCACACACAATAGCATCTAGCTCAAAATATCATTAAGCACAAACAATATGAGAACGGCCGCTAGCAAGGAATCAATTTTTTTCTTTTCTTTTCTAAGTTTTGAATTTTTTTCCAAGATAACTCAATTTTCTTTTTCTTTCAATTCCCTACAAGTGGCTCTCACAATTTTTCAAATAATGCTTCATTCTCCTTTTCAATAGTTCCACTAAAAACTCGGCTGTACCTCAACTTAGTTTTTACAAGCTCATAACAAATTCAAGTGCTCAAGAGAGGTAAATGGTTCAAACAGATAGTCAATTCAAACAAAATGGATCAGGCATGCATTGTGGTTGTCAATGAAGTAAGATTACCGGCTCAAAGGGGCTAACTTGGATATACAACAATTAGGCGGGCAATAAACATATGATTGACTCAACAAAGAAATGCCTTTATCACTTCCTATATTGAACAAGATTGTTATTTCACTTTGCAAATACACGGGGTATGTTCTAGACATCAACTAACGAGCGCAGAATATCAACAAAGTCACACACACACATTGGCACATAACTCACTTAGAATCGTATCTATCCCGACTTTCTAATCAATGAAGTTACGAAACATCAAAATCAAATATTTTACGGTCACATATACATGATCCAAGAACTGAGCCTAGGTGTCACGACTAAGGCTCACCGCTCTCAAGGCACAACAAAGTCAAGAAAAGTCATCTCAATTTATCACCATAGCACATGACATATCTATTTCTAATAAAAGAAAAACGAACTACACCCGGTTCAAGCAAAACCCTTGGAAAAGAACAGCGACATAAACAAAAATAAAGGGGGAATTGTTACACTGCCTAGGAAAAGCAAAATATTTTTTCTCGACTATGCTCCCTCAAGAAAACAGTCAAGGAGATCCATTTTCGGGAAAAGTCAAAAACAAATTCAAACAAAACAAAGAAAACAAAACAGTAGAAACAAACACACATGTACATATTTACATTCCCCACCCCACACTTTAAAATGTGGCATGTCCCCACGACACACAAAGAAAAGCAAGAGGTAAAGGAAACTCCCCTGATTCATCTAGTTGGAATTTGCTTTGCACGATCGACCTAGTGCACACATCCATGCTAAGAGCTTCTTTTATGCCTCTTTGAGTACATCCCACACATATCATGCTTACTCTCTTCAGTTTGCTCCTTGAGGGCCCCCATTGCTCCTTCAATCTTGAAGACCACCCTTTCTTCTCCCACTCTTAGCATGAGCTACCTCTCCTGAATGTCTACAATAGCTCTGCTAGTAGCCAAGAAGGGTCTCCATAAAATCAGAGGTATCTCCCTATACTCTTCCATGTTCACCACAATAAAGACCACAGGGAACTCAAATTTATCCACTCGAACTAGCACATCTTCCACTAGTCCGGCAGGTATGATTGTGGTCTGATCCCGTCAGCTGCAAGTACACAGGTATAGACCTAATTTCTTCAATTTCCACAAAACAGAAAAGAGGAATAAGATTAATAGAAGCACCTGAATCACACAAAGAATTTTCAAACTTAATACTTCCTAAATTTCAAGGTGGAGTAAAACTTTCTGGATCTCCACACTTTTGAGGGAGGTTGTTTTGCAAAATGGCACTATAGTGCTCTGTGAGCTTGGCAACTGATGTCTCATCCACTTTTCGCATCCTGGTCAGTAACTCCTTCAGGAACGTAGCATAGGCTGCCATCTGTGAAAGCACCTACATGAAAGGTATATTCACATGCACTTGTTTGAGCACTTCTAGAAAGCGCCCAAATTATTTGTCAAGCTTATCTCTTCTCTGCTTCTAAGGGAAAGGTAGAGCATGCATGTATTTGCTGTCCTCAATCAGCTCATTATTACATTCATATTTTTATTCTTCCTCTAAGCTCTAGTCTTCCCCTTCTTGTTCATACAATCATCTACTATCACTTCACCTTCTTGAATGCTGCTATTTTTCTACTCCCCCGCAACCTCTACCTGTCTTTCAATCAACCCATCCTTTTGTTTTGCCGTAGGATCCTCTAATACGTGCCGACTCTTCAAGGACACTGCATTTATTGTTTCTTTTGGATTTATCTCAAAATCAGCATGAAGAGTTCCTTGAACCCTCTCATACAATAGATTAGCTAGTTGCCCCACCTGTCTTTCTAAGTTTTGAATGGCCATGCCCTGTTCTTTGATAGATGTGCCTTGTTCTCGTATAGCTGAGCCACGGGTTTCAAGCCTTTCAGTTGTCTTAATAATAAAGGCCTTCATCAGATCTACCATGCTAGACTGACTAGAGTGTGGAGGCAGATATCGCTGCCTCTACTAATTTTGAAACCCTGGAGCTCCCTTTCTTGGGGTCTGGAGTTATTTTATTGCCATGCATTCACACTACCACCTGGTGAGCTCCAAGAAAAACCTGGCTGCCTCTGCCCTATGGAGTTAAAATTATTGCCACTTTGGTAGTTGCCTCTATCGAAGCTCCTCACAACATTTACCACTTCATATGTAGGCCTGACGCTCATGCGTTGGGTGACTCATTCCAGAAAACTCACAAATCAAGGATGACTGGCCCTGGACCTTGGCTAAGGTTAACTTTCATATGTCTCTTGCCGTGGTGTCTAGATGGGCTTGCAGTGATGTGTTAGAATCCACTTGATGTACCCCAACCTTTTTCCTTCTCTCATTATCATCTGCAGGCCTTTGATTTGCATCTTCAGATAATTCATTTAGAATTTCCACAATCTTCTAAGGAGTTTCTTCATAAGAGGACCTCCAACTGCGTTGCTTAACATCCTCCTACCAAAGGGTAGCAGCCAATCCTAGAAATCTTGGAGTTGCATCCACGAGTCTAGTCCAGATTGGTGACATGTTCTCACAATATCCTTAAATCTTTCCCATATCAGACATCATTTTTGTATCTTCCTGCTCAAAATTGTGGATCTCTCTTCGAATTCTCCCTATTTTTTCCACTGAAGAATATTTTACAAGGAACATTATTGTCACGTCTTCCCAAGTTTGAATTGACACAGTAGGCAAACTCCGCAACCAGTGCTTAGCATCTTCCCTGAGTGAAAATGAACATGTCCTTAAGTAGATAGCATCTTTCGAAACCCCGTTTTGCTGGAAGGTATTCATAATCTCATCGAAATCCATCAAATGAGTATTTGTATTTTCGTTGGGTTTGCCTCGGAAGACACCATTGTTCTGAATGGTCTGAAGTATCCAATTCTTGATCTCAAAATTATTGACCACGGTCGGAGCAGGTTGCATACTAGATACTCCTTGGTTATAAAATGGCCTGGCATAGTCTCCCAGTGATCGTGCAGGCCTGGTCATATTATTTTCAAATTTGTCTTCAACAAGATGTCGGTTCAGGGTGAATCTTCATCCCCCGTTGCCGTCAATCATTTCATCATCTCTAAGAGCTAGTTCAGCAGCTGCCCGAGCGGCTGCTTCCTGTTGGGCTGCTGCCCGTGCAACCAAATCAGCTACCTTCTCACCGATTTTAGCCAGGTTCTCTTGGGTTGAAGATTGCCCCAAGAATTTCTCGGTTAGTTCTTTCTCTTTTCTCAGTTGCTGCAGATGTTTTCCTACTCCAGTTTGTGGGGTATTACTTCTTTTGAAGAAGATCGAGTCATACACTAACGAACATAACATGTTGCCTGCACACAGAAGAGAAAAACTGTGAAGAATAAAATAAAATTGATTCTTGAATTAGCACCAAAACTATTTTGAACATTATTGGTTTCCAATTCCGGGATGCCAAAATTTGTCGAGCGCAAAACACAACACGAAATTGATGCTCGCTAGTCAAAGATAGAATAGTTTACTTATCATCTCCACGGGGATGGATTTAAACAATGTTCAAGTTATTTCTAGCTTAACGCTATTCAAGATGATTAACACTTTGGTTGTGATGATTAATGACTAAAATTAACTATTAAAAATAAACAACTGACAATTGATCACAGAAGGACAAAAGTTGAGAAACACCGAAATAATCAATGGGAGAAATAATGGTCGTGACAGGATAGGTGCAACATAGCTATTTGGGATCCAACTCTAATTTAATTTACTCTAATGTTCTAATATTTCTCATGAATGCACTCGATGATTAGTTCAAATGTGTAGTCAAGACTCCTCTCTCGATTAAATCTTAACTCTACGAGGTGAACTAATATAAGTGCTATGGACATATGCAAGCATGTGTTAATGGATTAGTCTTTAGGAAAACATCTCTCGAATGTTCTTCTAACTTGATTTAATCAACAATTCAAAAATCTCTTTCGATTACATAAGACAATCACTGAATAAAACCAAACAAAATAATGCAACATAATCACCATAATTGTCTATTTCCTGTGTTTGCTAATTTTCCCTATGCAAGGAGGGAAAAGTCACACTTGTTTAGCCTAGGTCGCCAGGACCATGATGGAAGGAATCAAGGGACAAAAATACACTATTGTTCCTATGATACTAGCTGAGATGTATTAAGCTTTGGATCGACGCAAGCATGGGGTTGGATATTTTGAGGGGTGCTATCTTCTGCTACAGGTTTGATTGCTAGAACTTTTTCAAAGAAGATACCACCTTCAAGAGTTCTTGCGTAGGCCGCTGAATGATTATATCGTCGGTCGTCATCCAAAGAATATGACATTTGCTCTTGATAGATTTGCAAAACCAGGAAATGTTGAAGGATGAGTAAGCCTCTTAGTAATTTGACCGACGAATAGGTACAATAGATGTTCGAGTGGTTTCCCAGCAATGTTTTCATAATCAGGTCCAAAGGGGCCACCCAGTTGGTGTTGATAGGGTTGCGAGGCATATACCCTTACGCTCCTATAAGGGTAATGAGGTAGGCTGGGAGGAAGCAGGTTATACCTAGGGTTTCTAATATGAGTCAGTATAAGGTGGACTTCAAAGGGCATGCCATTCCTTTCAAGTTCGAGGCTCAGCACATGTGGAATAAATTTTTTATTGTAGATGGGCAAACTATCGAGCCTTACGGGTACCATGCTGGTCATATGTATTACTACCTTTCCTAGCTAGAGGACAATATAACCGGGGACAATAAACCGGGAGTCAACCTGAAAGGAAGATTCATAGATGAAGCGGTCAAGGCTTAGGTAAAGTACAAAAGGCTGCACAAGTGGGTTTGGAATCTGAGCCCAAATTTTTGGAATATCATATGATAGACATGAAAGCAATAACAGAATGGAAGGAGATCGAAAACAAGTTAATAGAAAGTGTGGAACACTTAGAGCAAGGGTTGATGGAATTGGAAGGAAAGACGAGGAAGAGGCTCTAGGATTGCCAAGGTATAGGCTACAACTAGGGAGGAAAGATGGCAATGGAATACTTGCCGCTCGACATGCGCGACCTTGGGAATGTGATCAATGGGGCCAATAGGGAAAAGCATGGAGAAGGTCAATCTAGGACCAAGTAGGATAGGAAAATCTATTTATTATTTTATAGATAGATTTCGTCTGGATTCGATATAATAAGGCTTCATACCATTAGTGACTGTATATTATTATTTCGATATAGTAATTGATTGGTTTGACTTATTTTCGCATTAATGGAATGAGGCACCGTTGGATCGTGCATTCTGGTAATGTCGGCATATCACACCAGATCTAGAAGTTCTCCACCTCCTCCTCCACCTAACGACATCAAAAGCAAGGGCAAAAGAAATATGGACGATTTGAGTGACAACATAAAAGACAATGCTCCTATAGCAAAGAATGTAGAGACTTTAGATGGAAAAAGTACACCAGGACAAAATAAACTAGTTCTGCGGTTAGAACAGAAGATTTTTGAGTTACAAGGCAAACTCGAGCAGGTCTGCAACCTCGCCAACCTCAACCTTACCTTGAACTTCCTCGACGTCAATCAATAGAATGCTACCACTCAAAACCAAACACCAGCCCAAAACACACAACCCCAAAATCTACCACCCCTAGCTCCACCAAAACCCCCTACTACACATCAATACCACAATCCGCACCCCCGAATAAGTTTAACCCTTCACCATTACAAACTCCTAAGAAACACCACCATAATACGACCCAATACCCGCAAATCACCAACTATCATACCCCTTAAAACATGCCACAACCTACCCTCGATCCACCCCAGACCTCAATTAAATCATCCATACACTAAAGTCCCAGGAACACACTAAGGTAACCCTATATACGTGGAAACTCTACGACACACCCCACAGCAAACACTATACCTACTCGATCTAACTGAAAAGGACCTGCTCATCTGGAACATGGATGAAGAGTTAAAAAGTTTGTTTGGAAGGGTCCAAAGCGTCGAGGGAGGGAAAGGTGTCGAAGGCTTGACTTACAAAGATTTGTGTATCCAGCCAGATGTAGAGCTACAGGATGGTTACATGCCTCCAAAGATTGAAATGTCTGATAGCACCGGTGATCTCAAGGTGCATTTGAAGACTTACTATGATAAACTCGTAGGAGTAGAGAAGGATGAGAAAATCTACATTAAGTTGTTCATGCGAACTCTTATTGGGGACGCTTTATCCTGGTAGATCTGTCAGAACCCCAAGAAATGGTCTGATTGGGTAAGTATGGCATCCGAGTTTATGGACAGATTCAGGTTCAAAATAGAAAATGCACAAGACATTTTCTATATCTATAACCTCAAGAAGAAATCCACAGAGACTTTTTGCGAGTATGCCACCCGCTGGAGATCAGAAGCTGCCAAAGTAAGGCTGCCGCTAGAAGATAAACAAATGAATAAGCTCTTCATCGGAGCTCGGGATCCACAGTACTATGAGAGATTGATGGTCATAGAGAATCATAAGTTCCCTAACTTCATCGAGGAGGGATTCATTAGTGGTATGGCTACCAATATTGAAGCTCTACAGGTTACGAATAAAGCCTTACAATCTGGAGGTATTTCAAGGAAAAAGGAAGTGGGTGTTGTGATGGTAGCCCAAGGTCCAAAGTCTCCTGTCACATCCCGATTTCTGGGAGCGCGGCCGGCGCTCAACCGAGATAACCCGGCTGAGCAAGCTTGTACAATACCTTTTACCCGAACTCACTCATGAATAAAGGAAAGACCCACTTAAATAATTAGACAACGGGGAGGATCATGTGAACAACACCGATTCCTTATCATTAGTTACATCATTTATAAAGTTCAAAATACATACGGTTTCATCGTTTAAAGTGGAACGTGTGATACAACTACAACATTACTAGTTTGACTTCCCCAACACGAACATGCCAACCACAATATGGCTATACCTCAGCTAGGATGAGGGTGTACCTCCATAAATAATAAAAGTTGCCTACTGTGGAAACACCTGCATCCATTATAGATGTAGCGCCTCCGATTAAAGGGACATTAGTACATATGGAATAGTATTAGTATGAATCATTAAACACCCTCTCAATAGAATAGATGATAGCACAAGGAAGGACAATCATATAATCAATGCGAGCCTTAGAAAATACCCAGACATCAAGTTAGGAGCAAGACAAGTTTTCAAGTAAATTTCCATATTTTAGGTTTGGAGATCTTAGCACCGATATACCACCGTGATCCTAGCACGGAGTCTGATCACGGCCCAACCGGCTAGGCCATCTCACCCAAAGAAATCAACCACAATCACAATCATTATCTCAATCTCAATCACTGTTTCAATTATAATCTCAAGCATAATCTCCACCATGTGTACGGCATGACGTTCGATCACGACCCGACCGGCTAAGCTGTCTCATCCCAATAAAGGGGATATTCTCATCACATCAATCTCATCCCAATAAATGCCTACAATCACAGTTCACTCCTACACCGGCACGTGTAGTTTCGGGGTTAGGTTATTTCAACTGACCTTTCCTCAATGACTAACGATACTCCTTAATGTTTATTTATTTCAAGGATTGACAACTCATTTCATTATCTTTTATATATCATTCATTTCATTGGCCCAAATAGCCATAAAATAATGTCACTCGTGGCATGTTGGTCGTATTTCATATTTCATGCTCATCTCTTTCACTTTCAAACATCATCACGGATCATCAACAACAAAGCATTTATATTCAAGACTTTAAGTCCACATGTGAGAAAATAAGAATGTTAAGCACATTGAGATTTCTTACACAATTTGGGATAATAGCTTTTATTTGAATCACGACTTGAAGTTATAACATTTAGATATGTAACCTATGTTTCGAGCGCATTTTCAAATAGAACATAACATAACAAGAACATTTGAAATACATATTGAACATGTATCTTTTAACCCAAGGCTTAAGGAATAATCAATTTATAATGGACAACTCAGGACTTACAAGGACATTGTGGGGTTTAATTGTAAGAGAGAAGTTTAGCCAACATACCTGCCTCGAGCTTTTTAAATTACTACAATGTTCCAGAATTCTTAGCAACTTCGATCTATTTAGAAATATAGCAAACTTGAACACAGATTAGGAAGGAGGTTATGGTTTCAGCTCATTTGTGAGTTTTATCAAACACTAGGTGTGCATTAAGGTTTAAAGGTCCTCCTATGGTGGATCCCTTCATCTCACTACCTAAAGTTTACCCAAATGAGCTCAACAATCTTCCCACTGTCCTTGATGGTACATGCATACATAATGAACAACTCCCACACCGAGGAATTGCTTTTCTCATTACCTATTTCTAATTAAATCCCTAAATTGAGGGTTAGGGAGTAGAATCTTACCTCTTAGATGAAGACTTAGTGAGCTTTTCTTGTGCATTCTTCAACTTTGAGCAAGAGCTGATGAGCGATAACCTTAGGAACTTCCCCTCTCACTATAGACAAACTTTGAGCAAGAGTTGATGGGCCATTTCTCTGTAGGTGAAATTTTAGGTGGCCTTACATCTCCCTTCACCTATCAAACACCTCCACAAGCATATATGCCATCACCCGAAAGTACCAGTACCCTGCTACCACCCGCTACACATACAATACCAAGCCAGCATACTACCACTCATCTCCACCTTCCCGTCCGAATTATCCAAAACCCCAACCAAGTTTCGACTCAAGAACTCCCATAAAATACTCCTCATTCCTGAAGGCTGCCGGTTATGTCACTCTCATTCCTGTAGTAGCTATTGAAAATCCTTCTTAGTGGGTCAACCCCAACAAGACTTGTGCCTACCACCAAGGCATGAAGGGACACATTATCAAGGAATGTCAAATGTTTAAAGAAAAGATCCTGATATTGATTGACACCAAGGTCATGTAGGCAAAAGAATCTGCACCGAACATCCTCAATAACCTCCTCCATGATCACAGGGGTGAGGTAGTAAATGTTATCAAGACTGATGAAGAATGTGACCGGGAAGGATCCATCAGTCGTATTAGAGATGGAGATGCTTTTATGACATCCACTATTACACTCTCGCCTATTGTGGTGCAAACCAAGGTTCCATTCGAGGTTGATGTGCCCACCTCGATGTCGATTCGCTGTGATGGTAGCTCTATCGCCATCTTACAAATCTTTTGCTATTCCATAGGATAATGCGGCAGAGGTAGAACAGAAAGGGAAATTCAAGATGGAAGAAACAAATGCTGCCTGGGGAATGACTAGAACAGGAAAGGTATATACGTTGGAAAATCTCGGGGGAACAATTAAAGAGACTGCATCAAAAACACCTATTGTGGAAATAGGTACTAATGATCATTGGAGGAAGGTATAGGTGATGGAGTTGTTGTTGTCCATATAAAGAAAACTCCTGCTCAAATGTCCATTTTGTCGTTGTTACAAAAATCAAACACACATAAGAATGCCTTCATAAAGGTGTTAAGTGAAGCTTATGTAGCTGCTGGTATCACTAGTGGAGAGATGGCAAACATGGCGGGACAGGTGCTGGAGAACAAAGCCACGAAGATGAGTTGCCACCGGTAGCTTTGAGTCACAGCAAAGCATTGCACATCACTGTGAAATATGAAGACAAGTTCATCGGTCGAGTTTTGATTGATGGGGGTTCAAGTATGAACATATGCCCTCTGACTATTCTGAAAAGATTAGGCATTGGTATACTGGAGATACGGATGGGAAGCATGAACATGAAAGCATTCGATAGCTCCGAAAGAGATACTATTGGATAGATTAACCTGGATTTGAAGATATGCCCGATTATGCTCGATGTTAAGTTCCAGATGTTGGATATCTCTGCCACCTATAATTTGTTGTTGGGACGGCCATGGATATACATGGATGGGCAGTTGCTTCTACTCTACATCATGCCGTGAAGTTCGAGTGGAATAATCAAGAGGTGGTTATCGACGGGGATGGAAGCAATCCTATCTATACCAACCAGACCATACCAACACTTGAGAACAGAAGGAGGTGGGAGGAGAAACATTCTACAGCATTGATCGGGTAAATACGGTGGAAAAAGGACAATGGTGGAGCAACAAGGTTCATAAGTATGATGTTGTGGTTGGGTTATGAACCGGGCAAGGGCCATGGTCATACGCTTCAAGGGATAACCAAACATATACGACCACACACTCAGGGAATAACCTTTGGTCCCGGGTATGAATACACTGTGAAAGAATATAATCATTGGTCACCGCCATGGCAGGATTTCCCTTACCTGTTGCCTCAACCGATACCACCACTACAACAGACATTTCACAAGGCCGAGTGATTTGGGGTTCTGAAAAAGATGAGATCTTTGTTGGCATAAGGAACCTATTTCTGAATAAGGATGATATTGACTGCAGCGCGATCATGGAAGAGGAGGAGGAAGACCTTACTATCCAGACTGTAGGAGATGGAGCTATTCTCAGGGATTAGACTGTTGCACCCTCCCGAGCTCGCCGAGCACTAGATAGCTTTAGTAGAACTAGCATGAGTTCATTGAAATTGTTTTCTGGCATTTAAGACATTTCAGTATTTTTTTTTTAAAATAAATAATCGAGGAATCGAGTCATATTTGTCTGATAGTTTTAAGTTTTAATTATTGCGTCATTGCTTTTCGTTTATTTAAATTTTTATCTTTCTGCATTCTTTTCAACATAATTATTACCTATCTTGTTGAATCTACAACTATAACATGTAATGAGACGACACAACATGATGAGAGTGATTTAGAAGAATGAGAAAATGATATTATACCCAAGGAAATCATCACGTGGAGGATTTTGAGAACATATTAAAGTCCAATCTAGAAAAAACTGAGGCGGTTCATTTAGGGGTTCCGAAACGGTCAAAGAAACTCGCATTAGCATTTACCGATCACCATCAGAAAGGGGAAGCGTATATCCAATTTCTGAAAGAATATGAGGACAATTTTGCATGGTCCTATGACGATATGTTTGGTCTGAGCACATCTATAGTGGCTCACGAGCTACCTACCAACCTAATGTGTCCACCAGTAAATAAAAAACTCAGGAAATTCAAGCTGGACATGAGTTTGAAGAGAAAAGAGGAGGTCACCAAGAAAATAAAAGCCATGGTCCTTCGAGTGGTCGAGTACCCAGCATGGTTAGCCAATATTGTGCATACCAAAGAAAGACGGAAAAGTCAAGGTGTCTGTTGACTATCAAGATCTGAATAGAGCAAGTCATAAAGATGATTTTTCACTACCTAACATACATATATTGATCGATAAATGCTCCAAGCATGAACTCCAATCCTCTGTTGATTTTTTTCGCATGGTACCACCAGATTTGGATGGATGATGAAGATGCGGAAAAGACAGCCTTCATTACACCACGGGGAGTATATTGCTATAAGATGATGTCGTTTGGTTTGAAGAACGCCAGGGCAACCAACCTGAGGGCCATGACCACTCTCTTTCATGACATGATACACACGGAAATAGAGGTGCATATGGATGATGTATATCATCAAGTCTAAAAAGAGCCAAGATCACATAACAGACTTGAGAATGTTTTCGGTTCGACTACGAAAGTACAGTCTAAAGCTGAATCCTGCAAAATGTGCTTTTAGAGTCCCTGCTAGGAAGTTGCTAGTATTCATCGTCAGTCATCGCGGCATTGAGTTTGACCCATCAAATATCAAAGCCATTAAGGATCTGCAGCTGTTAAAAAGCAAAAAGGACATAATGAGTTTCTTGGGCCATCTAAGCTACATCAACCGTTTTATAGCACAGTCGACGGTAATATGTGAACCATTCTTCAAGATGCTGAGGAAGGACGGTGCAACAAGTTGGACAGAAGAGTGTTAAAAAGCCTTCGACAAAATCAAGGAGTATCTACTCAAACCTCATGTGCTGGTCCCACCAGAACCCGGGAGACCTTTATTACGTAGATGTCCGTGTTGGATGGAGCCTTTGGTTGCGTCTTGGGGCAACTTGATGAGACCGAAAGGAAGGAGCAAGCAATATACTATCAAAGTAAGAATTGCACGCCATACGAAGCTCGATATTCTCGATTGGGATGTACCTGTTGTGCCCTGACATGGATAGCCCAGATGTTGATGTATTATTTCTACGCATATACTCCATACCTCATATCGAGAATTGACCCCTTAAAGTACATATTCACGAAACCTATTCCTACGGGCAAGTTGGCAAAGTGGCAAATACTGCTAAGATGAGTTCAACATTGTCTATGTGACTCAGAAGGTAGTCAAGGGCCAAGCATAGGCCGATCACCTGGCAGAGAACTCTGTCGGCGGATAATACGAACTATTGAAGACATATTCTCTCGACGAAGAAGTATCTTTCATATGAGAAGATATCACAGAAGCTCATGATGGTTGTAGAATGTTCTTCAACGGAGCCCCAAACGTCAAAGGAGTGGGAATCAAAGCTATCTTGGCATCAAAACTAGTCAACATTATCCGCTATCCACCAAACTTAGGTTCCCATGCACAAATAATATGGCGAATACGAGGCTTGCATTCCGGGCCTCAAATTGGCCATCTCCATGAATATCCAAGAATAACTGGTAATTGGAGATTTAGACTTGCTAATACATCAGGTACTTGGTTAATGGGCCACCAAGAATAACAAAATACTGCCATACCTACACTTTCTGCAGGATTTGATCAAGAGGTTCACCAAGATAGAGTTCCAATATGTTCCAAGAATTCATAACTAGTTCGTAGATTTATTGGCCACCCTATCTTCCATGATACAACATCCAAACAAGAACTATATCGACCCCATCCCAATAGAAATCGAAAAGCAGCCAACCTACTGTGCTCATGTTGAAGAGGAAGCTGATGGGAACCCATGGTTTCACGACATCAAAGAATATCTGAAAAAAGAAGAAAATTCGAAAGGTGTGACATATACCAAAAAGCGCACGTTATGAACGATGGCTAACAATTTCTTTCATTGTAGAGGAGTTCTGCATAGAAGGGCTCCCAACTTAGGATTGCTAAGATGCATCAATGCGAATGAAGCATCCGGGTTGCTCGAAGAGATACACGCTAGAACTTGCGGACCTCACATTAATGGGTTCATTCTAGCCATGAAGATATTAAGGACAAGATATTTTTTGAGGATCATGGAAACCAACTGCATCAAGTCTGTACAGAAGTGCCCAAGTTAGGTGCATGCTGATATGATATGACTGCCTCCCAATGAACTGAAAGCGACAAGCTCACCCTGACCTTTCTCCGCCTGGGGCATGGATGTCACTGGACCAATCAAGCTTGTTGCTTCAAACCGGCACCGATCATCTTAGTAGCCATCGATTACTTCACAAAATGGGTCGAAGCTGCCTCCTACTAAGCTGCGACAAAGAAGGTCATAGCAGATTTTGTCTGGGACCGTATTATCTGTCGGTTCGGGGTGCCTCAATCAATCATTACAGACAACGCCGCCAATCTCAATAGTGATCTGATGAAATCCATGTGTGAAACATTTAGGATCAAACACTGGAATTCTACACCATATAGGCCACAAATGAATTTCACCCTAGAAGTCAAGGACAAGAATATTAGGAAGATAGTAAGGAACATGTTGACAATTAAAAGCAGTGGCACGAGAAGCTACCATTTGCTCTGCTTGTATACCGCACCACAGTCCGAACATCAACTTGAGCAACTCCTGGTATATTGGTCTACGGTACCGAAGTTGTTATGTCCATTGAGGTTGAAATTCCTTCGTTGATAATCATACAGGAGGCTGAGCTTAGTGATGCATAATGGGTACTGAGCATGTACGAAAAAATTGGCTCTCATTGATGGTAAAAGGATGAACGTAGTGTGTCACGGTCAACTCTACCAGAACAGAATGGCAAGGGCTTCAACAAAAAGGTCAGAGCAAGGTAATTCATACCGGGGAATTTGGTGCTGAAGCAGATTTTTTAACATCAAGATGAAGCAAAAGGGTAATTTTCACCTAACTAGCATGGGCCTTACATGGTTCCTCAAGTGCTGGTAGGAGGAGCGCTCATACTTGCAGAAATGGATGGAGAAAAATGGCAAAATCCTATCAATTCAGCTGCCGTCAAGAGATATTATGTTTGAAATCGTATTTTCACTTTCTTTGATGTAACATGAACTACGATTGACCATTTTCACATTTAAGAGGGGATACCTAGGCAGCCCTATGGATTCAGTCACATTATAATAAAATCTTCATTCCCCTCCATGGTCGAAAACTGGGGCAAGATTTCAAGTTTCATCAATCTCACTACGTCAAGGATCACCAAAAAGAGTATCGTCGGAGGTATACATCAAAACTGGGGTAGAATTTTGAGTGAGTCCTCAAAATTCCAAGATAAGGATGTCGCAATGTCTTAAAGCATGTCACGACCTATGATTCGAACAAATGATTTATTTTATGCATTATCCTTTAAACAACTGCATTTCATACAAATAATTTATTGCAACTACATGTGTTTGAAAACTATATTTTGGTAATAGCCAAATGCTACCTAGGGTGACTCGAGCACGAAGCGTCAAGACAAAGGAAAGGCGAAACAAGGAATCGAAAGCACGAACCAACCTACCCTTGACTTACAACTTTTCTTTGGATGCAGGCATAATAGATACAACATTAGCAGATTTATCCACAAGGAATGCACGATAAAAGACTGCTATCCCCACATTTACAGATGCTACCAAGCCTGAATACGTTAAGCTAAGATTCTGTAAGGCCCCGTGAAATTTCACAGATAACCCGAGGTTTTAGGGTTGTTCAATGCGTCGAGGAGTTGAAGGAAAACGTTTGCAGAAAATGGCAGTTCTGCGGTACACTGTGTGCCTGCAGAACTAGTTTGTGGACCGCAGATCGGCCGCAGAATGAAGCAGAAAGATTTGCCAATTTTGATGGCCATTATGCGGCTGCATAACCGTTATGCGGGCCACAGATCCCACATGAGAAATTTTGGAAGGAGGTTATATGGTCCATTATGCGACCGCATACCTGTCCAAGAGTGAAGAAGAAACGTCCAGTTTTGGACGGCATTATGCGGTCCATTTTGCGGACCGCAGAAGTGTTATGCGGTCGCATATGCAACCGCAGAATCGCATCGGGGCTTCATTTTTTATAATTTTGTGATCCGACACTATTTCGATAAATAGTGGTTGAAAACCATTTGTAAGGTAAAAACCTGATATTTAGAGATAGGGGAGTGGCCTAGAGTGAGAGAGGAAGTTCCTAAGGTTATTCTTCTTCAACTCTTGGTCAAAGTTGAAGAATTCAGAAGAAAAAGTCACAAGGTCTTCATCCAAGAGGTAAGGCTCCATACCCTAATCTTCAGTTTCAAGTATGGGGTAAAAGGTGGACAAAGGGGGGGGGAGTGTAATTCTTAGGTGTGGGGGTGATATCTATGCATGCATGTACCAACAAAGTTGTAGGAAGGTTGTTGATCTAGTAAAGGGTTGATATTGGGTTTGGGATGAAAGAATCCATCATAGGAGGACCTTGAAACCTTAATGCACACCTAGTGTTTGATGAAATGCTCAAATGAGATGGAACTGTGAACTCCTTCCTAATTTGTGTACAATTTTTCTATATCTCTTAATAGATCGAAGTGGCTAAGATTTCCGGAACATTGTAGTAGTTGAAGGAAAGCTCAAGGTAAGGTATTTTGGCTAAACTTCTCTCTTAGAATTGAACCACACGGTATCCTTGTAAGTCCCCAGTTATTATGATTAGTTGATTATTCCGAATAAGCTTCGTGTCAAAAGGTACATGTTCAATATGTATTCTGATGTTCTTGTTATGTTATATTATTTTTGAAAATGTGCTCGAAGCATGGGTTGCATATCTAATTGTTATAACTTCAAGTCTTGATTCAAGTGAAAGCTATTATGCCTAATTGTGTAAGAAATCTCAATGTTCTCAACATTCTTATTTGCTCATATGTGGACTTAAATTATTGAATAGAAATTCTTTGTTGTTGATGATCTGTGATGATGTATGAAGATGATAGAGATGAAGATGAAATATGAAATACGGCCAACGTGCCAAGAGTGACATTGTGTTATGGCCATCGGTGCTAATGAACTGAGTGATATACAAAAGATAATGAATTGCGTAGTCAATCTTTTAAATAAATAAACACCCTGGGAGTATCGTTTGTCACCGAACAAGGGTAGGTTGAAATAACCTAAACCTGAAACTACGCATGCCGATGTAGGAGTCAATTGTGATTGTACCCCTTCATTGGGATAAGATTGATGAGATGAGAATATTCCCCTATATTGGGATGATATGATTACTAGAAAAAGGTGATGTTAATCTATATGTCATTGTGGTGAGACGGCCTAGCCGGTCGAGTTGTGATCGGACGCCATGCCGCACACATGGTGGTGATTGTGCTTGAGATTGTGATTGAAACAATGATTGAGACTGAGATTATAATTGTGATTATGGTTGATGTCTTTGGGTGAGACGGCCTAGATGATCTGTCCATGCTCGGACTCCGCGCTAAAATCACGGTGGTATATCAGTGCTAGATATCCCAACCTAAAATATGGAAATTTACTTGAAAAATGTGTCTTGCTCCTAACTTGATGTTGTGATATTTTTCGAGGCTCTCATTGGTTTTGTGATTGACCTTCCTCTTGTTATCATTCATTATAGTGAGAGGGTGTTTAGTCATTCATACTAGTACTATTCCATATGTACTAACGTCCCTTTACCCGGGGGCACTGTATCTTTGATGGATGCAGGTGGTTCCACAGCAGGCGGCTTTGATCATTAATAGCGGTACATCCTCTTCCCAGCTGACTTGGTGAGCCCCAGTTCATATCGGGGTTGTATATCTTTTGTTCCATGTGTATTATGTTTTGAGGTAAAGTCGGGGCCTTGTTGTCGGTACTATCATTGTACTCTTTTATATCCATTAGATGCTCCGTAGACATAGTGTGGGTGGTACGTTGGCGTTGGAGAAGTCAAACTGGCAATGTTGTATTTGTATCACACGTTCCAGTTCAAATTATGAAAGTGTATGTATAGTGAACTTTATAAATGATGTAACTAATGATAAGGACTTGGTGTTGATCACATGATCCTCCTCATTGTCCAATAAATGAAATGGATTACCTCTTTATTGATGAGTAAGTTCGGGTAGAAGCTATTGTACAGGCTTGCTCGGCCGGAGTATCTCGGTTGAGTGCCGGTCACGCTCCCCGAGGTTGGGGCGTGAAAGAATCACTTTCTTGTTCTTCGTATTTTTAGTCATCGCCTTTATCTGTATAAGGCCTATATGCTGCCCTCATTATATTGCATGAGGCTAAGCATTGCCTCCATCATTGCATATGGCTAAGCACTTCCTCCATTATTTCATAAGGTTAAATGTTGCCTTTCTCTGCATAGGACTAAGCATTGCCCTCATTACATTGCATAAAGCTAAGCACTGCCTCTATTATTGCATAAGGCTGAACACTGCCTTTCTCCGTATAGGGCTAAGCATGCCCTCATTACATTGCATGAGGCTAACCATTGCCTCCATCATTGCAAAAGGCTAAGAACTGCCTTCCACGCATAGGGCTAAGCACTACCTTCTTTCATTCTCGCACATGGCTAAGCATTGCCTATTTCCTCTGTCGAAAATCAATATTGCCACATCTCTGTATTTCATTAGCTGAAACATTGCCACATTGACCAAACGTATCAGAATCCAATGGCATCATCTTCATAGCCTCAGGATACCATTCTATGGCTTGTGGATCTCTCAAAACTGCACATTGTTATTCAAACGCGCCATAGTCCAGAGCATGGCCTGCAAATCATTTATCATACGCCTCATGGCCCAGGATGTTATGGTCTAAGGACATCATCCTCATCATCCGAAGGGATTTTGCATCATGTTTAAATTTTCACAACAAATACATATTCATGCGCATCGTGTTTTATGTTTTGCAGGCAACTCGGTAGGTAACCGTTCTACAAACAAGAACAATTCTCACTCTGGTTTCCATTCACAACGTTCACATCTTTTGATTGTCCCAAAAGTAACCGATAACCAGCAATGGAATGCTTTTTCCCCCCTAACTACCCGAACGTATTATTTCATGCATCCATAGCGTTCGATTTCGCACTATCACCATTCGATACCTCTGCCCAAAACTATCAACCACTAATGACACTACTTTACCTAGAGAAAATCATTCTTCGAAACAGACGCTCTTCATGACGACTCTATCGGCCTTGTCTGCCGTCCGATCTAGAACTACACGTGGACTGGTTCCCGTAAAATTAGTGATATGTAGGCAACTCAAGAACTGGGGTTCGGCCCCATATTTTTAAGCAGCCCGTACCCCATGCTCGCTCATTTAGATAAAATTTATTATCATTTTTCTTTAACCGGCAATTCTTCCATCATTCTCTAGTAAAGACGGACAATTGTTCATACTCAATTTTGCCCTTATATTTTTTAATGTATTCCACATACTTTCACAAAATTATTTTGCATTATCACCAGGTCATAAATGTAGTTTCTATAATTTTTAAATGTTTGAAAATTGATTTCTCGCATTTATAATTTCTAAATATTTATTAATTAATCTGCCAAATTATTTTGAATAATTAAAATTAACTTTTTATACCTATCTGCGTACTCTATGATATTTTGCTTTATTATATATAATTGTATTTGCATATTCACTTATTATTCACATTAATTGCAATAATACCATATATATTTTCAAATAATTGCGTTTACTATATTATCTATGCCAAAGTAGCATTCTATATTTTTATAATTTTGAGTTATTATTTTTAAGCATTTTTACTTTACAAATAGTATTTTTATTAATTATTAGTCCTTTCAATAATTTTGTTTTAATTAAATTTGTATTTTAAAATCTGGCCTAAGTAAAGGCCAATTTTTCGGACCAAGGCAGGACCAAAAACACTCAGTCCAGTCTCACCGCCCAGGCAAATAATCCTTTAGCTAACCAGGTTAGGACCGGTCAAAAAAACCCGCCCTGCTTTCCCTTTTGATCTTGGTCGTTGATCTCAAAAGATCAACGGATCATAATAAACCTACCCTTCTCCTTATATCCCCTTACACCAAAACCCTAACCAATTTTCACCGCCCAGCCGCCCATAAACACTCTCAGTTCCCCCTTTCTTATGTAAACCCTAATAGCCACCTCCTAGTTTTTCTCTGGTTCCGACCTAAAATGGAATTAATCTCTGATGTACTTACCTTATTAGTATCCTCTCGTTATTGGTCGCATATTTATGGTATTGCTTAGGTACTTGCCTAATTTTTGCAAGTACTACCTCCAAGATCGGACTGTGCTGACCAACATCTGTGGGATTTTGAAAATACTCCATCCATATACACTCAACAAGGAACGATTTGCACCTTTGGTTCGATTTACAGACGGTTGGACTGAACTATGGTTTGAGATTTTCCATCTCCTTTACCAGTTTAGATTGCATGAGATCTTTTCTTGCCTTATTTGTGTTTAGTTTATTGCTTTCCATGGTTTTGCTTGCTTAATCAAATTCTATATAAATCCCTTCCCCAGTTTCTCTAGTATGACTTTGAATCACTATTACTCCCTCACTTACTCATTGCTCAATGCTCATCTGAAGCCATTGTGAACACTGATGCACTGGGTTTGAGGTTCTGTTGTTCTCTATTGCTATTGATAATCGAAGTACTGGAAAATTGTTATTCTCATTTACTTGTTCGTTATTTTTTAACTAGTAAGTACCTTTGACTCTCGCAATTTCATTCTTCTTTGCTTGTGTTCATGACCTGTATATCTATGTAACTTAAGCTTCTGTGAACCAATATGCTACTGTGTTATCCCTACTTGCAGTCCCATTTTCTCCGAAATTATTATGTGGCCCTGTCCTTTTCTAGCATCTGCACCTGTCTAAATTCTAAACTTTGACGTACGCCATTATATGTGTTTAACTTGGATGGTTTCTAACTACCTTGAGCCTGCTTATCTATTATGATTGTATGCGTCTGAGTACTTATACCTAATGTTGTTATGAGACTTTTCTCATGCCTTACTTTGAACTCTTGTATTGAAACTCCTAGGGAACTAAGTCCTGCCCAGAATTTTCATTAATGAACCTCTTTCTGCTGAACCTCTTATGCATAATCTACATTTTCTCTGCAAATTGATAGATGATTTTGTGAATCCCATGCGACAAATACTGTCCCAATATCTAGCCAAACTTGCTTCTCTGCTATTTGTGAACTCTAATGTTGTGCTCCCTAACTTGTTCAATCCTATATCCTTTAGTGTTGCCCAAGACTTCTAGGGTAAATTTCAATGTTTAGCCTCTTCTTCTATATGTGGCCAATTGGTATTAGTCCTGATGACTACTTGTCTTGTTAACCTAGAGTTGATATTTCCACCTACTATGAGTTCTGGTATTGTTTTTGAACTTTTATATTATGACAAATACTCAGCATGTGTAGTTTCATGTTCAATTAAGTGATTGTTTGCTAACTATGCTCACTAGCCTGTTGTTACATTGTTAGCGCTTATTGTTGACGGCCAATTTTGACCCTCCCTTTTAAAATTTATTTATTTATACTAAATCATTTACAATAATTATTTTTAAAGTATTTTTCCCGAATTAATCAAGTATAAGTTTATAAATTAATCACATAACATTAACATTATGTAATTGCAAACATACTTACTATTTTATGATCATTAAAGTATTTCTTATATAGGTTCTATAATTAATTTGATAAACTACTCTCTAATTTCTAGTTGATACGATTATTATGTTAAATATTAAAAATTAGTGTTACAATGTGGAAAATAAAGTATTTTGAATATATATAAATAGTTAATTTAAAATAATAAGTAGTATATAATAATTATTTATTTTATTACATTTTAATTGAAATTGTTAAGTTTATTTAAATTAAATTCAAAAGGGGTTAACATACAAAAAGGCCACAATTGCAATTCTCAAGTCAAATGCAAAATGGCCATTCCTTAAATCTATTTGGCCCAATGCGCCAGCCCAGTTCGAAAATACACCAACCCAAACACCCATATCTTTTCACCTTGGCGACCCAAATAACTCGATTCGCACCAATCAATGCTTGCCACATCACCTGTCTACTACCCTCACATAGGAAACAAAAATGATCTGAGCAGTTGATCCAAACCATTGACGGCCCACGATTATTCCCATTTTAACTTTTAATTTAGACCCATTACCATATATTATCTCCACTGCTAGATCACACAAATCCAACGATACCCGTATTTTCCCAAATAAATTTTTTTAAACGTATAAAGCCCCGATTTATAGGGGTTGTTGATCAAATCATCAAACGACCTATGTTCCATCTTGCAAACATAACCATAGAGACCAACCCCCAATTACCTAAACACTAAATTATTACGTCTCTGACCTCGCTGCCTTTCTTTCCCCCTCCTTTCTCTTTTCTCTCAACCTTACAAGCCAAGTCAATCACCAGACCATGCACAAATACGTGCAAAGTCACGAGTTCATCAGAGATTCATCTCTTTTGCCTTCCCTAGCCGTGATTCCCCCTGAATTTTCCTCTCTCATAATCAGAGACGTAAACCCCCAAATCTGAACCCTAACCTTAAAAGATGAAACCTCAAATTGCCATTGTTCTTTTAAATCCGTGGCATGCATGGCCATTCATTTTTCTCCTGTATCTTAGAACTCTTCGCTCTTTTAATTTTTGCCATTCAATTTCAAAGTCCTAATCAAGAAGGTCAGACCAAAAGAGTGAAATTTCAACTCACCAGATTTCTTCCTTCGTCTCTTCAAATAAAAGCAAGTCTGAAATGCTAGGTGGCTTCCATATTGGTATTTGACACCCAGAGGTCAAGTGGAATGACCTCTGCGTACTAAGGTTCTGACCGGCGGTCTCTCATGCTTCAACAATCAATCCCTCCTCTCAGTTAAAATCGACTCTGCTTTTACCATTTGTTCCTTTCTGATTTTCACTCGATTTGCTATCATCACCTACCATGCATCACTTTCCATTACTGATTTTGAATTTGTGAAACCCTAGAGCCTTAAATGGCACTATAAAAGGGGCCTTTAATGTTCTCACCAAACAGAGACATGAAAACACGAACATTACGACCTAACACCGAAATTATCTAAGAGCAATTTTAAGTTCAAAAAGACTAGGTTTCCTTAATATTTCTTTTTCCTTTTCGTTTCTGAGTACTGTCGCTATTTCGAGCGTGAAGTTCTTGGGATCTTAAGCAACTTAGAGAGCCTTCTTTTGGTATGCTGCCCTTGAAAAGTTTAGCACATCCCTCATCTCTTTCTTTTGTTCATCTCAGTTGAATGCTATAAATGTGTTAGTTATCTTCTGAGAATGACAGTTGTTTGTGGTGTTTATGATTTAATATGAGAAGGCTTATGTTATGATAGTATAATGTCTAGTTGTGATTATTTGTCCTGTCGTTCGTGTCTTTAATTGATGACTGATCAAGTCATCGAGTGATACTTGATGATTTTCCTTTTTCAGTTCTAACAGTCTACAGGTTTAAGCTGTAATGTGTCTTGAATGATTATTCACCCTTACCTAAATTCCACAGCCTTTCATTGATGATTCTGTAGTGATCTTTTCCCCTATATTCTATTAGTCTTATAGTAGAGTCAATTGTTGGATAACCATGACTGAGATGAATCTGACGGTTCCCAAGTTGACTGGTGTTTGTTCAGTTTTCTCATGGTTGGTTAAAACCTTCAATTACATGTTCCATTCAAAACTTACTTGGTATAGTACTTCCCCGCCTTTAATCTCTTTGAACTACTGTTGGTTCTTGTGAAGCTTACATGCATCTACAATTAAGTTATCCTCCAAAAAAAGTAGGACTTAGTTATTCTTTATTAATCAAGTGAAAACTTTTAAAAAATGAGGCATGACTACTTCATATGTAGATACTAAACTAGATCCATGCTAAAGTTAATGATTTTTCAATGCAGTGCTTCCCTTTATAAGTAACTCCCTCTTTTCATGACATCTTTAACTTGATCTTCAATGTGCAAAATTCCCCTGTCTATATGAAGTTATAACTTCACTTGCAATTTTCATGTAACTAACTGAATATTGTATGTTCCTATTTGATTCCTGATTTCATGCTTGGTCCAAAACCACCCCAGTCCTTTCCCTATTGTTGATTTGAAACTAGATTGGTCCTTAAATTTTATTAGGTCCTTTGTTGATACTGTCTGAACATGATGACTTGTTGGAGGCTAATGATTTTAAGTATATAACTCTGTTGAGCCCTTAAGGATTCCATGTTCAAATTAGTGAACTTGTAGCCATGTTGAAAGTCTAATCTTACTCCAAATAACTTTGGTAAAAATTTTTAGCCATGACTACATTGTTTGAATCTTCATTGATGACCTTTATAAGTGTTAAGTAGTATTATCAACCCATTTATGTGCTAGTGATAAGCCAATCAATTTACAATTGGTTTGCCAGAGACAAGAACATCTATATCTGTTGTGTTGTTGCATATATAACCATGTATAGTTTGACTTTCCTTTTGAGCGTGCTCTTCTCTAGTGCTCAAACCTTTACAACTTGCTTGTGATGTTTCTGCTCCTTTCTTGTGTACATTCGAAAGTCAGATCCTTAATTTCACCTTAGATATATTTTTGTTTGGTATCAAATGTAGATTATGTATTCTTATGATAGGAAAGAAAGTATATTTTGTGGTAGGTAATGCTATAACACTTAGTTTACATTGAAAGGACCTCAGTGGAATTTAAACCTATAAGGACACATGTTGTTAGTTTTTAAGGTTATTTGGGAGTGGAGTTTAACTCAAGGTTGGGCTGCCCTCCCCAGCACAGGCATTGCCTGGGCCTTGAGTCCCTTGGGAACTTTGAAGTGTCGGGGTATTCAAAGGGGGCATCGACGTTGATTTTAGAACTTCATCCTAAGTCCTTAATTCATTGACATATTTGGTTATTTAGGTGTTTAGTGTTTAATGACAACGAAAAGTTTTCAATGTAAATTATTTTTCGTATTAACTACCACATTAATATAATTTCTCATAGCATTCGAATATTGATAAATTCTTGTTCTAATTCGTGTCTATATACATTTCATACATTTCTATATGCTGAGAATGTGGAAGATACTTCCAATGACCTTCTTTCTTTTTGGGAATGTACACACTTGGGCCTTGCTGAGTTCCTAAGGAACTCATACCTAAACCAGCCTTGTTGCATTTTCTGGAGGATCCAGTCAGTAATAGCCGCATCTTTCAATTGTTGGCCTACCTTCTTGAGGCCCAACCATCAGAGTCCAGTCTTCTTTCCTTCATTTCCTTCGTTATTAGTTATTGCTTCTTTAATGTAGTTTACCGCTTTATTACTTTACCTACTGCCTTGTCGCTTTGTCATATTTTGCTATCATGTATTTAACACTCCTATATTAGATCACATGCTTTACCTTCATCCTTAAATATCACCTGAAACATAGGCAAACTTTAAATAATATAGGATTTAAAGAGAATTAATTAGTAATTAATCTTTATTCCGCTAATCATAATTTATTCATCTTGTTCACTCACCTCTTAAAAGTTTTTTGAAGCCCATAATTTAATCAAAATAATGACCGGTTATTAGAAAGAATGATGGTCTTACTCACAAGAGGTAAATCGGATTTTCATAAAGAAGTAACGTACTGTCACCCCATACGAATTTTTACAGACCGCTCCTCTTTCGAAGTTTAAAGGTACATTTAGTATCACTTTCCTACAAAAATCTTTTGGAATCATACAAATATATGTTCCGTAAGTTAATTACGTCCATAACTTAATCTCATTATTGTAAGCCTTATAAAACATGGACTACTTTCTGAATTCTTTTAACCTTTCATAACTCTTTTTTTCACATCTTTCTTAATTCATGCATCCCTTGTATATACCCCTCTTAAATATATATAGCAAGACATGCCCTAATAGTAATTAAGCACAGTGTAAATAACTGGTTCATAAAAATTAGTCTATGTCCTATGGAGCTACCTCAGGTAGAATTTAAGGGGTGTCTAACACCTTCCCCTTAGAAGAACAGAACCCTTACCATAATCTCACCGGTTTGGGACCGTTAATGAACATGACATGGTAATTAAATAGGTACCCTAGTATACCTTTAGATATTAGGTGGCAACCCTCTTTTATTAACAACAGAGAAGCCACAAGTTGAATCCTATCTTGACTAGTGCAGAATAAGGTGCAACAACATGGCAACTCTGCTGGGGAAACCCCTTAGCTTATGACCTTAGCAAACTTAGACTATTTTGGCACCTAGATTTGTTTATACCTTGCTTTGATTATGGATAAAACTTCAACTACATGCTTACCTGCTTTATTTGCTCTTTATGATTATCATGCTTATTGCTGCTACACCTTTCCCCGTTACTGCTTTATATAAACTATTATCACATTTCTTCCAATCGAGTCTTGGCCGTACACTATCACACATAATGGCACGTGAGGGTTGTCTTTTACACCCCTCCGAACCTTCTTTTCAAAACTTTGTAGTTTCAGAGAATGGCTTTGTGAGGTCAACTAACATAACTTCTCATAGCCTTCAGTCCAATTCAAAAGTAGGAAACATTCTACTGTAGTGAAATAGGTCATGCTGCCTAAACCTCAGGTGAGTCGCTCATTGGTACCGACAAACAATTAGGAAAGCCACCTTAATGTCAACCGGTCATGCACCCAACAACATAGCTTTTGTGGAAAGACAAACAAACCTGACAAGACACTTAAAGATCCGAAGCAAATACTTACCCAAATATCTTTCTTTTACCCACCTTAGAAAATGGAAATCAACCCAAAAATCCCCGAAATCAGCATGGTAATGGGAGCACCACATAAGTTGAAATAGTGGCGGAAGAATATTCATCGGGAACACGAAGGTGAAGTTCGGATGCACATGGGGCATTAACCGCGTTGCTGAACATTCGACCAGACAAGGTGCTCACTCACCTGTTGATAGAATTTTGGGATCCGACTAAGGTGGTGTTCAAATTTCCTGACTGTATGTTAGTCCCGACATTGGAAGAAGTCACAAGTTTCGCAGAGCTGACGTTCAACAGAAGGAAGTCGGAATTGCTAGTTACTATTCCTGGTTACCGGTTCTTGGATTCCTTAAACCTTGCCACTGCAGGAGTCTCAGAAGTATTGAGGACAGATGGGTGAACCTCGACCAGTTATTCGATAAATTTGGGTGCCGTGAAAGCAACAAATGGTATTCGGGGAGTTTCAATATAACCAAATGATGTTGGAGAGTCTCAGGCCTATCACTTTTGCAATGGCACTATTGGGACTATTGGTATTTCCATAGCGAAGGGCCCGTATTAACATCAACTTGTTACCAGTGGTTTTGGCAACCTTCCACGAAAATCTTCAATCTACTTTGGTGCTAATGGTGTTGGCTGGATGATGAGGGCTTTGTCCGCCTGTGCATGAGGATATGATTTCTTTAAAGGTTGTAACTTCTTGCTTCACATCTGGGCTACTGAACATTTCTTCCAGCGCGAGGCCACTATCGACTATTTCGTAGGCGTCAGCGATATGATCCGCTGCCACAATGAAAGAATGAGAAATTGGGTCACTCCACATGGGCAAGAGGAATGGAGGGAAATGCTGACCAATCTGAGCGGAGAATGGATCAACTGGAAAATCTGTTGGTTAACCGGAAGGGCAATCTTGAGGACTCCTCAAAAATACTTCATTGAGCTGATCGGAATAGAAGGTATTCAACCATAAACACCACTGCTGGTCCTCAAACAGTTCGAGATGATCCAAGATGTGCCTCTTTGGACAAAGACAGCGCTATACGAGGATGAGTGTAATGGACAGATCCCAATTCCCAGGATAAGAAGGCTGCAAGAAGAGTGGAGCGACCTGGTCAGAATGCCCATGGGTCAAAACTCGTGGTGTACTCATGAGTATTACACCTGGATTAACAAAGAAGAGGAATTGGCCTGGCCAAGCCGAGAGGGTATCGCCTGGCTAGAAGACGTGGTGGTTGCATTGCAGATTTACCATGAGATCCTGCCACATTATCTTGTGACCACTTCAATGCACCAGCAGGTGGTCCTAGGATCCATTGACCACATGTTGTCACCTGCAGAAGATAATGACCGGGTAATGGAATGCATCAAGATAGAGTCAAGCACAAAGCTAGAAGAAGATCCCAAGGAAGAGTCTGAATTCAACGATGATAAGTAGGAGTTTGAGGAAGACCCGGATGACGATCTGGACGAAGAGCCAGAGGAAGATAAGGATATAGTGAACGGCTCAGGGAATGGTTATTAGAGTTGGTTGATTTCCCCTCTTTCCCACTTTGCACCCGTTTCCCTAGTTTTCTCTTTTACTTTCCAAAAGGGCAAGTTGTCCAAGCCCATGCAGTTCTATGAAACGGTGATGTAATCCTTGTTCCCACTTGTATCAGTCCAAATTATCAATTAAAACTAATTGCTTCGGATCTAAATGTGTCAAATCTAAATGTTTGTCAAATCTATGCAAACTAGGCCTACCTCTGGCAATGAGAGGTCCCCTTAAATTCTAGGAAACGCGCTAGTTGTAATACACAAATTATTTGCTCTGTGTGACTTCCTGCTTGTATGAATGAAGAAACTGACTCTTTTTCTTTTTTTATTTGTTCTTCTTATTTCTTTTTTGCTTTATTATTATCCCCAAAAGAAAAGAAAGTCAGATTGTGTCGACAAAAAATGGTAGAACCCCCATACAATCTAAGGTCAAAAGGAATGATGTCAACCGCAGAAGACCCAACTGAACATACTCTGGTCATAGCCGACGGCCTGGAGTGATCGGGGGAAAAATACAACACTAAGAATGATGAACACTTGGCCAGGATGGCCCAAGAAATGGAGTCTTTAAGGGAGGAGGCATAGCATATCAGAGAACTGGCGCACTTGGCCACGACAACACTTCCTCAACCACCTCAATTCCTTTATTTGGATTCACTTACTGACAACTTTCCTTCCATATCATGCCAAAACAACAACACCCTATTTTCAACTCCCACCACTCAATTAATACCTCTAATAACCCCCACTAACCCACAAAATCCCCGTATTCACACTCTTTATGTACTACAATGCACCAAGACATCACAAAATCCACCTATTACCACTAGTACAACTACCCCTCCTCGTGACAGAGTCACTTTCACCACTAACCAGCACATACCTATGGCACATGCCACCACCCATGAGCGGTATGTTCAACCTGTATATGTCTTTTTTGAACCTACCTTTACAGCACCTATCACGGTCAGGGTGCCTTATGAAATTGACCAATACGCCGAGATGGAGAGAGAAGCCAGGCGTTAAAAATGAGCAGTTAAAGAAGAGTTAGTATCTGAGTGGTTACAAATATTGAGAAGGGAAATGAAAAGCCTCCAAGTTTCCCTGGGAAGTTAAAGTTAGGAGTACGAGGATCTGTGTATTCATCCAGATGTGGATATGCTAGTAGGATACAAACCCGCAATGTTTCATATCTTTGATGGGACGGGGGACCATCACGCACATTTGAGGGCATATTGTGACAAGTTAGTTGGAGAGGGGAGGAACGAGAAGATAAAGATGAAATTATTTATAAGAAGTTTGACGAAAGAAGCACTCACCTAGTATACTCGACACGATCCGTGAAATTGGAGAACTTGGTAAAATTTGGCGGAGGACTTCCTGAATCGTTGTAGATTCAACATAGAGATCACTACTGATCGGTTTGCAATGATGGACTTGCAAAAAAAACCATCTGAGTCATTCCAAGAATATGCACGACGGTGGAGGTCGGAGGCCACCAAGGCGCAACCTCCACTGGACGACAGTGAACTAACCAAGTATTTGATCAAAGCCTAAGAGGGAATATACTTTGAAAAGATAATGTGAATGATGGGACATAAATTCCCTGAGCTGGTTAAGATGGGAGATTTCATAGAAGAAGGCACAAAATCTAGTAAAGTACAATCCATGGAACCACTGCAAGCAGCTAGCAAGTCCATCCAGCCAGGGTCAATCGGTAGCGGAAAGAAGAAGAAAGAGGAGGTCTCAGCAGTTGTCCCTTTGCTACCAATCCAAGTCGCATCACTGAAGCACCTCTTGTTCCCCAAACAACCATTCACCACCACCCACTTACGCTTCAGTCTATAACACCCAGCCATATTAACTTCTTCAACCATAATACACCCTCCTCGAGCCAATAACAACCGAAACCCACAATCACCATATGCTCCTATCCAAACCACTACTCATCAAAACCGACCTGCTTATGCACCACGGCTTTGTCCTAACTTTGAGGAGAGGGGTCCTATAACTTATACCACGATTGCACAGCCTCTGGCCAATTTTCTGAGAGATTGAGATGAGCAGGATTGATACACCTAATCGAAGGAAGGGTTCGTGAACATCCCTACGAGTATTTTGATGGCACTAAAAGATACAGGTACCATTCAAATGTACCTAGGTATGATACTGAAGATTTTTTTAAGTTGGAAAATGAAATTGAAACCCTGATCAAGAGCAGGGCCATTCAGTGCACCCTGACACCACCCAATGTGAATGGCAATTCGCTGCCAAATCATCGAAATCATGGAACTAACATGATCGAATTGGACGAAGAGTATGACCTAAAGGGAACAATTGTCACTTTAGGAAATGTAGAAGCCGCCAGGATCCCGCCTCAAAAGGCTCTGATTATTATAGTACAACTGAGGCCTATAGTGACGGTTCAGACTTATCCGCAGCAACCTACCGGTTCTACAGGAGACGAAGAATGTCGGGAATACAAAATCATCCCATAGACGTACTGGCAAAAGAGAATTCCCAAAATGACAGACTCTACTGCAGCACATGGTATGACTACGTCTGGGAGGTGCAACACTCCAGAAGATGCCAATCGAGGAATCCAGGGGAGAGAACAAATTCCAAGAAGAAACATAACATAACTAGAAGTCGCTGTGTTTTGGAAAAGAATATCAAGCAAAGAGCATTTTGTAGAGGAGTAGCTGAAGAAAACTCCAGCACAGATTTCAGTCATGGATCTATTAATGAGCTCCAACAGTCATAAGGACGTCATGTTGAAAGTACTAAGTAGGGTATGTGTACCAAGTAACACCACTAGTGAAGCGCTGGTCGCGACAATTGGGAAAATAGTCAAAGCAAACATCATCACTTTCAGAAGAGACGAACTTCCTGTCGAAGGTGCAAGTCATAACAAGGCTCTTCACATCACTGTTAAATGCGGGGACAAAGAGGTGTCCCCAGTGTTGGTCGACGGCAGATGAAGAGTCAATAGTTGTCCGCTCTCCACTCTACGGGAGTTGGGAATTCATTTGAGGGAAGTTAAGGAAAGCCACATAAGGGTGAGAGCCTTTGATGGTTCGAAAAAGGATGTTATTAGAGAAATTTATTTAGCTTTGAAGATCGGGCCGATCGATTTTCTAGTGTTGTTTCAACCAATGGACATCTCCTCTTCCTATAACATGCTACTAGGCAGGCCCTGGATACACATGGCAGGGGCCGTGCCATCCACTTTACAACAATGCATGAAATTTGAGTGGGGATGTCAAGAGATCGTGGTTCACAGTGAGTGAGGTCACTCTGCCTATTTGGAGTATGATGTTCCATTCATTGAAGGGTTAGACGAAGTTGCCTTCCACACAGTGGAAATCATGCAGACTATCGAGATGGAGAAAACTTAACAAAACTTAGGAATGTTGTCGCTGTATAGATCCAAGATGGCTTTGAGGGAGATGATGAAATATGGATACAAGCCAGGAATAGGGTTGGGAGCCAAATCAGATGGAATAACAAAGCCAATTGAACATAATGGGCAGATAGGAAGAGCTGGGATATCAGCCTTCAAAAAGGAAAGCTCGCATTGTTAGCTTCGGGAAAAGGTTTTTCTGCCAGAGCATGTTGCAAGTCAAGGACAGAGTTCAGTACCCGAAGATGATATCATCAATGTTATGGGAAAGCTGTTCGTGAATATTATTAAAGAATGTTGTGAAGGGACTGACATCAAGACACCGACTATCAGGGATGCCAAACCAGGGGAAGGGCTGCAGAATTGAACCGCCAGTCCATCTTTGGTTTACCAGGAGTCTAGGTAGTATGGAACTGTAAAAGTTTTTTTTTGAAAAGCACACGGTCAATTTAAGCTTGTAAACCGTGTTTGTACTCTTTTGTTATTTTCCTCTTGAGAACGCTTAAGGCGTTCCCCTTTTAATGAAATAAAAGAATCATTTTCTCAAATATTACAACATTATTTACCGCTTTATTTATGCTTATGACCTTCCCCTTTATTTACGCTTAACACGTTCCTTTTTTTGATAAAGAAAGTAGTGACCAAACAGATAGAAGCAAATATGGTAAGGGTCACCAACTATCCAAGTTAGTTAGCAAACATCGTCCTAGTAACTAAGAAAGACGGAAAGATCAGAATATGTGTGGACTACCGAGACCTTAACAAAGCTAGTCCAAAATACGATTTCCCTCTGCCAAATATTCACATCCTCATAGACAACTGCGCGAAGAACGACCTGCAGTAATTTGTGGATTTCTTTGTTAGGTATCATCAAATCTTAATGCACGAGGAAGATGCAGAGAAGACGGCTTTCACCATAGCTTGGGGAATCTATTGTTATAGAGTTATGCCGTTCGGCCTCAAGAACACTGGCGCCACCTACACGAGGGTCATGACGACCCTCTTTCACGACATGAATTCAGAAGGACATTGAAGTGCATGTGGATGACATCATGATAAAGTCTGGAAATATCTCACAGCACTTGGACGACTTGAGGAAATTTTTCGAACTGCTACGAAGGTACAATTTGAGGTTGAACCTAGCAAAGTGCTCGTTTGGAGTCCATGTTGGAAAACTATTGGGCTTCATTGTAAGCAGGATGGGGATAGAACTAGAATATCAAAGATCAAGGCCATTCAGGAATCACTGCCACAAAAGAGCAAGAAAGGTGTCATATGTTTCCTGTGTAGATTGAATTGTATTAGTTGTTTCATAGCCCAGTCGAGGGTAATCTACGAACCCATTTTCAAACTGTTGAAAAACGATGTCGCTGCAAAATGGACAGAAAAGTGCCAGAAAGCCTTCGATAGAATCAAGGAGTATCTCCCAAACCCCCCAGTGTTGGCGTAAGGCCCCGCAAAATTCACCTAGAACCCGAGATTTAGTGGTGCCGAGGTAAGCTAATGGTTTTGAGGATTGTGGCGGCGAGCAAGCTCGTCTCGGTACGGACTTTTGGGTTGCTCAGTGCGTGGAGGTGTTGAAGGAAAAATTTTGCAGAACATGTTAGTTCTAAAGTCCACTATGCGACCGCAAAACTAGTTTGCGGGCTGCAGATCGGCAGCGGAATGAAGCAAAAAGATTTGCCAATTTTGAGATCCATTATGCGGCCCATTATGCAGCCAAAGAATCGTTATGTGGGCCACAGATCCCATTGTATATCCCGCATGCGAAATTTTAGAAGGAGGTTCTGCGGTCCATTATACGATTGCATAGTTGGTCTGCGGAGTGCAGACCTGTCTAAGAGTAAAGCAGAAACGCCCAGTTCTGGAGGGCATTGTGCGGTCCATTTTGCGGACCGCATATGTGTTATGCAGTCGCATATGCAACAGCAGAATCGCATCGGGCCTTCATTTTTTCTAATTTTGTGACCCGACCCTATTTTGATATATAGTCGTTGAAAACCATTTATAAGGTAAAAACTTGATATTTAGAGAGAAGGGAGTAGCGTAGAGTGAGAGAGGAAGTTCTTAAGGTCAGTGTTCATCAACTCTTGGTCAAAGTTGAAGAATTCATAAGAAAAAGCAACAAGCTCTTCATCCAAGAGGTAAGGCTCCATATGCTAGTCTTCAATTTCGTGTTTGAGGCAGAAGGTTGAAAAAGGGGGAGTGTAATTCTTAGGTGTGGCGGTGTTATCTATGCATGCATGTACCAAAAATGTTGTAGGAAGGTTGTTGAGCTACAAAAGGATAGATATTGGACTGGGGATGAAGGAATCCACCATAGGAGGACCTTGAAACCTTAATGCACACCTACTATTTGGTAAAATGCTCAAATGAGCTGGAACTATGAAGTCCTTCCTAATTTGTGTTCTATTTTGCTATATCTCCAAATAGATCGAAGTGGCTAAGATTTCTGGAACATTTTAATAATTTAAGGAAAGCTCAAGGAGAGGTATGTTGGCTAAACTTCTCTCTTGGAATTGAATCCCACAATATCCTTGTAAGTCCTGAGTTATTCATTATAAATTGAATATTTCGAATAAGCCTTGTGTCAAAAGATATATGTTAAATATGTGGTCCAGTGTTCTTGTTATGTTATATTCTATTTGAAAATAAAATGTGCTCGAAGCATGGGTTGCATGTCTAATTGTTATAACTTCAAGTCGTGATTCAAGTGAAAGCTATTATGCCAAGTTGTGTAGTAAATCCCAATGTGCTTAACATTATTATTTGCTCGTATGTGGACTTAGAGTCTTAAATAGAAATTCTTTGTTCTTGATGATCCGTGATGATGTATGAAGCTGAAAGAGATGAACATGAAATATGAAATACGGCCAACGTGCCAAGAGTGACATTATGTTATGGGCGGTGCCAATGAACGGAATGATATATAAAAGATAATGAAATGAGTTGGTCAATCCTTTATATAAATTAAAACCCTGGGAGTATTGTTAGTCACCTAGGAAGGGTAAGTTGAAATAACCTAACCCCGGAACTACATGTGCCGGTGTAGGAATGAATTGTGATTGTACCCCTTCATTAGGATGAGATTGATGTGATGAGAATATTCCTCTTAGTTGGGATGAAATGATTGCTAGAAAAGGATGATGTCGGTCCACACGGCATTGTGGTGAGACAGCCTAGCTGGTCGGGTCGTGATCGGACGCCATGCCGCACACATGGTGGTAATTTATGCTTGAGATTATTAATAAATCAATGAATAAGACTGAGATATAATTGTGTTTGTGGTTGATGTCTTTGGGCGAGACGGCCTAGCTGATCGGGCCTTGATTGGACTCCGTGCTAAAATCGCGATGGTATATAGGTGCTAGGATCTCCCAACTTAAAATATGAAAATTTACATGAAAACTTGTCTTGCTCCTAACTTGATGTTATGGTATTGTTTGAGGCTCTCATTGATTTTACAATTGCCCTTCCTTGTGTTATCATTCGTTCTATTGAGAAGGTGTTTAGTCATTCATATTAGTAGTATTCCATATATCTAACGTCCCTTTTGCCGAGGCGTGCATCTGATGGATGCAGGTTGTTCCATAGCAAGCGGCTTTGATCATTCATAGCGGCACACCCTCTTCCCAGTTGAATTGGTGAGACCCACTTCATATCGGGTTCGTATATGTTTTGTTCCTTGTGTATTATGTTTTGATAGTCGAAGCCTTGTTGCCGGCACTATCATCATACTCTTTGTATCCATTAGAGGCTCCATAGACATTGTGTGACTGGTATGATGGCGTTGGGGAAGTCAATCTAGTAATGTTTGTATTCGTATCACACGTTCCAATTAAAACTATGAAATTGTATGTATTTTAAACTTTTTTAATGATGTAACTAATTATTAAGAATTGGTGTTGTTCACATGATCCTCCTTGTTTTCTAATAAATGAAAAGGATCTCCTTTTTATTCATGAGTAAGTTCGGGTAGAATGTATTATACAGGCTTGCTCGGCTAAGGTATCTCGGTTGAGCGGCAGTCGCCCCCCCGAGGTTGGGGCGTGACAGTTGGTCCCCCCAAACTAGGGAAGCCATTGTTGCCCTATTTGTCAGTATTGGATAACGCCTTCAACTGTGTGTTAGGGCAGCATGATGAAACTGGAAGAAAGGAGCAGGCCATCTACTACTTAAGCAAGAAGTTCAAGCCATGCGAGGCCAAGTATACTTTAATAGAACACACTTGTTGTGCTCTGATTTTGATGCTCATAAGCTAAGGCATTACATGTCAGCATACACTACGCATCTGATATCTCAGCTCGACCCGCACAAGTACATTTCCCAGAAGCCAATGCCTTCCTGAAAACTAGCTAAATGACAGATTCTCCTCAGCGAATTTGACATCGTGTACATAACTCAGAAGACTATCAAAGGACAAGCTTTAGCTGTCCACCTCGCAGAAAATCCGGTGGATGGGGATTAAGAATCACTTACCATGTATTTCCGCGATGAAGAAGTACTATTCACCGGAGAAGATATTGCAGAATCATACCCTGGATAGAGAAAGTTTTACAATGGATCAACAAACTTCAAAGGAGTCAAAATTGGGGCGGTCATGATGTTGGAATCTGGACCACACTATCCAGCATCGGCAAAGATAAGATTCCCTTGCACTAATAATATGGCTGAATACTAAGCGTGCATACTTGGGATCAGAATGGCAGTCGACATGAACGTCAAAGAAATTTTGGTCGTGGCAGATTCCGGTTTGTTGATGCACCAAGTCCAAGGAGAATGGTCCACCGTCCAAGGAGAATGGTCAAACAAAAATGTCAAAATACTTTCGTACCTGCACTGCGTGAAGGAGCTGTGCAAGAAGTTTACAAAGACTGAGTTCAAGCACGTCCCTAGGATTCAGAACGAGTTCACCCCGCCCTTGCAACCCTATCATCTATGATTCAGCATCCCCATAAGATCTACATCGACCCTATTGGCGTAGAGATTAGGGATCAACATGCTTGTTGCTTCCCTGTAGATGAAGACCCATATGGTAAACCATGGTATCACGACATCAAGAGATTCCTGGCAACCCAAGAATACCCGAAGAATGCTACTAATTGTCAAAGCGAGCCCTCAGGAGGCTGGTAAACCACTTTTTCCTCAACGGGGAAATCCTGTACAAGAGGAACCAGGACTTAGGTTTGTTGAGATGTGTAGACACTGCTGAAGCAGCCAGACTGCTAGTGGAAATACATGCAAGAACATGTAGACCCCACATAGAAAAGAACGGGTTCACATTAGCCAAGAAGATTTTGAGAGCCGGATACATTTGGATGACTATGGAAAGCGAGATACATTTGGATGACTATGGAAAGCGACAGTCTCCGCTACGTGTAGAAGTGTCACCAGTGCCAAATTCACGGGGATTTCATCGAGGTTCCACCAAATGAGCTAAACATAATGGGTTCTCCTTGGCCGTTCGTCACTTGGGGCATGGACGTGATTGGGCATATAGAGCCCGCAGCATCAAACGGACATCGCTTCATCTTGGAAGCTATCGACTATTTCATCAAATAGGCCGATGCATCTACTTACAAGGCCGTCACGAAGAAGGTAGTAGCAGATTTTGTTCAAAATAACATTTTATGCAGATTTGGGATACCTATGTCTATCATCACTGAAGATGGCACTAACCTCAACAGCAACCTCATGAGAGAAATCTGCGAGAAGTTTAGAATCGTCCACCGCAATTCTACAGCCTACAGACCACAAATGAATGGGGCAGTCGAGGCAGCTAACAAGAGTATCAACAAGATTATGGGAAAGATAGTGCACAATCACAGACAATGGCAAGAGAAACACCCTTACTAGTTTATCAGACTACTATGAGAATATCCATTGGGGCAACGCCGTACATGATCGTATACGGTACTGAATCTGTGATACCCTTAGAGGTCGAAATACCGTCTTCAAGGTTCAATCAAGAAGCAAAATTGGATGATGCAGAATGGATACGGGTCAGGCAGGAACAACTCATGCTCATTGATGACAAAAGAATATATGCGGTATGTCACGGTCCGTTGTACAAGAACAGGATGGCCAGTGCATTTAACAAAAGAGTGTAGCCTCGCCAATTCACACCAGGGCAGTTGGTTTTGAAGGAAATCCATCCCCATCAAGAAGAAGCCAAAGGAAAGTTCGCACCAAACTGGCAATGTCCTTGCGTGGTTCACCGAGCACTGTCGGGTGGAGCTCTAATCTTGGCAGAAATAGATGGAAGAATCAACATGAAGCCTATCAACTCAGATGCAATCCAGAGATACTATGTTTGAAGACAAATAGAGTTAGGTTTTGATCTAACAGAACCACATTCAACCTTACTTTCCACGGATTGATACGTAGACAACCCACGTAGGGTTCGGTTTCTCTTCCCCCTTTCACTTGTAATAGAAAAACCAAAAATCACTTTTTGTATGTTGCTCGGGAGCTACGCCGACTTGATTTCCTCATAAAGTAATACGTAGACAATCCTCTTCGGATTCAGTCGTCTTTTGTAATTGAACTACCTTCTGGCCTGATTCTAGTTGGATACGTAGGCAGTTTGAGTCACACTCGACCGTTTTCATTCTTAATCTCATCATTTTACATCTATTGTAATCGAACTATGCTTTGACCTGTTCCATTCAGATACGTAGGCTGCCTAGGTCAGGCTCGATCATCATTATCATATTTCATCCTTACCCACGAACTACGTTCAGACCTGATTCCGTTTTGGATACATAGGCAACCTGAAAGGGTTCAGTCATAATCATAAGAAAACTGTGTAATGCATTAGTTTTAATTAGGACGCAATCACAACAATAAGTAGCCTCGTTATCCGAAGCATCATGGAAGATCGACATAAACAAGACAAAGTTTTCAAAAAGATACGCTTGCATGTGGAGAACCTTTTGTAACTTGTCATAATCCATAACAACGGCATTATCCTTAAAAAAAGCAATTTTCATAAACGTTTTTTTGAAACAAAATGTACCTGTACAATAATTTATTCCATTTACCGAATTTTGTGCAATCATGTCCCAGGCCGGGGCAAATGAATGTTGTGGTCGACACAAACCAACTTTCCCGCCCCCACTAAGAATGTTTCTTTCAATGCAGGGTCAATAGGGAGCAAGGAAGCAATAAGACCAAACTGGGGAAAGTGACGGATCCGCTACTTGCCTAAGACTATCTCCTTCCTCTTTCTCTTACAATTTTCTAGTACAGCTAAAGCTAACTCTTGAATCCTTTGCAAGTACCTCGGAATCAGCCAGCTGAGGTGGAAAAATCTGTGCATAGCAAATCGCCTGCTTAACCACTCGTAGCACCCTGTAAAATATGAAATGTTGGCTTCACCAATTGAAGTCTTGTATAGCAAACCGCCTGCTCAACTAATCAAAGCACCATGTACAAACGAGCAGTAAGCTTCACCAACTGAAGTCCTTTATATAACAAATCGTCAGCTCAATCGATCAGAGCGCCCTGTACAAATCGAACATCGGCATTGCCAATTGGATCCTTGTATATGGCATATTGCAAAACTCACCAACAAAGCAATTCGCATCACCGCTCCGTCGCAACAGATGCCATAATAGACAATCACAAACCTCGTTACTATTACTTTGAATGTTTTAATCTTTTGCTCATGCAGCTTCAGATATGATTATAGTTTTAATCAATCACTCTCAAGCGGATATTACTTTACATCTCAGCGCAAAGCTCCCCCAACAATCGGAGACGCACTCTACAAATCAATCTCTCCCAACAAGCGGAGACATTCCTCAGTGCAATGCTCTCCCAAAAAGCGGAGACAATTTTGAAATACTCCGACAGCTGCAGAATTGTACACAGGGGCTAACAAATAGAGTCAAGATCAAGTATCCCATCATCCTGATCCCGAATAACAGCTTGCTGGCAGCCATGCATCACTGTTCCTGCATCATTTACATCGAATCTTAATATATTCTACATTATAATATATTGGTATGCGTGTATTTTATTTGTTTTGCAGGAACGAACACCGCAACGTGGAACTTTTTCTTGGCTGCAGACCGAACTACAACAATGAGGATTGCCAACCCATTAGCGGGCCTAAGATCCCAGCTCAAGACGATCAGTGATACTCAAAATTTCGAATCCTTCAAATCAGGCCGCAAAAGTCAAGCTACCATAAGTGACCAATCTTCCGTCTCGTCGTATCGTCATGATACGATACTGGGGCAATTCCTATGAGTGCCACTTCCTAGAGTCTCTACTCCAGAACTACATGAGGCATGATCCTGGTTGAGTCGGAGGTATATAAGTATTTCAAAGCAAGAATTCGGCCCCAATATTCTCAAATCTTTCTAGATTCTTCCTCAACTCAATCCTGAAATTTACCATCCCCATTTCCTGTAATACATGCCTAAAAGTCAGGACAAAATTGGCTTTGGCTCAATATCTTTACCCGAAAACTCTTTCATCGTCTCCGGTCAAAAAGGGGCAGCTGTTGACGGCCAACTTTTACCCTCCCATTTAAAATTATTTATTTATACTTAGTCATTTACAATAATTGTTTTCAAAGTATGTTTCAGTAATAAATATCTATTTTTTACAAATTAATCAAGCATTTATTTTTAAATTAATAACATAACATTAACATTATATAATTACAAACATATTTACTATTTTAAGATTATTAAAATATTTCTTATACGGGTTCTGTAATTAATTTGAAAAATTACTCTCTAACTTCTACTTGAAAAGATTATTATGTGAAAATTCAAAATTAGTGTTACAATGTGGAAAATAAAGTATTTTGTATTTTTATATATAATCAATATAAAATAATTAGCAGTATATAATAATTATAATTTTTATCACATTTTATTGAAATTGTTAAGTTTATTAAATTAAATTCCAAAGGGGTTAAAAGACCATAAGGCGACAATTGCAATTCTCAAGTCAAATGAAGAATAGCCATTCCTTAAATCATTTTGGCCCAATGCATCAGCCCAGTCCGAAAATACACCCAACCCAAACGCCCATCTCTTCCCACCATGACAATCAAATTCACTCTATTCACACCAATCAATGGTTGCCACGTCACCCGTCTCTCACCTTCACATAGGAAACACAAATGATCGGCGCCATTGATCCAAACCATCAACGGCCCACGATTATTCCCATTTTCTCATTTAATTTTGACCCATTATATGACATTATCTCAATTGTTGGATCACACAAATCCAATGTTTTCCGTATTTTTCTAAATTAATTTATTTAAACGTATAAAGCCCCGATTTATTAGGGCCATTGGATCAAATGATCAAACGGCCCATATTCCACCTTGCAAACAGAACCCTAGAAACCAACCCCCAAATTACCCAAACCCTAAATCATTTTGTCCCTGACATCGCCACCTCTCTTTTGTTTTAATTAGGACGCAATCACAACAAAGCTAGTCAAGAGACTATGATGGCAAGTTATGAGCTATGAAAGAGTCTACAAGGATATCACAAGATCAAATTGCTTTTGTACCTATTGCAAGTACATTGGAATCTGGGCAAAAGAACAATGCTATGCAAGTAGCTGCTGCAGTTTTAGATGATCTTGGGTTATTAGCTGGAAAGATTTTCAATGTTAGAAGTGGCATCATGGCTAAAGGAATTCTTATTAATAATAAGAGTCAAAGGGAGTTGGAAATGATAGACAAAAATAATGAACTAAACCCATTGGCCCTGCAGGTGATGGATGATGATCAAGGTGAAGAGGAAGACTTGGGGGAGGACATAGAGGAGGAATCTAGAAATGCAAACTACAAGCAACTAGCGAGTGATGGGGATATATCTCCAAGAAGTATGGACAAGAAGAAATCAGCTAGCAAACTTTCAAGGAGACAAATGAAAGACAATAAAGACAGTGTACCTTTAAGGGTGCAACCAAAGAGGAATGTTATCTCTCTTTCCAAATAATCTTATGGATAATGCTCTAGTATGAAAATGGGAGATCGATAAACACACTAAAGCTTTCAAAAGGTTGCTTAACCTACATAGAAAGTACAATTTTTACTTGATAGGATTGATGGAACCTTGGCAAGACATCAACAAGTTGGAGGAGTATAGAAGGAAGCTAGGAATCACTCTGCTTATGCTAACATGAATGGCAAGACATGGGCTTTTTTTGATGAAGATATTGATGTCGACATTGTGATGAACATGTAACAACAAATGACATTGAAGTTGTTTCATATGAGTATGAGTAAAGATTTATATATGACGCTAGTATATTATATATATATATGTACACATTATGTTTTTGTTTTGGAGCTTGAATAATCTCATATGAACACTTTGAGGTATATGCTCCTACACTCAATGTACAACCTTACCCATTTCCACTATGACACCACACCCCCAACTTAGGCTTTTAGCATAATTTTCAATGTTCAAGGAGGAACGGGTTAAAAAGAGGTAATTATTTTACAAAAGGGAAAGATTTGTAGTGAGGCTTTAAAGAAATGGTTAAAAGCTCGAATAGGGCACTAGTGATATTATTTATGCAATGGTAGGCTAGAAAGGCTAAAGAGGTTTCGCAAATAAAAAAAAAGAATGCCTAAGATCATCCCTCCAACCAAGTGTAATTATTATAAGCATCGAAAAACCAACCGGGCAAGTTCTAGATGGCAGAAGCAAACACAAGAATTATCTACACATAGAACTCACACACATGGCACTCGAACTGTTTGGTTCACATAATTTAAAGCCTTTGAGTCAACATTTGGCAACTCAAAGCTTTCATCATATATACATGCATAACTCTAGGTAGATGTAGAGCCACAGAGCGAGCCTCAAGTTCACACAGTTGATCTCTTTATTTTATTTTTTATTTTTTTATTTTCTTTAAAGGGTATAGGCTATGTACATACACACATGCTTGAGACTAGACAATTACACCGACCCGGTCAACATGTTTCATTCTACTGTCCTGGTTCTACTATTACATCCTTGAAAAAGAACCCGGCAAAGAAAAAATAAAGGGAATTCATTGCAAATTACTAAAGATGGACAACTATCTACTAGTTTTTAAAGACAACTTATGTACGGAAATCACAAAGCACTAATATATATAAAATCACGAATAAAATATACATGAGTACATAAGTTTGTTTATAAAATAAGTGTATGAATATGTACAACAGTTGCTAATGTCACAAAAGTACAGACAAGGCTACCACCCCCAATCAAAAGCATGCATTGTCCCCAATGCATATGAACATATAGTAGAGTTGAAGGGGCTCCCTAGGGCGCACTAAGCGCTATGGGAGTCGGTAGCCGGCTGACCGTATGATGCTGAAGCTGGGACCGATGAGAGCTCAGCCTGAAGAGTGACCTCCACTGATGGAGGAGGGATCTCTGATTGGTCGGGAACTGGAGCTGGGGCCTGTGAGCTGCTAGCCTCGCCCGCTGATGGCTGAGTGGCCGATGGGTCGGCAGGGGCGGCCAAATCTGCTAGCGAGTGTTCTATCGCCCTCTGAATGTCTGCTTGCTCCTCATCCTCCACTGTAGGAGCAGCAATCTGCTTGCCGTTCTCCTGAGGGCCATCATCCTCCGAGGACCATGAATCCCCCTCATCTACCTCCTCGCCCTCGGACTCTGAAGAATGTCCGAATGTATCCTCGTCATGAATATCAACACGTACAGGAGGAGTTGGAGGATGGGAAAACCCGGCAGTCTGAGGTGCAATGTTTGCCATCAGAGTCGTGAAATCAAGGCCCAAGTTTGGTGCAGCTGTGTCTCCTCCCTGCTCACCATCCTTGGGCAGGAGGGATGATAGATCGAACTCCAAATTTTGCATCTTATGGAGCTCGGTCTTCATAGAAGCAACCTCCTCCCATACCTGAGGCAAACCCCTAACCTCACCACGCTCTATCTTCTCAACCCTTAACTCAAGCTGGTGCAAACGATCCCCATACATTGTTTGTTGTTGTTGGAGAGCTGGCACTGAAGTTTATATTGGAGTCAGGGCTTGTTTGATGAGGTTGGGTAAGGTTTTCAAGAGCTGGTCTACCTTGGCATTGACATGCTAGGCAATGAGACCAAGCCTCGAGCGGGCTGGCAGTGCAGAAGAAGGCTGAGCAGTGGTGGACTAAGAGGCAGGCTCTGAAGCAGAAGTGGATGCCACTGGAACCTGAGGAGTCACAAGAGTCTGGCAATCCGGATCCTGAATTGGAATCTCTGGTAGGGCAACAGCATCACTAATACGCGTGATGTTTATGTGCCTCGTCTCCTTCCCGGTCTTGTCAGAGTGTTGCATGAGAGGAACCTTCACAGCTTTACAGAGGGCTGTGATCAAGCACGGAAATGGAAGCGAGGCAGCACGCTGCGTTGCCCGGATCCCCATTTCTTGGACGATTAGAGTTCCCACATCAATGTTGATGCCCACCACGATACATGCAATGAGGAGAGCCTTCTGAATGCCTATATCAGTCTCGTTCCGGGACGATATCAAGCGAGACGTAACAAAGCTGAGCCAGAATCGACCCTCCCTTGTCAGATCCTCCTTGTATATCTCATGCCCAGGGTTGATCCAAGCAGGGGTACCCTTTGCTATCACCGACGCAATCCACCCATGCTCATTCTCCCTATTTGCATATTTGGCATCGTACTCAGCTGTGCCTATTCGCCAGTCGGGGAAATATAACTCATCAATCACATCACTGTTGCAAATCACACTTTTCCCCCGAGCAAGTACGGTGCCAGTAAAAATTCTGTTGCGTTTGTGGTGCGCCGTCCTGGAGGCTCCATAAGATGCATAGAATTCACGGACCAGGGACTCATTATACTTAGTAGGGGCCTTAGTAAAGCACTCCCATTTTCTTGCTTTTATATTCTGTTTGATGTGGGGGTACTGTTCTTGTAGGCCGTTCAAGCTCAATTGTTTCTTACCCAGGATTTTTCGTTTGGTGAGTCCTTCTCTGTACAGTTCCCTAGATCCTTCAACCCCCAATCGGAGGTGAAAGTCATCTCCATGTTTCCTTCTTTCCTTGGCCTGTAGATTGACTGAGGGCAAGAGTTCCTTCACATCAGACTGGGAGGTGCTTGGCATATTTGATTCCGTCCGTAATCGTTTTGCCTGCGATGTGTGATGACTGGAAGGTGCCCTTTTCTTGGCTGCATGCTTTTGGGGAGCCATATCTATACAAAGGTGAAATGTGAGCGACATTGTAAGCAACAATGAAAAGAAAACAGAAGAATTCAAAGAAAAAGTAAAAAAAATGCGACATGTTTTGCGGTAGCATAACCACTATGCAGACCGCAAACTTGTCGCAATCTAGACTGTGCAGTGCTGGACCTCGGTCTGCGATGGGTTATGCGATTGCATAAGCACTATGTGAACCGCATAATCATCGCAGAATTGACTTGCACACACATAAAACAAAATAACAAAATGTGATCGCAAACACCACCGCAAAGCGGGAAATGCGATCGCAAAACAGTCGCAGATAGAAAGGTTTTAACTGGGTAGTCTATTTCATTTTGCGGTGACTTTGGGTCCGCATATCAATTATGCAATCGCAAATGTCACCGCATTTCGTCATCGTCTTCAGTAGACTAGGGTTTAGTTCTGCGGCCAAAATACGGACCACATTCTGATGTTGCGGGCCGCAAATGCCTTCGTTCTCACAATTCAGTTCATCCCTCAACAATAGCGGTCCTATGTCTCTCTACCCAGCACTCCAGAAACAACCACGATATGTACAAGCAATCTACGGCAAACAATACAATAAAAAATGCAAGATGAAATTAAAGAAGACCACAGAAAAGATAGAAGTGAACTTGAAGAGATCGGGACACATACCAATGAAGAAGAGTACGAGAAGTATGGAGATTATGAATTGGTATTCGTCCTTGGTACGATTCGATCGCTGTTTGCCTCTCTTTTCTGTTCGTTCCTTTTTCTCCTTTTTCCTTTTTTTCTGTTTGTTTTTCATTTTATTTTTGCGTTGTTTTGAAGGAGTGAAATATGAGACAATGCGACGACGTACCGGACACTTTTGCGATGGGAAAGTCACGCATAACACACTATGCGACTGCATACGTGTTATGCAGTGGGTTCTGCTGAAGGGGTAACAATACGAGGCACAATACGATCGCATAATTGGAATGCGGTTCGCAAAGTGCATTACCTTGTCGCATATTGATCAACGATTTTAGCCAAACTTACTGCTTTAGTTTGCGAATGAAATGCGGTCCGCATAGTGAAAATGCGACCGCATTTTTGTAGCAAATTTCACGCAGTGGTTCTTCTTCCCTTTTTTTTTATGCAGTCCTTCCCAGTGTTGTGGTCTTTTGAATCCTCTGCACTCTAACACACTCTTTAAATTGCTCAAATAAATTTATCTAACAAAAATTAAAACTTTAAAGAACAAAAAAAAAAAAACATGTTACCACACATGGGTTGCCTCCCATGAAGTGCTTGATTTAGCGTCGCAGCACGATGAAGTTGGTGTTCCTCTGAAGTCACTCAATGGTCGGGCACAGACCATCTTTGAGAGCCAGCTACTCCACCAAATGTTTTTCGCCCATCTGTGCCCAAGTAGTGTTTGATTCGTTGGCCATTAACTTTGAAAGTCCGGAGCCCATCTTCCGATGCTAGTTCCACAGCTCCAAAAGGAGAGGCATCGACCACTTTGAATGGACTGGACCATTTTGATTTGAGCTAGCCCGGAAACAATTTGAGCCTTGAGTTAAAGAGCAATACCAAGTCACCCGACTTGAACTCTCTTTTCAAGATCTTCTTGTCATGGACGAACTTCATCCTTTCTTTGTACACAGCTGCACTTTCATAAGCATGGAAACAGAATTCCTCCATTTCATTGAGTTGTGTTAACCTCAAAGTTGCAGCTTCAGCCCAGTCCAAGTTCAACCTTTTTAATGCCCACATAGCCTTGTGCTCCAATTCCACGGGCAGATGACAAGCTTTTCCAAAGACTAACCGATAAGGAGAAGTACCAATAGGAGTCATGTACGCCGTGCGGTACGCCACAATGCATCGTCTAGCTTCCTTGACCAGTTGGTCCTGTTTGCATTAACAGTCTTTGATAGAATGCTCTTGATCTCCCGATTGGAAACCTCAACTTGACCACTTGATTGCGGATGATAAGGTGTGGCTACCTTGTGCTTGACGCCATATTTGTCAAGTAGAACCTTGAAAGCCTTGTTACAGAAATGAGACCCACCATCACTAAGAATGGCTCTAGGAGTGACAAACCGAGTGAAGATGTTTTTCTTCAAGAATGTGGTCACACTCCTTGCCTCGTTGTTTGGTAAGGCGATAGCTTCAACCCATTTGGACACGTAGTCCACAGCCGCCAAAATATATTTCATCCCGCAAGAGCTTACAAAGGGACCCATGAAATCAATTCCCCACACGTCAAAGATCTCTATCTCCATCACAAAGTGCATTGGCATTCCATGCGTCTTGGAGATTGGACCTTCTCTTTGACATTGGTCACAAGCCTTGACCATTTGATTGGCATCATGATAGATTGAAGGCCAATAGTAACCACATTCAAGAACCTTAGCCGCCGCTCGATTTCCTCAATGATGACCCCCAACCGGTGAGTCGTGGCATGCCTTTGGAATTGGCATAATTTCTTCTTCAGGAACACACCTTCTGATAATATTGTCAGCACAAACATGGAACAAGAATGGCTCCTCCCAATAGTATTGCCGGCAGTCTCTCAAAAACTTCTTCTTTTGATAGGATTCCAATCCATCCGGGATAAGGTCACTAACTAAATAGTTAGCAATATCGGCATACCAAGGAGCAAAAGTGCTAGATAGTGCCAATATGCGTTCATCCGGGAATGCATCGTTGATTTAAAGATCTCCCTTTGTTCTCCCTGCTTCTTCAACCCTTGACAAATGATCCACCACTTGATTTTGAGCTCCCTTGTGATCCTTGACTTCAAAGTCAAACTCTTGCAACAACAAGACCCATCAAATCAACCGAGGCTTTGTATCCTTCTTTTCCATGAGATAGCGAAGAGCCGTATGATCTATGTACACTATCACCTTGGATCCCAACAAATAAGCCCGGAACTTCTCAAAGGCATGGACAATGGCCAGAAGTTCTTGCTCAGTCATCGTGTAATTCATTTGTGCCCCATTGAGTGTTTTGCTTGCATAGTAGACCGGGTGAAGAACCTTGTTGTGACGTTGGCCAAGCATTGCCCCAATGGCTACACCACTAGCGTCACACATGAGCTCAAAAGGAAGAGACCAATTGGGTGTGACAATAATAGGTGCCGTGGTGAGCCTTTGCTTCAACTCCTCAAAGGCTTTGAGGCATTTCTCATCAAACACAAATTTGGCATCCTTCTCAAGGAGTTTGCACATAGGATTTGTAATCTTTGAGAAATCCTTGATGAAGCGCCTATAGAACCCGGCATGCCCTAAGAAACTTCGAACACTCTTAACGTAAGTGGGTGGAGGAAGCTTAGAAATAATCTCTATCTTTGCCCGGTCAACCTCTATGCCATGCTTTGAGATTTTATTCCCCAACACGATGCCTTCATCCACCATGAAGTGACATTTCTCCCAATTGAGCACAAGGTTGGTCTCTTCACATCTCTTAAGCACTGTCTAAGATTGTTAAGACAAAGCTCAAAAGACACACCTATCACTGAGAAGTCGTCCATGAAGACTTCTAGAAAATCCTCTACCATATTGGAGAAAATGGACATCATGCATCTTTGAAAAGTAGCCGGAGCATTGCATAAACCAAATGGCATCCGGCTAAAAGCAAACGTTCCATAGGGGCAAGTGAATGTCGTCTTCTCTTGATCCTCCAATGCTATGTTGATTTGATTGTAGCCGGAATATCCATCAAGTAAACAATATAATGATCTTCCCCTAGCCGATCAAGCATTTGATCAATAAAAGGCATAGGGAAATGGTCCTTGCATGTGGCATTGTTGAGTTTTCGATAATCCATACACACTACCGGTCACCATTCTTGTTGGGATGAGCTCATTTTTTTCATTTTCAATTACGGTCAAGCCTCCCTTTTTCGGCACACATTGCACCGGGCTCACCAAAGAACTATGGCCAATGGGGTAGACTACCCCGGCATCCAACCATTTGATGATTTATTTCTTTACCACCTCTTGCATTGACGGGTTCAACCGTCGTTGATGTTTCACACTCGGTTTGGTCTCACTTTCCAATTGGATTTTATGCTCGCAAATTCGGGGATCCCACGAATATCCGCAATTGTCCATCCAATGGCTTGCCTATGCTCCTTCAAGACTTTCAACAATCGTTCCACCTGCACATCATTCAACAAAGAAGAAACGATTACCGGTAAAGTATCATTTGAGCCAAGAAATTTATACCTCAAGTGCGAAGGAAGTGGTTTGAGCTCTAGTTGTGGTGGCTCAATAATTGATGGCTTTGCGGGAGGTGCGGCTCTATTCTCCGAGTCTAGAGAGAGCTTTTCCGGAGCATAAGTGTAAGAACCACGCCCCTCCAGTGTATTTACCGATTCCATATAACCCTCCATATCCTCACCATCAAAGTTCACCAAAATAGACGCCAATGCTTCACCGAGGCATTGTTCTTCCGTTTGCATTTCAACCGCATCTTCCACCTCATCAACAATATCAATCACCGAAATACTTTCATACTCATGTGGTAGCTTCATACCCTTGCTTGCTTGGAATGTGGCCTCTTCATCATTCACACGGCATTTGATTTTATTCCGTTCCGAATCCATGAGTGCTCTCCCCGTGGCTAGGAATTATCTCCTCAAGATGATAGAGATCTCTTTGTCAACCGCACAATCAAGGATTACAAAATCGGCGGGTAAATGAAATTCTCCCACTTTTACAATCACGTTATCAACAATTCCTACCGGTCTCTTGATGGAACGATCGGCCATTTGCAATCTCATACTTGTTGGCCTTGGCATTCCTAATCCCGCTTGTTTGTAAATGGCAAGCGGCATTAAGTTAATGCTAGCCCCATTATAACAAAGGGCCCTTGCAAAATCACGCGCCCCGATAGTGCATGGAATAGTAAAGGATCCCGGGTCTTCTTTCTTTTGAACGGTAATTGTGGAAATAATGGAACTAACTCGGTGAGTCATGTTCACCACCTCATTCTTGGTGGTCCTCTTCTTGGTAATCAAATCTTTCAATTATTTGGCAAAACCTGGCATCTCTTGAAAAGCTTCCAAGAATGGGATGTTTACCGATAATTGCTTTAGGATGTCCTAGAACTTCTCAAGTTTGCTATCATCAACCTTTCTTACAAGCCTTTGAGGAAAAGGAGGAGGAGGTCTAGGAATAGGTAGAAGAATGTTTGGTGTCTCTTTAGCCTTTTCCTTTATCTCTTCCTGGTTTTCTTCTTGCACTTGCAGATCTTCCGGAATTTTCTCAATTTCGACAACACTTGGCTCTTCAACCTCAACCCCTTTCTCGAACTCTTCTACTTCAACCACTTGTTCACCCTTTCCTTGTAGTACCTTCCCACTCCTAGTAATAATTGCCATGACATGAGAAGTTGGGCCACTCCCACTACCCTTTGGGTTCGCAATTGTGTCACTAGGGAGTGTTCCCTTTTGCTTTGAGTTTTTCTCCCTAGAGAGATCTCTCATTTGCATCTCCAATTTTTGAATGGATGTTGTATGAGAGCCAACAAGCTCGGTCATGTTCCTCATGGAAGTGTCAGATTTTTCTTGATTTTGCAATACTTGTTCAAGCATACTTTCCAACTTAGACTCACTTGAGGAACCTTGATTTGAATATTGACCCTTTGGGGGAACATAGGGATTTGAACTCCGATTTGAGAAGTTGTTGTTCTAATTTCCTTGGTTTGAGCCACCTTGGTCATTTCGCCATTGTTGGTGGCCTTGCCCTTGCGGGTTTGGCCTCCATTGATTTTGTGGTCCTTGACCTTTGGTATTGTTGCCTTTGATACCCTCCTTGAGAGTTGTTGACATAATTTGCTTCCTCAAAATCTTCATTTGGCACGGGTTGCACATTCTTAACCACATTTACTTTCTTCGTGTGGCTTTCGGTGAACATCTTTGTTAACACATTAATATTTGTAGCAAGCCCTACAATCACTTGATCTCTCTCTTGATTTTCCTTGATCATGTTGCTCAAGGAAGGAGAGCCATATGTAATTCCACCTGTGGTGTCCTCGGAATTCCATGCTTGATTATGCTTCACCATTTTGTCAATTATTTGTATCACCCTTGCGAATGATTTGTCCATGAAAGATCCGGCAACTGCATTCTTGGCTATAGATTGGTTCATCGGATCCAAGCCCATGTAGTATTTCTCCAACAAAATAGAATCCGGGAAACCATGGTCGGGAGACCTCACCCAAATATAATTTGAAACGATCCCATGCCTCATGTAGATGTTCTCCCGGTAATTGCTTGAAAAAGAAGATTTTATCCCGGAGCTCAGAATTCTTACTTTGCGGGAACCATTTAGACAAGAAGGCTCGGACAAGTTCGGGCCAGGAATGAATGGAGTTTGGAGGAAGATTTTGAAGCCATTTCCTTGCGTCCCCAGCTAGAGAGTACTTGAAGCATCTCAACCTTAGGGCATCATCAGAGACATTGTTTTGCTTATGCATTGCACACACACCCAAGAAGTTTCTAACATGTTGTGTTGGATTATCGTCAGTGGAATTCCTGAAAAACCCCTCCGCTTTGAGCATAAGGATTAAATCGTATTCCACCTTGAGAGTTGTAGCGCCAATAGCAGGAGGTACAATAGCATTTGTATCCTCAATGTACTCCTCGATATCCGCAAAAGGATTTCCTTCCATTTCTGCCTCCACGTCTTCACCATATTCCGACATGTTTTCCTATCAACACCAAGCAAAACAAGCAAATTGTGATAGAGTAGAATAAGACGTACAGTAAAGCACACACTAATTAGTAATTTCAAAATCGTATTCCCCGGTAACGGCGCCAAAATTTAATACGCTTGAATTACACTTTAATAAAAAGTGTAAAGCGGTCGATGTCAAATATAATAACCCAAGAAGGTTGGGGTCGAATCCCACAGGGAATAGATGTGAAAAGGTTACTTGACTAGTGTGTTACTCGACTAAAGTCGTAATTCTATCTAGTTAACCGTAACAAGAGTATGAATTGAGTTTGGTTTTAGGTAAAGGCTATTGAAATGTTGAGAATGTAAATAATTTGATTAAAGAAACCAAGGTTGTGTTCCCATTAATGAAGTGTAATACTATCGGTGTTAATATGATATATTTCTAATGGAAGGTCCTTTTTGATATGCAAATGATGTCTAAGTGACTGCCCAATATTTTCCAAAAGTTAGGTAGTATTTCCTCTTTATGATTTTTTCAAATATAAAAGAGTTGCAATTAAGAACAATCAATTTATGCCAAATAAAACCTACTTATTCCTAAGCGATTTTATTAAACAAGGTTTAAAGCCTTGAGTCTTTGATATTTACTTCTACCAAATTTTACCCCACTTTCCCAAGCAAAGCTAGAATTTAATGGTGCTTGTTAATGTTTGCAACCACCAACAATAAATGAAGAATGAGAAGTAAATAAATATCAACCAACCATTATATATATATTCAATGTTAAACACCCATTAACATAACACCCATTTAGGGTCCACAACCTTAGTATTTAAAGTTAGCTACTCATACTAAAATATAAAAACAAGAGAATATTAAATATCATAAAGCTTACAAAGTGAAAGATTCTTGACCCAAAAGCTTCCAAAAGAAAGGAATATTAATGCCTTGTATTGTAGTTTCAAAGTCAGACCAGATAGAGCGCACAAAACCCCAATAAATCTATTTATAGAGGGCCAAAAATCGGGATAAAAATCGGACAAATCTTCCCTTTCAGGTTGAATATGCGACCGCATTTCTATCACATAACAGACATGCGGTCCGCATTTCTGACATGGCCATCGCAGATTGTAACCCTAGTTTCGCCTTCGCCGTATTCATGGTTTGCGGTCCGCATTGTAGAGATGCGACCGCATCTTGCATCGCGTTTTCTTCCTTCAGTAGACTTCATGTTTGATTTGCGGTTACTTCTGCGGCTCGCAAACAAGTTATGCGATCGCAGATGGGACCGCATTTTTGACGTTGAACTTTGCCCGGAATTCTATTTTGGTCTACGATCTCGGTGTGCAATATGCGGCTCGCAAACAAGTTATGCGATCGCAGATGGGACCGCATTTTTGACGTTGAACATTGCCCAGAAATCTGTTTTGGTCTGCGATCTCGGTGTGCAATATGCGACTCGCATGTGGGTATAGCATATCCACATTTGCGATGCCTTTTTTCTCTTTTCTTGTCTTTTTGTGGCTTTTTGAACTCTTTCCCATGCTCTTGGGTCCTTACGCCTCATACACTGCAAAAATACTAAAATTACATAAGTATAAAAAGGGAAATTGCATTTAAAACAAGCTAAAATCTAAGCAATTAGTATCAAAATGTGCCGAAATTCTCCGGCACATCAACCTCATACCTGGAACACAAGTTGGCGATGTATAGCTGATACCGAGTGCTCACGTGCGCATACAAGTGAGTGGAAGGAATTCAAAGAGACACACTTCAAGCTGAATCAATGTCATACGATAAGGAAATATAGATGGAAAGTTTATCCTAAATGCCCTGCAGCCTCTTGAAGATAGGTATGGGCGTCATCATACCGATCCACAAGACTCTGTTTGACACTTACTCAAGACTCGTACAACCTATGTACCTAGAGCTCTGATACCAACCTATCAAGACCCCAAATCCAACTAATCGTAATGGCACCTAACTCAACCTGCTAGATAAGCCAATTAACAACAATCCAATTCAAATGAGATTTACTGAGAAAATAAATGATGAGATGACTGAACTTTTACACAACTTCCCAAGGTCTGGTAGTACAAATCTTGAGCTTCTAATATTTAGAGTTTACAAAGCCGGTATGACTCGTAACAATATAATGGAAACCATACTAATAACTCGCAACAATATAAGATGATCAGCTCGTTCACAGTTACGGAAAATAGGCATGCTTCTCAGGTATAACAGTAAAACCCAAATCTTTCACCAAAATCGCCAAAAATGTGATATTAGAAAACTGTGATTTTTCCCAAAAACTTTCAACAACAGATGATATGTTTCATTATAAGATGTCATTAGGAAAGTACATCTCTATGCCTACATGTCAATGTGCATGTGAAGTCATGAATGTCACAATACCGTACAGCAAGAGAAAATGCATTTATATGCCTACATACCAAGAATGCATGTCTAGTGTAATGCAACGTAGTGATAAATTGATGTGCTCATACTCTCGGACTAGTCAACCTCACTCTGCACGCACAGTCACCTAGTTCTCCCAGTCACTCAATCCTCCTAGTCACTTAGTCCTCCCAATCACTCATTCCTCCCAGTCACTCAGTCCTCCCAATCACTCAGCACTCACACTCGGCACTTGCACTCAGTAGGTACCTACTCTCATTGCTGGTATGTCAGACTCCGGAGGGATGGATCCTGCCCAAGCGCTAATATAAGCCAATCATGGCATGAATCATTAAAGCATGATGCGGCATGCAGCCCAATCCCATAAATATCACTCACAATCAGGCCCTCGATCTCGCTCAAACATCATCCTCTCCAGTCTCTCGGCCTCACAAATCTCATGCCAATCAACCCATCGATGAAATCATCATGTGAAAATAAGTGATAACAGAGATTGAGATATGATATGCAAATGAATGAATATGATTGAGTATGTAATTGCAATTTAAGAAAATAACTCAACAGCAGAAATGACCTCAGTGGGTCCCAATATAATAAGCACATAGCCTAAACATGGTTTCTAACATGGATCACATCTCAATTACTCTAGCACGTAGAAATTTCATCTATAGAACAATGTGAGGTAACTTCACAGTACCACAGAAACAACCGATTCATAATTCACACGATTCACGCCCACGCGCCCGTCACCTAGCATGTGCGTCACCTCAACACCAAATATATAGCACGTATATTCAGGGGTTCATAACCTCAACACCAAGTTTTAAAGTGTTACCTACCTCGAACAAGCCGAATCCAATACCCAGCAAGCTAACCAATACTCTGGAAACACCATACCGTGCGTACCAACCTCTGAACATCTCAAAACTAGCAAAAAGAAACTCAAGAACATCAAGTAATGCCAAAGGAAACAAACCCAATCGATAAAGGTGGAATCTTTAATCAAAAGTCCAAAGTCAACAAAAACATCAAACTCAGGCCCGCACCTCGGAACCCGACAAAACTCACAAGATATGATAATCCATTCAATTGTGTGTCTAACAATACTAGTTTCACTCAAATCCGACTTTGGATCGATGTTCAAAAACTCAAAAATTCACTTACGAAATTTTAGACAATACCCCCAAATTTCACTTTGAAATCATCAATCAAATGCCAAAAACGAAGATGGATTCGTGAAATATAACAAAAACCGTGATAGAACACTTACCCGAATCCATTTGGTGAAACTAGCCTCTAAAATCGCCCAAATTCGAGATCCCCAACTCAAAATATGACGAATTGAACAAACCCTAGATATTATATGCTCTTGCCCAGCTGTTCTGCCTCGTTTCTTATGTAAAATGATCCCAAAACTCACTTTTGATATATCCAACGGATTCCTCGTGAAATGCCCGTCAAGTTAGGATTTTGAAACACTCCATTTCACCTTATAATGAAGGAGATATGTTGGTTTCAATATTTGGAAATAGTATAGATTTTAAATACGTATTTAGTGATAATCTCGTAATTAATCTGAAAAATCTGGATACCCAATTCTTAGCAAAACGATCATAAATTCCTCCTACGATGTCGAAACTTGGTGATTTACGTTGCCATGGTTCCAGAATTACGATATAGATCTAATGCTTCAATCAAAATAGTAATTTGAGCTCATTGGCTTAATGTGGTACCATTTATGCTTGAAGAAACGACGTTGAAACATAAAAAATGAGCGCAACACAACCTAAACCTATCTGAAACTCACCCGAGCCCCTCGGGACTCCGTCTTAACATACCAACAAGTCCCATAACATGACACGGACTTACTCAGGGCCTCAAATCACACATAACAACATCCAAACCACGAATCACGCCTCAAATCGAACTAAATGAACTTTGAATCTCTCAACATTCAAAACTCGTGTCAGACCTTATCAAATCAACTCGGAATTAACTCAAATTTTGGACATAATTCCCAAATGACATAACGAATTGAAAATTCTCGGAATCACAATCCGAACCTGATATCATCAAATTCAACTCCCCGTCAAACTTATGAACATTCCAAACCTTCAAATTGCCATCTTTTGCCAAATTGTGCCGAAATCTTCTAGAAATATCCAAATGCAAATTCGGGCATACGAACAAGTCCAAAATCACCATCCAGTCCTAACGGGACCATCAAAACTCCAATCCGAGGTCAAATACTCAAAAGTTAAACATAGTCAACTCTTTCAACGTAAAGCTTCTTAATTGAGAATCATTATTCCAAATGAATTCCGAATCACCTGAAACTAAAATCGACGATACACAGAAGTCATAGTACATTAGAGCTACTCATGCCCTCAAACCACTGAGTGAAGTACAATGCTCAAAACAACCGGTTGGATTGTCACATTCTCCCCTACTTAAACATATGTTCATCCTCGAATGTGCCTAGAGTCGTTCCAAAGCCATCAAATCGCCTGTAACCTTATGATGCACATAACCGAGGTGATCCCACGTCACCCCAATCCATGTAAGCCCGAGGACACAACATAACTGAATATCATTACTTCAATCTTTGTCTGTAAACCATAGAACTCAATTTCAAACATCCATAATCCATTACCAGACCCGAGTCTCGCGTCTAGACACTGTATAAGTCTAATCAAACTGCATCAAGCCATAACCATACCCAAAATTAAATCACACGATACGCCACATAACACGTATACTCGTAGCAATAAATTTCCGCACAATAACTGCTCCAAACAAACCCGGTATCGGTAATGCACTTCATATCAAACAAAAAATTGTTCAAAACCTTCGTGCGCTGCGGATGATGAATGAAACACGTAGAAATTCATAACTTCTCATCAGATCAACAAGTCATGGAGCTCCTCCTCCTTCGACAAGAACTATAGCCAATTTCTAAGCCGATCAGTGACACTATCCTTCCAAATATGCCGCAATCAAATCCGATAGCACCCATTCTGGGTTCAACGACCTCATCTCATCAAATACAGCCACTCTACTGACATGCCACACGAATACAGCCTTAATCCACAAACCTTGCAATCCGTGCACCATTACACAGCAATTTAAAAACACCAAAAAATAAAAAATGACTCAAATGAGAGAACCGTCGTGTAAGCTCAACAAGCACAACCACAACCGCAATGCCACGAACCCATCATACATAGTTGAACCAAGATACGCAAATCTAACACGAAGGATAATATCCCAACACAACTCCGCTGCAATGCATGACCCCATCCAAACACCGATCCCAAGAAATACCTCAAGCCACAATGCTCAGAATCAACAACCACACGCAATTTGACATCAAGTGCATGAAGTGCTTGACTATAACCATGAAGAAGCAAATAACACTACATAACATAGCTCAGAAAGACCATAACTAAGGCTCAATCAACCATTCAACACCCTAAAAACCATCTCGCTCGAACTCCGTACAAGGCCCAAAGGGAAACGCATCCAACGTATAATTAGACAACAGATCACCACCCATCGTAGAATAAAGGAGGAATCCATGACACATATCAGAACATGAACAAGCTCAACGCTAATCGAATGACTCACCCCTCAACACTAATCGTGCTGAGTCAACAAATCCCATGCGGTGTAGAATACACATCCTTAGTAGAACTACCAATGGACCCCAAAATCAACTCCGGTCATTTCCAGATAGATAAATAACCCTCCAAAAATCCACAATGACCTAACTATAATACATACTACCTGCAGGCTAACTTTGGCCACATCCTCATAGTGCACAACCACGAAACAATCTGCTTATGAGAACTCCCAGTCTCCAAATCCATAAAACACACGAGTCACCATAGCTGATACCAACTCCATCACTCGAATATCTAAAACATCTCTCATACACGATAATCCACGAATAATACATCTGTAATTCTTCCGTGCCGCATAGCAAAAACTCGAATATCAGCAGTCGATCAACCAGGCGAGTACCGCAATACCAGTAAAACATCTCTAAGTCAAAACACAATGCACCTTTTGAAATGTGCACCCTTCTCTTGCAAATACTAAGTAGCAATAGTATTCATCTAGTCATATGAAACCGTCCATGTTGTCTAACAATTGATGACCTTCCCTTCAAAACTGAACTGTGGCCTTGCACATGCAAATCTCAATCACCCATGACACACCGCATCTATCAGTCAGAAACCTTCCATTTGATCCCATCTAAGAAAAAATTACAACACGTAACATACCCCTCATACCTGTATATAACATCCATCTCAAATTGTGGTAGAAATCATTGAGAACACTTCGAAGCCAATTTGCACACAACCAAGCCATCAGAACTGAATCTCCCTAAATCAACCAAGCCACACAGGTCGCCAAACCCAAGAGTATTGCCACGAAACACCTATAGAGACTCACCACATCATAAGTACCCAAGGAACCAATCATATCCATCGCCATGCTGATCCAACCTGCTACAAAGTTGTCCTATTTCTCTGAGTTCCTTCCGAATTACCCTCAAGTTGACACTCCTCCTTGCCAGAACATAACGATCCTTACCAAAGCTCACCACAAGAGATCCTAGAATAAAATCACACCGCCCTAAGGCCCGTAAGCCGTTGTATTCCCTCTTTAGCACCCCAAAAGTACCACAATCGAGATACCCACTCTGAAGAGACCTTTTGTGAAATTAAATCTGTTTCCTTCACCTTCCTAATACTGAAATGTTGAATCCATAATGATATAAAAATACCGCGAGTCTCGACACTATCAAATGCAAATCTTAGATTCAAGCCATATACAAATCTGAAAAAAAATTCTCAATTGCCACATATAAATCTAGAATCTATTAGAACCTTCTTGAAAGTCATCAACTCTGCTCAAATCTCAATTGCACCGCCCAAACGGACCGAACGACCTGTGCCCCATTAGCATAATAACACCCAAAAAAGTAATCCACACCTCTAAGCAACCGAGCAAATTCCTACTCCGTGCGCACTACATTCTTCACGACTAACAACTCAACCATCCCATGATTCCCATATACCCATAAAGTATAATATACCATGCATCCAAAAATTTCCTTGCTTAAGTCATCCTCAAGACCAAGCTCTGCAAATCATATTCGATCCCACAAGTATGCCTTAGACCAAAATCAATACGACAGGTAACCATGCAATAAAATCGTCGATAGTAGACTCCCCCACTTCGCTCAGAGCCATAGATCATAACACTCAATAACTCACAATGCCCATACTCTATTACTGCCATAATTCTGCGCCAAAATTTAACTCAATTCTTCACAAGCTCGTGCAACACAAACCATAAAATACCTAAAATCATCTGCTAAGCTCGCAGTCATCCTTGGGACAGTCAGGTCAACTTTCTCAACCAGTCCCCACACAACATCATAAGAATCACACATCCGTAGATTACCCCGCAAGTTATAACTTACCTACTCAGCCTCAAACTAACATCTCTCTATTCCATTTTTGCAGCCATGACTATTACGCAATCACTTAATCTTCCTATGCTGAACTCGTCAACATCACATGAAATCTACTTCGTTCCAAATGAAATAACACGAAAGAATCTCTCAAAAACCTTTATAACTCTAGAATATATGACACATCCATAGAAATCGAGCATCCAATAGTCCTTTTTATATATTAAGAAAACTCTTCCCGTCACATTCAAACCATCTGAACACATATTGCAGTCACATCCTACTCATCATATAGTTATCCAATGACTCACCGAGCCACCAGTCCCACTCATAGGGACACCACTGGACATAGAAGTCCAGAGGCACACGCTCACACAACTGAGCTACCGAATCTAAACTGCGGTCCAAACCAGGACTCAAGTTCTTCAGACTGGCCCATCAATAAAACACAGAAAACACATCTCGCACCTCATCCATGGAATTCACAACTCATCAATGTACAGCTAATACTGAGCGCTCACATGCACATACGAGTGAGTGGAAGGAATTTAAAGAGATACGCTTCAAGCTGAATCAATGTCGCATGATAAGGAAAGAAAGATGTAAAGTTTATCCTATGTTCCATGTAGTCTCTCAAAGATAGGTATGAACGTCATCATACCGATCCGCCAAACTCTACTAGACACTTGCTCATGACTCGTATAACCTATGAACCTAGAGCTCTAATACCAACTTATCACAACCCAAAATCCATCTAGTCGTGATGGCACATATCCGAACCTGCTAGGTAAGCCCATTAACAACAATCCAATTCAAATGAGATTTACTGAAAAAAATAAATGATGAGATGACTGAACTTTTACACAACTTCCAAAGGACTTGTAGCACAAATCATGACCTTCTATGATTTAGAGTTTACAAAGCTGGTATGAAATAAATACATCATCTGTTTGAAATATACATGAACAGATTAATAATTCTAAACCTACCAAGAGCAATAGGCAGCTATGACGGGAATGCAGGTACATCTTCAATGCCAGCTCCTGCCATACACATCAATATTAACATCTAAAATCTGCACACAAGGTGCAGAATTATAGTATGAGTACAACCGACCTCATTTACTCAATAAGTAACAAATTTAACCTTAGGTTGAAAGTTGTGGCGAGATTGGACAACGGTTAGAATCCAACTCCAACAGCTAGGAATAACTCATAACAATATAATGAAAACCATAAAAATAATACTCAAAGATATGATGCTCAGCTTGTTCACATTTACAGAAACTAGGCATGTTTCTCAGGTATAACAGTAAAATCCAAATCTTTTACCGAAATAGCCAAAAATATGATATTAGAAAACTGTGATTTTTCCCAAAAGCATTATCACACAAATTAGGCCCGATCCCATAAATATCACACACAATTAGGCCCTCAGCCTTATTCAGTCATCATCTTGTCCAATCTCTCAGCCTCACGAATCTCATGCCAATCAACTAAACAATGATAACATCATGTGACAACAAGTGTCACTTGAGCCGCTCGGTACCCTGTCTGAATATACCACAAGTCCCATAACATAACACGGAGTTATCCAATGCCTCAAATCACACATAACAACATACAAACCACGAATCACGCCTCAAATGGAACTTAATGAACTATGAATCTTTCAACTTCCAAAACTCGTGCCGAACCTTATCAAATCTACTTGGAATGAACTCAAATTTTGCACATAATTCCAAAATGACACGAAACTATTGCAATTCCCAAAACTAAAATCTGAACCCGATATCATCAAAGTTAACTCCCCGTCAAACTTATGGACATTCCAAACCTTCAAATTGCTAGCTTTTGTCAAATTGCACCGAAACCTTCCAAAAATATCCAAATGCAAATCCAGGCATACGTCCAAGTCCAAAATTACCATCTGGTCCTAACGAGGCAAGTAACAAGGCAGAAAAGCTGGACGTTTTTTGGACTATTAATGTTATTAGATTTTTTCTCATCTTGAATGTTTGGGATTGGGAGAATTCATGGATGTTCTTCGAGTTTCTTCTAGGGGGGAGGTATAAACCATAACTAAGTATTTCCATTTGATTCATTGCCTTGGTTTAAGCTTTAACCAATGATTTTAATTGAAAACCCATTTAATTCTATAAATGAAGCCTAGGGTTATGTCCTAAATTTAAAAATTGAAACTGAGTTAGAGGTATTTATTTTCCGATTCCTTCTGGGGTCTTATTCTCCATACTCGAATTTGGTGAGTCTTGGAGGAGTACGTCGGGAGATATGGGACCCAGCTAGTATGGGTTGGACTCTTGGGTTATGAACGCCCAAGAGCAATGTCTTGGCGAATTAGTTGAGCTATCGGACTCAAATTGAGTCAGTTTTCATTCATGTAAGCTTGTATTGGTTCGGGAAACTACCCCATTAGATTTGGGTTGATTGCGCTATTTGTGTTATGTGAAAGCCGTGTACGCAAGGTGACGAGTGGGTACACGCGTTATATGTTGTGTATGACCGGCTAAGATTATCTAGTCTCTTTCCATGCCTTTAATTGAATTGTCATAATATGTTATATCTCTCATTGTTAATCTACTCTTACACACTCTATTTGATGTTGTTAGCACTTGTTCTACCTCTTACTTGTTATTTTCCTCTTATATGCTTTAGTTGAGTTATTGCGTTCCTTATTGTCATGTTATCTCTTAATTGTTGAATCACTTTTAATTGAAGTTGTTATTTCGTGGAATATCAACTTGTTGAGTTATTGGGGTTGAAGTTGTAATAGCCATTATCACATTAAGGCAAAGTTGTTAATTGTTGATATACCTTTCCTTGTTGAGCATTCTCATTCATTTTGTTATTGTTGAAATTCTTGTACACATTGTGGTTGAGCCATGGGCTATTTGTTTTAGAAATATTGGTGTTGTTGACTTTGCGGCAACTTATGGCATATGAGCACTTGTGGTGCGACTTGTGATTGAATTTTTGTATTGATACGTATGTGGTGGTATAAGGCTAGGTCTTGATATGCATGCGGTGAGATAAGATGGGCTTGATACGCGTGTTGCTAGTAGGGGAACTACTTGAAGCCACGCGGTAAGATAAAATGGGCTAAAACGCGTGTAGCTATTTCGGGAAAAATAATTTTCCAAAACTAAATGTAAGGTTCACTCGGTGATATAAGGAAAGATTGTGATTGTTTTTGTCAAATGTGAATACGAGGCAGTACCTCGGTTGTGATTTTTATTGTACATTCCATGTTGGAACAACTTGTTGATTTGACGGTCATTGTTTATCCTTCAATCATTCATCCCCATTTTGATGGTGTTTGGTTATTCATTGTTATCTTGGTGGTGGAATGATTGTAGTTTCTTGTGTGAGTCATGCATTCTATGTGATTTGTTATGTTGCTTTAACATGCCAATCCATGCCTCCGTTATAACTTGGCGAATTGATTGTCAATGTCAATTTAATTTCATGGAGTTACTATATCATTTCTGTTGAGTTGTTGGCAACATAATGGTTTAAATAAAAGAATAATTAACATGCTTTATTCTATGTGCCTCTTAAGATAGAACTCGTTATATCACTCGGTGTCTTATTATTCTAAATGGTTATCACACTTTCACTATAATTGGGTTCTCAAATTATACTCATCACCTGTTAGATGTTTACCTTACATACCCTCGCTGGACACTACGTGTCCTAAGAAAGCCACTGAATTGATTTCATTTAAATCTCACCAATGTTCTGATTATGTTGTTTCTTTATTACTCGTTTACTACTTGCTGCTATTTATATTTCTATTACTTCATTATTGGTTGTAAATCAATAATTTTTCTACCGTTGGTCTTACATTGATGTTCTTTCCATTGTTAACTTATGTATATCTTGAGCGGGTTTCTATGTCTAGTAGGTGTCTCGACCTGGCCTCGTCACTACTTTACCGAGGTTAAGCTTGATACTTACTGGGTACCGTTGTGTTGTACTCATGCTACACTTCTGCACATTTTTGTGCAGATCCCGGTAATCTGATTGTTTTGTTGAGAGTCACATCTGCGCCGCGGAAGACTTTAAGGCATACTTGCTTGACGTTCGCAGGCCTCGGAGTCACCATCTTACTTATTATGCTACTGATAAATTATAATTCAGAATAGTATTTTGTTTAGAAATTCTAGTGTGTTTTAGTAGTGATTATGACTCCATACTACCGGTTTTAGGAAATGTATAACTATTGGCCGCTTGTGGTTATGTATGTCTTAAAAAATATTGATAAATGATTAAATAGTTCAATTTTGTTATTAAATCAGCATGTGTTAGGCTTACCTAGTCTTAGAGACTAGGTGCCATCACGACATCCTAAGGTGGGAAATTGGGGTTGTGATAAGTTGGTGTCAGAGCTCTAGGTTTGTAGGTGCTACGAGTCATAAGCAAGTTTAGTAGAGTCTTGCGGATCGGTACGGAGATTCCTGTACTTATCTTCAAGAGGCTACCGAACTATTAGGAACCACTCCTTTCATTCCTTATCGTGCGGCATTGATTTAGCCTGAAGCATATATCTAATATCCCTTTACATCCACTCGTATATGATGTTGTGTGCTCGGTATCAACTATGCTCTGACGGTTTGTAATGTTGCGGATGGGCTACTAGTGGGCCATAGATGCTCGATTATTGTCTCAAGGTATTGTCCAGACTAAGGACGCGGACGTATTGGTAGATGTTCATTTGTTCAAGGGTGGGATGCAACTGGTTCGTGTATCTGATTGGGGCTGTACGAGCTTATGAAGGTTAGTAATGTGGATCATCAGATGTTGTGCCCTATGAATCTGCGCCAAGTGGGGGAGTCTACTATCAACAATCAGATTGCATGGGCAAGTGTCATATCAGTCTTGGGTCTGAGGTATATATGTAGTGTTGAGGGGTTCCCAAGATTTGTACATGACTAAGATCTGAGATTTTCATGGAATGGTGCTGCAACTTGCGGTATATTTGTATCATTGCTAAATCTACATTTCAGCATCAGAGCGGTTAGAGAAACATCTTTAGATTCACAGAAGGTCTCTTCAGAGTGGATATCTCGGTTGCAGCATTGTTGGGTGCTCCAAAGTAAATAAAGCGATTTAGGGGTTTTCGGAAGACGTGTTTCGTGCTAGGGTCTTCCGCGACGATATTTGACTTAGGATCATTGTGTACCGATAAGGGAAAGTGTTGACCTGAAGGCAAGTCGAGGAGGATTAGAAGAAATGGGCTAGCTCGATGGTGTTGGGTCAGCATAGCAACAAAGGTAACTGGTCTTTTAGTGTGGTTATGCTTCACAGGCGTTCTATGGCAATACCCTTGGGTTTGACGGCTTGCGTGACTTGGTTTAGTTGAGGAAGTTCAGTTATAATATCTTGGTGATGTGTAGAGTGGCCTCGAAACGTTCTTGATAGTGTTGACCACAGCTTGAGCTAAATGTCTGCTGCCAGCATAAGGAACGTATTGCGTGTAGATAGCACGGATGGTTTCAGATATTTAGAATAATGCTAGCATTACTTGATACAACCTAAGAAGGGTGCGCACTCCAGAAGGCACATTGTGTATCGACTTGTGGATGCCTGACTGCTATTACGGTAATCGCCTGGTTGATTGACTTCTGATGTCCAAATTTTGCTTTGAAGCATGAAAGCATTATAGAATTACTTCTCGTGTATTGACCGTATATGAGGAATGTGTAAGTTATTTGAGTAGTGTAGTTGTGATCGGATATGGAGATTCTAGTATTCTAGGGATTTGAAGATTAAGAGGGTTCTCGAGGCAGATTGTTCCATGGTTGAAGGTACGTTAAGAGGTTGGCAACTGATGTATGTTATGTAGATATGTTATTGTGGGCTTTTCAGAGCTATCTACCTACTTCAGAAGGATCGGAATTGACTTTGAGGCTACTAATAGGTCTAATAAGGATGTGTTTTCTAAATCGAGTTAGATTTATCTACTCAACACAGTTTTTGTGGATAGGTATATTATCGGTTATGGTGGATCACATTCGTGTTCGGATATGTCTCATGTGTTACTCTCCTACGTTATGATGGGTTATGATCTGTTGGTTATCTACACACCGATGCGGTTATGTTTGGGCTTTGTAGCAAAATTCGACGAGATTGCTCTTGGGGTGTTGAATGGTTGATTGTGCCTTGGTTATGGTCTTCTTATTTCTAGTATATAGTGATATCCATATCTCCATAGTTATGGTCACACGCTTCGTGTGTCTGATGTTGATATGCTTATGGTTATTGATTGTGAATATCATGGCTCAACGTATTTCGGGTGGACCGATGTCGGATTGGGTCATGCATGGCAGCGGCGTTATGCTTGGACATGATCCTTTATGCTTATTTTGTGTGTTATGTTTCCCCTTGTGTGGTGGATAGATAACATTGCGCTTCGTGGTGGTATCTATGAGCTGGCAGGACGGTTTCTTCATTTCCATTCTCTTTGAATCATTGGGTATATTTGAGTTAATTTTCGTTGGTGCACGGATTGCATGGTATGTGGCTCTAAGTAGGATTTGTGTGATAGGTCAGTCGAGTAGCTTGTACTAGATGAGGTAAGGTTATTAGGCCTTAAATGAGTGTCATCGGATTTGATTAAGGTATGTTTGCTAGAATTGTGTCACTAGTTGGTTTATATTTTGGCTATGGTTCTTATCCGGCAAGAGAGCTCCACAACTTGTTCATCTGATGGGTGTTTTTGAGTTTCTTTTGATTTCTTTCATCATTGGCAGTGTATGAAGGTTCAGATTAAGGTTTCTGTTGATATGAGGTTTATTACCAGTGTCGGGTTGGTTATCGAGCAGCTATTGCGGTCATAAGTTATGGCTATGAGTATTTGAGTTATGTGGTATATCACATGATTATGTCTTGAGATTTGGTAATTGTCACGACCCAAAATCCCAACCTGGTCGTGATGGCGCCTCTCATGAAGATAAGGCTAGCCAATCCAAACTAAACCTCGATTTAAACAGTTAGCAACACGAAAATAATATAAGTACGGTTTAATAGCAGAAATTAGCGGAAAAATAGCGAACCATCCCGACTACAGCCCTCAAATCGGGGTGTCACAAAGTCATGAGCACCCAATGAAAATACCAATAATAATATTACTATTACAATATCTTTGGCACAACTATTTGAAAATAGTGGAAACAACAAGGTAAAAGAGATACGGGGCTGCGGACGCCAACAGCTACCTCGTAATCTCTGAATCACCGCCCTGACAGTAGTAGCGGTCAATACCTCGGAGAGGAACCGGTAACGCCTGAATCTGCACACATGGTGCAGGGAGTAATGTGAGTACTTCCAACTCAGTGAGTAATAATTATAAATAACAACTGAATGTAAGAAAACACATAAGGCATACAGCAATCGATAATGAAACAAATAAACATGTAAATATCTCAAGTAAACAACATGAAGTGAAAGAAAACAGCATGACTAGCCACGTCATGTCTCGTGACGGCGTGCCACCCGATCCAATTTATCATGTTCCGTGTCGGCGTGCCACCCGATCTATTTATATCATATCCGTGGCGGCGTGCCACCCGATCCCATTTACATCATTTGAAAAGTCATTTAATTTTCAAAACTGAGTTTAAGAAATGAATCGAATCAGTTAGAAAACAGTGATAAATTACCCCTAAAGGGTTCACATAACCGACATGAAGCCCAAATATGGCAATCAGCCCAAATCATGATAATATCAAATCAGTTCCAATCAAATATGTAGTAAAATCATCAATCGGGATGGACCAAGTCACAATCCCCAGTAGTAAACAACCCCACGCTCATCATCGAGCGCGTGTCTCAACTCAATATGGCACTACGATGTGCAATCCGGGGTCTCAAACCCTCAGAACATCATTTAAGATTATTACTCACCTCAAACCGGCTAAATCCTTAGCCCGCGACGCCTTTGCCCTTTGAATTGACCTCCACGTGCGTCGAATCTATCCAAATTCAGAACAAATACACCACAATATGCTATGGGGACAACGCCCAAGCGAAAACAATCGAAAATACTAAGAATTCCCGAAATTAGCAAAACCCGAGCCTCGGGCCCACTTCTCGAAATCGGGTTGAAATCGGGTTCCTTATCTCCTCACGATTTCAACCATACAAGATTTATCGAATTCCGACATCGGATCGACCTTCAAATCTTAAATCTAAACTTAGGGTTTTCCACAATTTTTCCCAACTTAAATCATCAATTAATTGCTAAAACCAGTGATAAACTGAGGTAATTCCTCGAAAATTGAGTTAGGAACACTTACCCTGATGTTTCTCTTGGAAACCCTCCAAGAATTGCTTCAAAACTTGCTTCAATTCGAGCTCCCTAGCTCCAAATATGTTTAGAACGGTCAAATCCCCTTCTTCAAGAATTTACCCAAGAAAATCTCCTTCGGATATAGTTTTGAGGTTGATTTGCTGTGATTTTATGGTGTTTGGAGGTGCTCCTCTTCATGGGTGACGAAAAATGGCTTGGTATGGCAAATGGGCACTGATTTTCTATTTATAAAGGGGTCAAAAATCGAGACAAAACACCCCTGTCCGGCCCGATATACGATCACATACCTGTCGCATAACAGGTATGCGGTCCGCATTTTAGATGCATTTTCGACATTGAATTTGTCCAGGTTTCTGTCTTGGTAAGCGATCTCAGCATGGTGAAATGCGGTCCGCATTTCATGTTTGCGTTTCGCATTTCGACCGCATTCTTGACGTTACATTTTGTTCAGTTCACTGTCTCAGTTTGCGGTCTCGATGTCAGATATGTGGTCCGCATGTTAGGTATGCGGTCCGCATTCCTACCGCATTTCTGACCTGAACTTTGCCCAGGAACCTGCCTGGGTTTGCGATCTCCCTGTGAGATATGCGGTCCGCATTTGAGATATTCGGTCTGCATTCTCGCATCTGGTTTTTTCTGAAATTTCCTTTTCCAACGACGAATTAGTCCGTTTAACCATCCAAAACTCACCCGAGGCTTCTGGAACCTCAACCAAACATCCCAACATATCCCATAACATTATTCAAACTTGTTCCAACCATCGGAACGCTCAAAACAACCTCTCGACACCCATTCGCGTCGGATTCAAGCCTAAGGATTTCAAATATCCTCTAAGCCACTCTTTTGATCTAAACCCAATCAAACCACGTCTGAATGACCTGAAATTTTACACAAAAGTTCTAATTCATATATCGAAGCTACAGCAACTTTCGGAATTCCATTCCGACCCTCGGATCAAAATCTCGCCTATCAACCGAAAATCGCCAAAGTTCTATCTTCGCCAATTCAAGCCTAATTCTACACAGGATCTCCGAATCAAATTCTGATTTCACTCCTAAGTCATAAATCATCTCCCGAAACTAATCGAATCGTCGGAATTCACATCCGAGCCTCCTAACTCATAGGTCAACATCCGGTTGACTTTTCCGACTTAACCCTTCTTGAAAGAGACCAAGTGTCTCATTTCTTACCAATTTCACTTCTGACTCAACTACTCAACTTGGTTACGTAAAACACAGATAACGAAACATAATGAGACAGAAAATGGGGAAGACGGAGTAGTAACCCACGAGACGACAGGCCGGGTCGTCACATTCTCCCCCTCTTAAATAAACGTTCGTCCTCGAACGGGTCAAGAAACATACCTGAAGTCTCAAATAGGTGAGGGTATCTGCTCTGCATTTCCTGCTCGGTTTCCCAACTAGCCTCCTCCACGGACCGACCTATCCATTGAACTTTCACCGAAGCTATCTCCTTGGACCTCAACTTCCGAACCTGACGATCCAAAATCGCCACTGGCTCCACCTCATAGGTCAGATTATCATCCAACAGAATCGTGCTGAAGTCCAAAATATGAGACGGGTCCCCAATATACTTCCAGAGCATAGAAACATGAAATACTGGGTGAACACTCGACAGACTGGATGGAAAAGCAAGCTCATAAGCCACCTCCCCGATTCTCCGTAGTACTTCAAACGGCCAAATGAACCGAGGACTTAATTTCCCTTTCTTCCCGAATCTCGTAACACCTTTCATGGGCGAAATCTTCAGCAAGACCTTCTCACCAACCATGTAAGACACATCTCGAACCTTCCTATCGGCATAACTCTTTTGCCTCGACTGTGCTGTACGGAGCCTCTTCTGGATTGTTTTCACCCTTTCTAAAGCATCCCGAACCAAGTCAGTCCCTAGCAGCCTAGCTTCGCCGTGCTCCAACAAACCAACCGGAGATCTACACCGCCTCCCATACAAAGCCTCATACGGAGCCATCTGAATACTTGACTGATAGCTATTGTTATAAGCGAACTCTGCAAGAGGCAGAAACTCATCCCATGAGCCTCCGAAATCAATAGCGCATGCTCGTAACATGTCCTCCAATATCTGGATGGTACGCTCGGACTGCCCATTCGTTTGAGGATGAAATTCTGTGCTCAACTCCACCTGAGTACCCAACTCCCTCTGCACGGCTTTCCAGAACTGCAAAGTGAACTGAGTACCTCTATCTGAAATGATAGAAACTGGAACACCATGCAGCCGGACAATCTCTCGGATATAAATCCTTGCCAACCGTTCTGAAGAATAGGTAGAACACACAGGAATGAAGTGCGCGGACTTGGTCAGCCGATCTACAATCACCCAAATAGCATCGAACTTCTTCAAAGTCCGTGGGAGTCCAACAAGAAAGTCCATAGTGATCCGCTCCCATTTCCACTCGGGAATAGATATTTGCTGAAGCAAACCACCCGGCCTCTGATGTTCATATTTTACGTGCTGACAGTTGAGACACCGAGCTACGAATCCTACAATATCCTTCTTCATCCTTCTCCACCAATAATGTTGCTTCAAATCCTGGTATATCTTTGCGGCACCTGGATGAATAGAATACCGTGAGCTATGGGCCTCCTCCAGAATCAACTCTCCGAGCCCATCCACATTGGGTACACAAATCCGGCCCTACATCCTCAACACTCCATCGTCGCTGAAGTTCACATCTTTAGCATCCTTACGTTGGACTCTGTCCTTAAGGACAAGCAAATGGGGATCGTCATACTGACGCTCCCTGATGCAATGGTATAACGAAGACCGAGAAACCATGCAAGCCAATACCTGATTGGACTCCGAGATGTCTAGTCTCACAAACTTATTGGCCAAGGTCTGGACATCGACTGCGAGAGGTCTCTCTCCAACTGGAATGTATGCCAAGCTCCCCATGCTCACTGCCTTTCGGCTCAAAGCATCGGCCACCACGTTAGCCTTCCCTGGATGGTACGCTCGGACTGCCCATTCGTTTGAGGATGAAATTTTGTGCTCAACTCCACCTGAGTACCCAACTCCCTCTGCACGGCTTTCCAGAACTGCAAAGTGAACTGAGTACCTCTATCTGAAATGATAGAAACTGGAACACCATGCAGCCGGACAATCTCTCGGATAGAAATCCTTGCCAACCGTTCTGAAGAATAGGTAGAACACACAGGAATGAAGTGCGCGGACTTGGTCAGCCGATCTACAATCACCCAAATAGCATCGAACTTCTTCAAAGTCCGTGGGAGTCCAACAAGAAAGTCCATAGTGATCCGCTCCCATTTCCACTCGGGAATAGATATTTGCTGAAGCAAACCACCCGGCCTCTGATGTTCATATTTTACTTGCTGACAGTTGAGACACCGAGCTACGAATCCTACAATATCCTTCTTCATCCTTCTCCACCAATAATGTTGCTTCAAATCCTGGTATATCTTTGCGGCACCTGGATGAATAGAATACCGTGAGCTATGGGCCTCCTCCAGAATCAACTCTCCGAGCCCATCCACATTGGGTACACAAATCCGGCCCTACATCCTCAACACTCCATCGTCGCTGAAGTTCACATCTTTAGCATCATTACGTTGGACTCTGTCCTTAAGGACAAGCAAATGGGGATCGTCATACTGACGCTCCCTGATGCAATCGTATAACGAAGACCGAGAAACCATGCAAGCCAATACCTGATTGGACTCCGAGATGTCTAATCTCACAAACTTATTGGCCAAGGTCTGGACATCGACTGCGAGAGGTCTCTCTCCAACTGGAATGTATGCCAAACTCCCCATGCTCACTGCCTTTCGGCTCAAAGCATCGGCCACCATATTGGCCTTTCCCGGATGGTATAGTATAGCAATATTGTAATCCTTGAGCAATTCTAGCCATCTCCGCTGCCTCAAATTTAGATCCTTTTGCTTGAACAGATGTTGAAGGCTACGGTGATCAGTAAATACCTCACAAGATACGCCATACAAGTAATGCCTCCAAATCTTTAAAGCATGAACTATGGCAGCCAGCTCTAAATCATGCACGGGGTAGTTCTTCTCTTGAGGCTTCAACTAACGAGAAGCATAAACAATAACTCTACCCTCCTGCATTAATACACAACCGATCCCAATTCTTGAGGCATCACAATATACGGTATACGAACCTGAGGCTGACGGTAGAACCAATACTGGAGCTGTGGTTAAGGCTGCCTTGAGCTTTTGAAAGCTCTCCTCACACTTGTCCGACCATACAAATGGAACACCCTTCTGGGTCAATTTGGTCAAGGGCGACGCAATGGATGAGAAACCCTGAACAAACCGGCGATAGTAGCCTGCCAACCCAAGAAAGCTACGGATCTATGTGACCGAGGACGGTCTAGGACAACTTTGAACCGCCTCTATCTTCTTTGGATCAACCTATATACCCTCGCTGGTCTCTGTAATACGACTCGCAAATGTTCTGCGTGCTCTTCCTGATTATACGAGTACACCAGAATATCATCAATGAATACCACCACGAATGAATCCAGATAAGGCCGAAATACATTGTTCATTAACTGCATGAACGCTGATGGGGCATTGGTTAGCCCGAAAGACATAACAAGAAACTCATAGTGGCCATATCTAGTCCGGAATGCAGTCTTAAGAATATCTGCAACCCTAATCTTTAACTGATGATATCCTGAACGGAGATCAATCTTAAAGAACACTCGTGCTCCCCGAAGCTGGTCAAATAAATCATCGATGCGAGGCAAAGGATATTTGTTCTTGATCGTTACCTTGTTCAATTGCCTATAATCGATGCACATTCTCATCGTACCATCCTTCTTTTTCACAAATAGAACCGGTGCACCCCAAGGTGACACACTAGGCCGAATGAACCCCTTATCTAGGAGTTCCTGAAGTTGCTCCTTTAATTCAATCAACTTTGCTGGTGCCATACGATGCGGTGGAATAGATATGGGCTGAGTGCCCGGCACCAGGTCAATACCAAAATCAATATCCCTGTCCGGTGGCACGCCTGGCAGGTCTGCAGGAAATACATCGGAAAAATCTCGCACAACTGGAACAGAATCGATGCTTGGAGTCTCAGCTCCAACATCCCTCACAAACGCTAGGTATGCAAGGCAACCCTTCCCAACCATATGCTGGGCTTTCAAGTATGATATCACTCTACTAGGAATATAACCAGTCACGCCACGCCACTCGATCCGCGGCACACCCGGCATAGCCAAAGTAACTGTCTTAGCATGAGAGTCTAAAATAGCACGATATGGAGATAGCTAATACATTCCCAAAATAACATCAACATCCACCATGCTTAGTAGCAATAGATCCACTCAGGTCTCCAGACCCCCAATAGTTACTACACATGACCGGTACACACGGTCCACAACAACAGTATCGCCCACCGGGGTAGACACATGAACAGGTAAAGCAAGAAACTCCCGGGGCGTACCCAAATAATGAGCAAAATATGATGACACGTATGAATAAGTGGAACCGGGATCAAATAATACAAAGGCATCTTTGTGGCAGACTGAAACAATACCTGTAATAACGGCATCTGAAGCATTGGCATCTGTCCTACTTGGAATAGCATAGAATCGAGCCTGACCACCGCCTACTTGACCTCCCCCTCTGGGGCGACCTCTGGCTGCCTGACCTCCACCCCTAACTGGCTGGGCGGGTGGTAAAATAACTGGATCAGAAGTCGAGGGTTGACCCCTACTTCCGCACGTGGCCCATCTCGCCACACTCATAACAGTTCACTGGTGCTCTAGCAAATGAAATCGGCCTAAAAGGACCCTGGGCTGACGGAGCATGAGCTGGAAGGGCGCTGAGTGATGACTGGCCCTGCTGCAATCCATGATAACCACGGCCTGCAGATGCCCCACTATACCCTGGGTGGACTAGCTGAGCAGGCCTGAAGGAACGACCTCTACCTTGCTGAAACTGGCCTCTCGAAGGAGTACCACTGTAACTATCCGATCCTCGAGGCCTCTTAACCTCCCTCTCCTCTCGCTCCTGACGGCGAACCGTCTCATTCTCGCGAGCTATATCAACCACTTCCTCGAAAGTAGCACCCAATACTTTCTCCCTGGTCATAAGAATACGGAGATTATAGTTAAGGCCATCCACAAACCTCCTGATCCTTTCACGATCAGTCGGAACCATCCAGATAGCATGTCGAGCCAACTCAGAAAATCTTGACTCATATTGTGACACAGTCATCTCCCTCTGTAGCAGCCATTCAAACTGTCTACGCACCTCCCATGAACTGAAATGTGGTATATGCCACACCACTAGATTCAAGAATCCTAGCTGTCCGGAGCATTCGCTGACACTTGTCAAGGAAACCTTAGGCATCCTCGCCCTCAGCACCACTGAATGACGGAGGCTTGAGTCTGCCAAACCTCTCTAGGCGACGCTGCTCATCATCTGGCATAACTGGTACTATGAATTCTTGAGCTGGTGCAACTGGCTGGGCTGGAGATGCCCCCGGCATCTGAAGTCCCTGCACTACCTAGTCAGGTGTACGGGCAACTGCAGTCTTACTGCCTCCCCCAGCCTGTGAAGTAGTTGCCGCTGTGTTGGCTGAAACTGCCTGAGCCAGGCCAGTGTAAACAGTTAAGATCTGGGCCAAGGACTCCTGAAGTCCTGGAATAGCAATAGGCACAGCTGGTGCCTGATCTGGTGCTGCTGGAGCCTTTTCCTGAGCTGGGGCAGCTGGTGGATCATCAAATGCTGCCCTTGCCGCTCTGCCTCTACCACGACCACGACCGTGTCCCCGGCCTCTGGTGGCCTCAGTGGTTGGCACTGGTGGTCGTCCACCTCGTCTGGTAGATCGCGACTTCACCATCTGTGAGAGAACATGATAGCAGAATTTTAGTGCCCTGACCCAAAAGTTCGCACGACAAGAATTTCAAGAATATGGAATTTTTCCTAAAAAGGTTCTGCAGCCTCTCGAAGATAAATACAGACGTCTCTGTATTGATCCGCGAGACTCTACTAAACCCGCTCATGACTCATGAGACCTATGCAACCTAGGCCCTAATACCAAGCTTGTCACGACCCAAAATCCCAACCCGGTCGTGATGGCGCCTCTCATGAAGACAAGGCTAGCCAATCCAAACTAAACCTCGATTTAAACAGTTAGCAACACGAAAATAATATAAGTATGGTTTAATAGAAGAAATTAGCGGAAAAATAGCGAACCATCCCGACTACAGCCCTCAAATCAGGGTGTCACAAAGTCATGAGCAGCTAATGAAAATACCAATAATAATATTACTATTACAATATCTTTGGCACAACTGTTTGAAAATAGTTGAAACAACAAGGTAAAAGATATACGGGGCTGCGGACGCCAACAGCTACCTCGTAATCTCTGAATCACTGCCCTGACAGTAGTAGCAATCAATACCTCGGAGCGGAACCGGTAACGCCTGAATCTGCACACATGGTGCAGGGAGTAATGTGAGTACTTCCAACTGAGTGAGTAATAATTATAAATAATAACTGAATGTAAGAAAACACATAAGGCATACAGAAATCCATAATGAAACAAATAAACATGTAAATATCTCAAGTAAACAACATGAAGTGAAAGAAAACAGCATGACTAGCCACGTCATGTCTCGTGACGGCGTGTCACCCGATCCCATGGGTACCCTGCGCTCACTGTGGGTGGTTCAGACTCCGGGAGGGGCTTCTTACGGCCCAAGCGCAATATCTCGTGACGGCGTGCCACCCGATCCAATTTATCATGTTGCGTGGCGGCATGCCAACGTCCCTGGATTGAATCCTTAGTTAGAGAGCCCGATCCATTTATATCATATCCGTGGCGGCGTGCCACCCGATCCCATTTACATCATTTGAAAAGTCATTTAATTTTCAAAACTAAGTTTAGGAAATGAATCCAATCAGTTAGAAAACAATGATAAATTACCCCTGACGGGTTCACATAACCGGCACGAAGCCCAAATACGATTGAGTTTGGTAGGAATAAATAACAATAATTCAAGGCCTTAAACCTTGTTTAACGAAATCACTTAGGAATACGTAGATTTTAAGTTGGCGAATGATTGGGTGTTTCTTAAGTTTGACTCTTTTGTATTCGAAAGAATCATAAGAGGATTACATTATCCAAGTATTGGGAAATATTGGATAATAAGTTAATAAGAACCACTTGCATATCGAGAACGGATTTCAGTATCAATATCAAGAACATTCTACTACATTAGGGGGAACACAACCTTAGTATCTTAAATTCATATTTTTACGTTCAAAGTATTCTCAAACTGCAGTTCTTAGTTTCCTTTTCTTTACATATTCAACACCAATTTATTCTATTTGGCTACTTGATAGAATTACGACTAAGTAAAGTATTGCATTAATTGGATAATTGTTTCACGCCTATTCCCTGTGGGATTTGACCCCTACCTCGTTAGGTTACTATATTTGACATCGATCGCTTACACTATTGTTAAGGTGTAATTTGAGCGAATCAAATTTTGGCGCTGTTTCCGGGGAATACGGTTTTGAAATTTCTGATTAGTGTATACTTTACTATAAGTCTAATTCCACTTGATTGCACGTTGTTTGTTTTGGTGGTTGTAGGCAGGAAGATATGGCGGAACATATAGATGAGGTGGATGTGGAGCAAGAAGAGAATTTGTTTGCCGACATTGAAGAATATATTGAAGATACCAATGCTATAGTACCTCCAGCTATAGGTGCGGCTACGTTCAAAGTAGAACATGGGCTGATTTTGATGCTGAAAGCTGAAGGATACTTCAGAAATTCTACTGATGACGATCCGACGCAGCACCTCAGGAACTTTTTGGGTGTTTGTGCGACGCACAAGCAAAATAACGTCTCTGACGATGCATTAAAGCTCAGATGCTTTAAGTACTCGTTGGCTGGAGATGCGAGGAAATGGCTTCAAAACCTTCCTCCAAATTCCATCCATTCATGGCCTGAGTTGGTCCGGGCATTCTTGTCAAAGTGGTTTCCACAAAGCAAGAAATCTGAGCTCTGGGACAAGATATTTTTCTTCAAACAACTACCGGGTGAACAGCTGCACGAAGTGTGGGAGCGGTTCAAATTGTATTTGGTGAGGTCGCCAAACCACGGCTTTCCAGACTCCATTTTGCTGGAAAAGTTCTACATGGGTTTGGATCCTATGAACCAATCGATAGCGAAGAATGCTGCTGCGGGTTTTTTCATGGATAAGACCTGCGCTAGAGTCACTCAGATTTTGGACAAGATGGCTAAACATAATCAAGATTGGAATTCTGAGGATACTACAGGTGGCATTACAATTGGGTCTCCTTCTATGAATAACTTGATCAAAGAAAACCAAGAACGGGACCAAGTGATTGCTGAACTTGCTACTAATGTCAATGTCTTGACAAAGTTATTCACAGAAAATAAGAAGAAGAAAGTCAATGTAGTGGAGAATGTGCAACCAATGCAAAGTGAAGAATATGAAGAGGCAAATTTTGTCAATAATACTCATGGAGATTATCAGAGGCAACCTTACCAGGGTCAAGCAACACAAAATCATTGGAGACCAAACCCGCAAGGGCAAGGTCCCCAACAATGGCGGAATGATCAAACTGGCCCCAGTCAGGGAAATTGGAACAACAACAACCATTTTCCAAATCGAAGTTCCAACCCCTATGTTCCTCCGAAAGGGCACTATCCGAATCAAGGATCCTCAAGTGAATCTATATTGGAGAGTATGCTCGAGAGGATATTACAGAACCAAGAGAAGTCAGACACGTCCATGAAAAACATGACTGAATTGGTTGGCTCCCACACAACAGCGATCCAAAAGTTGGAATTGTAAATGAGGGACCTTTCTCGTGAGCAATATCCACAACAGAAAGAAACACTTGCTAGTGACACGATTGCAAATCCTAAAGGAAATGGAAGTGGCCCAACTGCTCAAATCATGGCTGTCATGAGTAGGAGTGGTAAGACATTACAGGGTAAAGATGATGCTGAAGAGCTTCAGAAAGAGGTTGAAATTGAAAGAGATAATGTTGTTGAGGTATGTGAGAATCCAGAAATTGTAGTGAACACAGATGAGACTCAGTAAGGGGTAAAGGATAAGGCAGAAGAAACACCAACCGTTCTTCCGCCAATTCCTATACCCCCCCCCCCATTTTCCTCAGAGACTTGCAAGGAGAGTTGATGACATCAAGTTTGAGAAGTTTTACGATATTCTCAAGCAACTATCAGTTAATATACCTTTCTTAGAGGGTTTTCAAGAAATGCCTGGGTTTGCCAAATATCTGAAGGATCTGATCACGAAAAAGAGAACCACCAGGAATGAGGTGGTAAATGTGACTCACAGGGTCAGCTCTATCATAGCCACCAATCCGATCCAGAAGAAAGAGGACCCATGAGCTTTCACTATTACGTGTACTATTGGAGTACGCGATTTTGCTAAGGCATTGTGTGACAATGGAGCTAGTATTAATCTAATGCCTCTAGCCATCTACAAACAAGTTGGGTTAGGAATGCCGAGGCCGACAAGCATGAGGTTGCAAATGGCTGACCGATCCATCAAGAGACCAGTTGGTATTGTGGATGATGTAATTGTGAAAGTTGGAAAGTTTAATATTCCAGCTGATCTTCTGATCCTTGATTGTGCTGTAGACAAGGAAATCCCCATTATACTGGGAAGACCTTTCTTAGCGACTGGACGAGCTCTTATGGACTCGGAGCGCAATGAAATTAAGTTCCGGGTAAATAATGAAGAAGTCACTTTTCAAGCCAGCAAAGGGATGAAGCTGCCAACCAAGTATGAGAACATTTCATTAATAGGTATTATTGATGAAGTTGATGAAGCCGTGGAGATGAAAATGGAAGAGCAATGTTTCGGTGAGGCACTGGTAGCCATATTGGTGAATTTTGATGGAAATGACTTGGATGGGCTCATGGAGTCGGTGAATGCGTTAGAAGGTCGTAGTTCTTATTCCTATACTCCACCAAAACTGTCCTTAGATTTGGAGAATCGAGCCACACCTCCAGCAAAGCCTTCCATTATTCAACCACCCCAATTAGAGCTCAAGCCACTTCCGTCGCATTTGAGGTATAAATTTCTTAGTTTGAATAACACTTTACCGGTAATTGTGTTGCCGTTGTTGAATGATGTGCAGGTAGAGTAGTTGCTGCAAGTTTTGAAGAAACACGGACAGGCAATCAGATGGACAATTGCGGACATCTGGAGAATTCTGGCCGGAATCTGTGAGCACAAGATTCAACTTGAAAACGGGACAAAACCAAGTGTGGAGCACCAGAGACGGCTAATTCCATCAATGCAAGAAGTGGTGAAGAAAGAGATAATAAAGTGGCTGGATGCAGGAGTTGTTTACCCGATTGCCGATAGCTCGTGGGTGAGTCCAGTGCATTGTGTGCCATAGAAAGGAGGTATGACCGTGGTCAAGAATGAAAAGAATGAGCTGATTCCAACAAGGACTGTAACTGGATGGCGAGTATGCATGGATTACAGGAAGCTCAATAGTGCCACGTGCAAGGATCACTTCCCTATGCCTTTTATTGATCAAATGCTTGATCGGCTAGCCGGAAAGTCCTTTTACTGCTTCCTCGACGGATACTCCGGGTACAATCAGATAAATATTGCTTTGGAAGATCAGGAGAAGACAACGTTTACCTGCCCGTATGGAACATTTGCCTTTAGCCGAATGCCTTTCGGCTTATGCAACGCTCCAGCTACATTCCAGCGGTGCATGATGTCGATTTTTTCTGATATGGTGGAAGAGTTCCTCCAAGTCTTTATGGATGATTTCTCGGTAGTCGGGGAAACATTTGAGCAATGTTTGAAGAATCTCAAGAAAGTGTTGAAACGATGCGAAGAAACAAACCTTGTATTAAATTGGGAAAAATGCCACTTCATGGTGGATGAAGGTATTGTTTTGGGGCATAAAATCTCCAGGCATGGTATTGAGGTGGATAAGGAAAAAATTGAGATCATCTCCAAGCTCCCTCCTCCCACATCAGTGAAAGGTATCCGTAGCTTTCTGGGGCATGCTGGATTCTACAAACGGTTCATAAAAGATTTCTCAAAGATTGCACACCCAATGTGTAAACTCTTAGAAAAAGATACCAAGTTCGTCTTTGATGAAAAATGCCTCACTGCTTTTGAAGAACTGAAAACGAAGCTCACCATAGCCCCTATCATTGTCACACCGAATTGGTCGTTACCTTTTGAGCTTATGTGTGACGCTAGCGGTGTATCTATTGGAGTGATGCTGGGGCAGAGGCACAAAAAAATTTTTCACCTAGTATACTATGCTAGCAAGACGCTTAATGGAGCGCAAATGAACTACACTGTAACGGAGCAGGAACTGTTAGCTATTGTGTATGCATTTGAGAAGTTCTGTGCATATCTATTGGGTTCCAAAGTGATTGTGTATACAGATCATGCTGCTCTCCGTTATTTGATGGCAAAGAAGGATGCTAAGCCTCGACTGATCCGATAGGTTTTACTGCTACAAGAATTTGACTTTGAAGTCATGGATCGTAAGGGAACACAAAACCAAGTGGCAGATCACTTGTCTCGATTGGAGGAAGCAGGAAGACAAAAAGAAGAGCTAGAGATAAATGATTCCTTTCCAGATGAACATATACTAATGATATCAAATTCAGTTGCACCATGGTATGCTGACATCGCTAACTATATCATCAGCGATTTTATTCCGGAAGGGTTGGAATCGTACCAAAGGAAGAAGTTCTTGAGGGATTCTCGAAATTATTATTGGGAAGAACCATTCCTATTATGTGTCTGTGCGGATAACATCATTCGAAGATGTGTACCCGAGGAAGAGATGCTACCAATCCTGAAAGCATGCCATGACTCACCAGTTGGGGGTCATCATGGGGGCAACAGAACAGCTGCAAAGGTTTTGGAGTGTGGATATTACTGGCCAACCATTTATTAGGATGCTAATCAGTTGGTGAAGTCGTGTGACCAATGCCAACAATAGGGCCCGATTTCGAAGAGGCATGAGATGCCTATGAAATTTGTTATGGAAATCGAATTATTTGATGTTTGGGGTATTGACTTCATGGGCCCTTTCATAAGCTCTTGTGGGATGAAATACATCCTAGTGGCTGTGGACTATGTATCCAAGTGGGTAGAAGCCGTTGCATTGCCAAACAACGAAGCTCGGAGTGTGACCACGTTCCTAAAGAAGAATATTCACCCCAAGAGCCATCATCAGTGATGGAGGATCCCATTTCTGTAACAGAGTGTTCAAAGGTCTCCTCGACAAGTATGGGGTTAAGCATAAGGTTTCCATACCTTATCATCCACAATCAAGTGGCCAAGTTGAAGTATCTAATAGGGAAATCAAAACCATCCTGTCCAAGACTGTGAATGCAAATAGGACTGATTGGTCAAGAAAGCTAGACGATGCTCTTTGGGCGTACCATACAGCTTACAAGACCCCTATTGGTACATCCCCATATCGGTTAGTCTTTGGGAAGGCGTGCCATTTACCCGTTGAACTCGAGCATAAGGCTATGTGGGCCTTAAAGACACTAAAAGGCCGGAGCTTTAAGGCTTGCACAATTGAATGAAATGGAGGAATTCAGATTTCATGCCTATGAGAGTGCAGCAGTCTATGAAGAACGAATGAAATTCGTCCATGGTTCAAAAATCTTGAAGAGAGAGTTTAAGGCGGGAGACCTGGTGTTGCTATTCAATTCGACACTTAAATTATTTCCAGGGAAGCTGAAGTCCAAATGGTCGGGACCATTCAAGGTTGTAACTGTCTCCCCGTTTGGAGCTGTCGAATTAGCATCGGAGGATGGGCTCCGAACCTTCAAGGTTAATGGGTAGCGAATCAAACACTATTTGGGTATAGGTGGAGAAAAACACGTGGTAGAGCAGCTGGGTCTACAAGATGATCAAGTCCCACCTACGGAATGAGTGCAGAGGCATCCTAGCATCGTCGTGCCGCGACGTTAAATAAGCGCTTCATGGGAGGCAACCCATGTGTGGTATCTGTCGCTTTTGTGTTGTTTAAGTTGTGCTTTTCTTCCTTTTCTTTATTTATTTATAACGCAAGTTTACATTTGTCCTTAGTTCTGTTTGAAGGGTTTTTAGATATAGGAAAGTGATGAATGAACACAAGAATTAGCGAGAAGTTGTTGAAACTGCAGAAGAATGTCGAGGCGAAAAATGCAGCACATATGCGATCGCATTTGTGATATGCGAATCGCATTTGTGTCGCGATGTGAGGCAGAAAGTCGAGCAAAAATAGTAAGCAAAAATGCGACGCAGTTCAACACATTTGCGGTTCCCATTTGAAGTATGCAAACCGCATTCTCACCGCAAAGTGAAGCAGAAAGTCGAGCAACAATCATGGGAAACAATGCGACAAAGCGCGTGAAATTGCGGTTCGCATTTGAGTTATGCGAACCGCATTATCACCGCATATAGAGACAGAAAGTTCAGCTCCTAAGGCTACTAAAAATGCGGTGGGGACTCGTAATTTGTGGCTCGCATTTCATTTATGCGCACCGCATTTCCAACACGTAATCATCAGGTAAGTGTTCACACTTTCTCCTACTCTAAACCTTTCATCCTAAGTATATAAAAAAAAAACAAACAAACAAAATCACAAACAAACAAAAGAGAAGAGACGACGGAAACAGAGAAGACTTCCGACGATCATCATCGGAAAACTACAACTGTCAGGCCAAGAGTTCATTTACCTTTAATTTAAGAGCTTCTATCTCCTTCCCAAGGTATGTGCACTTTTTGCTTCACCTTACATTCGTAGTTTGAAAACCTAGGGTTTATTATTCAGTAAAGTAGTTCAAGGATCTTCGAGTGGAAAACAGAAATTTTGGGTTTCTTTGCTTAAGGGATGCATATTCTTGGGTATTTGCGGTCCACAAATTCAAAATGTGGACCGCAATTAGATCGCATTACCTAAACCCTAGATGCCTGAGCAAGATGACAAATGCGGTGAATCTGCAATCACAAAACCAAAGTGCGAACCGCAGATCCACCGCGAACACACTCAGGACCTTTAGCTACAACTGGTGAATTATGCGGTGGTTCTGCGATCGCAGATCTCATTTTGCAATGAGAATGTGATCGCATTTGTATGCGACGAACAGTCTTATGCACATAACCACTATGCGATGTGGTTTGCGATTCGCATAGTGGTTCTGCGATCGCAAATCACATCGCACTTCTACAACTCTTTGATTATCCCTCCTGTTTTTGTCTTTTCTCCAATAATGATAATGTCACTAACATATGCTATTTATGCAGAGATGGCTAAAAAACATCCCAAAAGCAAAAGGCCTTCCACCGCTTCAACCTCCGAACCAACCAAACGAGCAAAGAAAGATTCAACTAGACCTAACACCTCCCAGTCTGAAAAGGAGGATTGCTTTTCGGATCTAGTTGCGGAGGCACGGAGGAAGAAAGGAGATGACCTCCAGCTTCGCTTAGAAGCTGAAGGCTCAAGATCTTTATTCCGAGAAGCACTCGCAAAGCGAAGGATTCTGCCGGAGAAAAAGTTGAGTCTGAATGGGCTTCCAGAACAATACCCTCACATCCTGGACAACATTAAAATGAGGAACTGGGAGTACTTCACCACAGACCCAAAGGAGTACAACGAGTCAATGGTCCGAGAATTCTATGCGTCGTACGGAGTATCACGATCAGCATACCATAGACGCAATAGAATTTTCACTGGCACTGTCCATGTTCGGGGTAAAGCTGTGTTCTGTGACAGCAACCACATCAATGAACTATTCTTCCCTGAATGGGAATCAGGCACAGCGGAGTACGATGCAAAGTACTCCAACAGAGAGAATGAGCGTGGATGGATAGCGTCCACCATTGCAAAGGGGATTCCAGCCTGGATCAATCCTGGAAGGAAAATTTTCAAAGAGGACCTCACAAGGGAAGCCAAATATTGGCTAAGCTTCGTCACTTCTCATCTAGTACCCTCCAGAAATGAAACTGAAATCAGCATTGAGAAGGCACTTCTCATTGCATGTATAATGAAGGGGGTTAAGATTGATGTGGGGAGCCTTATCTTCCAGGAAATTGGTATCCGAGCTACTCAGCGGGCCGCATCACTCCCATTCCCAAGTCTGATCACCACCCTCTACCAAGAGGTGGATGTCCCATTCTTACCACAACGAGACAAACTTGGGAGGTCTACGAGAGATTTTGATATCACTCGTATCAGCGATGCATCGGCCCCAACAACAACCCTAATAGAATACATTGACTCTCAAAACCTCCTATCTCCTCAAGATCCTGAACCTTCTACAGCTGCTGAAGCACCTGCACCCTCAGCTACCACCGGCCCATCAACCTCACACATGCCAGCCATTTTAAGACTTGGTTTAATTGCTCATCATGCTAATGCTAAAGTAGACCAGGTCTTGAAAACATTGCCCTCACTAATTAAACAAGCCTTGACTCCACTGCAACAACAACAATTAGACTTCGAAGAGAGGCTGACAAAGCTTGAGTCGAGGGTTGACAACATTGAAAAAGGTGAAGTGAGGGATCTACCCCAACTGCGGGAGGATGTAAAATCCCTAAAAACCGACCTCCAGAAGATGAATAATCTGGAGTTCGACATAGCTCCTCTCCTCCCCAACGAGGGTGATCAGGGCGCTGGCCCTGCTGACTTGGGACTCGACTTCACGACACTCATGGCGAACATCCCACTGTCATCTGCTAAAGTGTCCCACCCTCCCGCCCCTACAGTTCCAGTTGAATCTACTGATGACGAGACTTCGGAATGGTCTTTAGAATCTAAAGGGTACGACTCTGAGGAGGCCAGTGTCGAGCTCGATGAGGGTGCAACCCCCAAGCCAAAAGGAAAACAAATTGCAG
>MCJB01014986.1:324701-348800 GCA_002018475.1 Nicotiana obtusifolia
CTGTGACACCTCGGTTCGGGCTGTAGTCGGGATGTTTCCTTATGTTTTTCTGCAAATTACTGTTATTTAACCATACTTATATTATTTTCGTATTATTTAACTGTTTGAGCAATGTTTAGTTGGTTTGGCTGGCCTTGTCTTCATGAGAGGTGCCATCACGACCGCGTTGGGATTTTGGGTCGTGACATGTTTGAAGAAAGGACTTGCATCCTATATGTTGGGATTTAAGTCGGGTGAGTGTTAGAGTAAGGTTGACATGGTATTTTTGATGTTTGGATTTTGGATTAAATTTTGTTGACGCTCCTAGAGATTTCTGGGTTGAAAGAGTCATTGCACTATTCCAAGAGAAGTGCCCCAGTTTTTCGTACTGGGAAAATTATTTTGGAACAGCGGGGAGACTGAACCTTCATATAGGGTTGCCTACGTATCCTGCTAAGGCAGGAATCAGGTCAAAACGTAGTTCGAGCGTTTACTAGAACTGTGAGATTTTTGTGGTTCTCATGAATGAGTGATTATTCCATGAGAAAAGTGTGATTATGAATGAGAATTCCTTGGTTGGTGGGTGGAGACTGGTAATTTCTGAGTAATAGATAGATGGTAGCATAACACATGGATCTGTCTCAAATGACGAAGCCAGTGAGAATGCGAAGCCTGATTAAGAAGGATACGTCAAGTCAGTAGAAGATGTACATAGTTGGATTGACATATCTTTGAAAAGGATGGTAGAGTCCAAATGATAGTATGTTCGAAAGATGGTCATGAAGTCCGGAATGGATATGTGTATTTTTAAAGGTCCAAGGTTCAACATAAATCAACCATAGTTTATTCAGACAAACAGAACCTAGTAGTAGATAACAAGTAGAAGGTACATATAACAAATAAAGAATACATAAGAATAGTATACAAAGAATATAGAAAGTAAAGAAAGGGTAACATATAAAAACATGTAACAAGTAAAGGATATGCAAGAATCAATCCAGCTAAAGCAAGCTGCAAGATTGTGTATACAGTGATCTAAGAATTCTAAGAGTAGATTTACCTAGATTCGAGCATGAGTTAAGGACAACTGCGAGATGGTACGTAGTTAACCTCGTATCCGATCTCTGAAACTAGATTGCTTTGAGAGAATGTTCGGAGGGGTGAAAACACAACCCTCGCCTGACCTATGTGTGATTGTACATGACCAGGAGTAGATGAAAAAGTGATGACAATTCAATAAGGCAATACCATAAGCATGTGACAAAGAATCTGCAACATGGGCATCTGTGAAAGCATACACAACATGGTATGTGTAAAAAAGAATACACAACATAAGCATATAAAGAGAACGTACAACATAAGCATGGCAAAGAATATGCAGCCCGGAGCACACAACAGAGAATACATGACTTGAAGCACATAACAGAGATCGGCTTGAAGCACACGACAAAGACTATACAACTCGAGGAAAACGACAAAGAATATACCGGTTGAAGTGCATGACAAAGAATACACCGCTTGAAGCGAATCACAAACAATAGACTAATTGAAGCACGCGACGAAACATATGCAACTTGAAGCAAGGAATATACGAATTAAAGCAGAGAACATACAACATGAAGTATGTGACATAAAGAGTAGATATTGGAGTATTGGAGAACCTGCAACCCCTCAAGTCATTGATCCATTCCGCTGTGGTTAGGACCTGAAGTATCCCCAGCAAAGTCACCATGTTGTTGCATCCTATTATGCACAAGCCAAAACAATGTACAACGTATAGTACTTTAAAAGGTTAGTTAAAATTTAGAGTCGCCACCTAGTATTTAAGGTACACTAAGACACCTATATTACACTATATAATGTACACTTCGACTATGGCCTCCGAAAATGCTGAGATTCTGAATAAGGGTTGAAGTTATCTTGAGGGAAAGGTGATAGGCATCCCTCAAGATCCACAAAATGTGGTTCATGTGGACTCTACAGATAAGGTAGGGAAGGTTCAAAAGAATGATTAACAAATACTCACAACTATTAAAAAGAATAAAAGAATGATCAACATGTACTAGAATGAACAGTGATGATATTAAATATGTAATAAATTATTTGCGGATGAAGGATGCAAGTATTTTAGGTATTTTTGAAATGAAATGATTAAAAATATATTGACTCTTTATGAAATATATATAATCTGAACAGAGGAATTATATTCCAAAAGATAAGCCGAGTGTAAATTGAGTTCTAGAAAAAGAATAGTAAAATATTTGAAAAAATATATGTGCAACAAAATGTAGTAGGTGAAAGGAAAAAAGGGCTATTAAAAAAATGATATTTTTAGTGTAAATCGAGTAATATGAAAAGAATTGCAGTTAAAGAATTCATGTTAACTCAAAGTGTTTGAATAAAATCTTAAACTTACAAGAATAAACTTGAAGAGAACGACTCACAATTAAGGTTGAAAGTTTTTATGGATGACTACAACAAGAAGAAACTTATACCAAAGGATTGAGAAAAAGGGAAAAGAATATTTATTTGCACAGGAATAGATATTTAACAATTAACTTGACAAAAGAGTGTTGAAAGAATTATCTCATTGTATAATGAGCAAAGTGAAAAATAGTTATTTTGATGATTAAAGAATGAATGTTGTATAGGAAGAATGTGTCAAAATATTTGACATAGAAAACTATTGAATCAATATGAAGAAGTGTGCGCGCTAAAAATGAGTCATCGTTCAATAAGAAATTAAGACCATCTTTAGAGTCATGGTCTTGAAACACAAATTGTGTGAACCAAGCCCAAATGACTACAAGGCCCAAGTCTCTCAAAGAATAGCATAATAATTCAACTAAAACTTTTTTACAAATTATGTTTACTAAAAATGTGTTATCTGAAGAGTAATTTACTTATAGAGAGATTCGAAAGGTATGCTAGTATAACTTTACGAAAATACGATAAAATGATTTGTTTTAATTTTTATGAAAAAAGAGGATGACATGTTTTATAGTCAAGGTATACAACTAACCTAATTGATTATGTGTATGCCAATTCTAATTGATCAACCAAGTAAAAATATATTTTACATCCTAAGTATACATACAAATTTCACGAATTATCTAATGCACGACACTATAGGTTAATCAATTTATTAACTAAATGCAATCCACCCTAAGTGTTTAGCAAGTAGGTAAATAGCATACAAGCAAACACAACTTCTATCTACAATGTTACTATACTTTAGTTTTGAGTACATCCGACAACGGGAAGTACGACGCGGAGATTCAAGGGTTTGTCTTTAATATTTCTCCAAATGGCGTCTTCCGAAAGCGACTTCGTATGATAGTACCTGGCAAGACAATAGAAGTGAAATTGTTAGCGAAATAATATAACGTAAAAGATAAGCTAATATAGTGACATGTTTTTTAAATGATTTTTTGTTTTAAAAATGTTTTTTGAAAATTGCTTTTGAAAATGTTTCTGTTTTTTAAAGATAGTTTAAAAAAATTTTTTTGGAAAATAGTTTTAAAAGTGATATAGGAAAATACTTTTTTTTAAAATGATTTAAAATATAGCTTTCGAAGCTCGGATGGTGTATGCCATATAACAATAAGACATTAGAACGCGAACGCTCATAAATATATTTTTTTCGGATCCAAGGGATGGCATAGTATCTTGTCCTTTATCAGTCAAAAATCGTCACAAGGCCTCAAAATATTTATTCTCATCGGCCAAATTGAACAGTACAACCAAACAATGTCCAAATAATGTCATAAACCAGCAAAGATTTCGCGAAAACTAACAAATGAAAGTGCCGACAAGGAACAACCAAACAATGGTTTCGAATAACATAACCTACCAGACCACCAGCGTGCTAAATTCACCAGAAAATATTTCCAGTCAACTTAAAGGAACGGGTAGCAGCGAAACGAGGGTGTTCGACTGTGGAACGAAGCACTTGCAACTCACATCATGAACAAACACCAAAGAAAGTTCAACCAATCACAAAATAGTGCAAATGAAACTAGAAATAACAATAATAGGCCAAGCTAACAAATATGAACAAAACCAAACAAACTTTTCAAAATCGGAATAGACAACAAGGGTGCTGAAAAAATGTATCTAAAGATGGGGGGTCGCCAGAAGCAGTACGAATCGCCGAAAAGTATGGCCAATGTATGAACGAAGCCACAACAGTCGCAAGTCAAAAATCGATGGCGTTGCTTCATCAGCAGTAATACTGGAACAATGACCAATTGCAGAATCTTAACAAGTCACCGGAGTCGAGCTCCCAACCAAATCTGGAAATTTTCAGCCAGATCTTAGCAACACACACAATCACCAGAAATAACTGTGAACAAACGGGACGAGGGTGATCAGTGATGGAGAAGGAGATAAGGGAAACGGAAAGTCAATAGCTCTCGCCGGCCAGCCATTCATCACTTCCGGCGGCGGCGAGGTCGTAGCGACAGTGGGTGGCCAGCCGTGGCTCAAAGATAGAGATGAGAGAGATCCATCGTGTGGGGATGAAGTGTGTGTGAGTTATTCATTGCAGCTAGCCGGAATTCGGCGTGGATAGCACAAGCATGAGAGAAATCAGGGAGGGAGGCAGCCTTTGTGAGAAAGAGAGATATGAGAGCTACTCTCTCTTAAGAGGCACTTGCTAGCTGTGTGAATGAGGGGTTAGAGATTATTTACGGTTTGGACCCTTTTTAAACTCTGAAAATGCTAAGTGGGGTGTGGGGTAGGAAACTTAGGGGCCACGATTTAGGGTAGGGAAAAATAAATGGGTCTTTACCCATTGTGTAAAAAAGTATCATCATTACATTATGTCATGTCACATCAGTGTCTAGTCAAATCAAATGTCTTGGCGTGTAGAATATTGACGGGATATTATTTTGAATGCATAGAGTTCGTATATAAAATAAATTCTACCGGCTTCCTTGTAATTAGTAAACTGTGCTACAAATTAGAAAATGATTATTCAATTCAAAAATTTTGTAGTATTTATTTAAAAATGTAACTACTACTTTTGTGTTGTAATAATTGTTATATATATGTCACGACCCGAATCCCAACCTGGTCGTGATGGCGCCTCTTGTGAAGACAAGGCCAGCCAATTCGAACTATGAGTTAAGTAGTTAATATAACAAGAGAACAATACAAACATAGTTTAATAGCAGTCATTTACGGAAAAACATAGTGAACCATCCCAACTACAGCCCAAACCTGGGTGTCACAAAGTCATGAGCATCTACGGATCCTACTACCAATCTAATATATATATATATATATATATATATATATATATACATAACATTTGGCACAATTGTTTGAAGAGTGAGGAAACAAAAAGATAATAGAGATACGGGGCTGCGGACGCCAACAGCTACCTCGTAGTCTCTGAATCACCGCTCTGACAGTCGTACTCAATGCCTCGGAGCGGAATCAATAACGCCTGAATCTGCACACATGGTGCAGGGAGTAATGTAAGTACTTCCAACTCAGTGAGTAATAATCATAAATAATGACTGAAAGCAGAAAACACACAAAGCACAAGGCAGTCCATATTGAAGCAATAAAACATCATTAAAACAGTAAGTCGGTGAGAATCAAGTAGAAACACCTTTCAACAGGTGAAACATGTAAGTCTTTCAAGTAATAACGTGAAGTAAAAGAAAAAATTTAAAACCACCCCTCGGGCTCAGCATCATTAAAAAAAAAACACGCCCTCGGGCTATATCATTTAAAAAAACAGTATCGGCCTCCTCGGGCATATCACATGGTACAACATCAGCCCCTCGGGCTATGTTTCACATCACAATATCAGCCCCTCGGGCTATATTTCACATCACAATGGGTACCCGCGCTCACTGGGGGTGTACAGACTCCGGGAGGGGCCCCTTACGGCCCAAGCGCTAAATCATATCTCGTGGCGGCATGCCACCCATCCTATTTACATCATATCCCGTGGCGGCGTGCCACCCGATCCCATTTATATCATATCTCGTGGCAGCGTGCCACCCGATCCAATTTACATCATATCCCGTGGCAGCATGCCACCCGATCCCATTTATATCATATCTCGTGGCGGCGTGCCACCCGTTCCCATTTATATCATATCTCGTGGCAGCGTGCCACCCGATCCAATTTACATCATATCCCGTGGCGGCGTGCCACCCGATCCCATTTATATCAATTAAAAATGTCATTTAAATCTCAAAACTGAGTAATAGTGGCTGAGTTGTAAAACAATGGAAAACAACATGACTGGGTTCAAGTAATGAATCAAAACAGTGAGGAAACAGTGATAAACACACTTGAAAGGTTCAAATAGTCGGCACGAAGCCCAAATATGGCAATCAGCCCAAAATACGATTATATCAAATAAGTTTCAATCAATATGTAGTAAAAATCATCAATCGGGATAGACCAAGTCACAATCCCCAGTAGTAAACGACCCCACGCTCATCATCGAGCACGTGCCTCACCTCAATATAGCACTACGATGTGCAATTCGAGGTTTCAAACCCTCAGAGCATCATTTACAATCACTACTCACCTCAAATCGGCTAAATTTCTAGCCCATGACACCTTTGCCCTTTGAATTGGCCTCCACGTGCGTCGAATCTATCCAAATTCAGAACAATTACGTCACAATACGTTGAGGGAACAAAGCACAAGCGAAAACAACCGCAAATACCAAGAAAGCCCGAAATTAGCAAAACCCGAGCCCCCGGCCCACTTCTCGAACTTCATAAATTTTCACGTCAACGGGTTCCTTATCTCCCAACGAGTTCACCCATACAAAAATTATCGAATTCTGACATTGGATTGGCTTTCAAATCTTAAATTTTCGTTTTTGGAAGATTTGGTAAAAATCTAATTTTTCTTCCATAAATTCATGGATTCATGATGTAAATGAGTATGGAATCATGATCTATAAAGGAATTATAATAAAGAACACTTACCTCATTCAAATTTGTGGAAACCCCTCTAAATATCGCCCAAACCGAGCTCTCCCAACTCTATTTTTGTCAAAAATGGCAAAAACCCCGTTTTATAGTGTTTTTCTGTCTCGGGCACGGCGCCACCTATTGTGCTGGTTCCAGTAACCACAAAATTCATGGCGCCATGGGTGGCACCCCGCGCTACCCTGGGCGCTGGCGATTTTTTCCTGACATAGAAATAGGCATAACTTTCTCATACAATGTCCGAATTGGACGATTCTTTTTGCTATGACTCCGAAATTTCGATACAGATCTAATACTTCAATTAAAACTGAATTTGGAGACAATTTGCATAATATGATACCACTTATTCTTGAAGAGACGACATCAACACATTCTTGAAATGCCCAAGTTAAACTCCATCAACCATCCAAAATCCATTCGAGGCCCTCGGGACTTCAACCAAACATATCAACAAATCTTAAAACATCATATGGACTTATTCGAGGCCTCAAATCACATCCAACAACGCTAAATACATGAAATCATACCCCAATTCAAGCCTAATGAAACTAACAAATTCCAACTTCTACATTCGATGCCGGAACTTATCAAATCGAGTCCGATTGACCTAAAATTTTGCACACAAGTCATAAATGACATAATGGACCTATGAAGATTTTCAGAACTGGATTCCGACCCCGATATCAAAAAGTCGACTCCTCAGTCAAACTTTCCAAAAATCTTCTATTTTCCAACATTCGCCAAAATGCGTTGAATTGTCCTACGGACTTTCAATTTCAAATCCGGACATACGCCTAAGTCCGAAATCACCATACGAAGATATAGTAACTCTCGGAATTCCAATGCGACCTTCGGATCAAAATCTCGCCTAACAACCGGAAATCGCCAAAATACTACTCCACCAATTCAAGCATAATTCTACATCGGACCTCCAAAACCAATTCCGATCACACTCCTAAGTCATAAATCACCTCCCGAAGCTAACCGAACCATCAGAACTTACATCCGAGCCCTCTAACTCATAAGTCAACATCCGGTTGACTTTTCCAGCTTAAACCTTCTTAAAAGAGACTAAGTGTCTCATTTCTTGCCAAACTCACTCCTAACGCTAACTACTCAACTCAATCACATAAAACATGGATAACGAAGCATAATGAGACGGAAAATGGGGAAAACGGAGCGGTAACTCATGAGACGACTAGCCAGGTCGTCACAATATATTTTTTTGAAAGATAATAAATTGATAGCATATCCTAATATTTCAAAAATATGACAGTTATCAATAAATTGCTTAAAATTTAAAAAAATGCACAAAAATGGTAGTATTTAACTAATTGCAATAAAATGATAAAAATTTTCATAATTTGCAAAATTGAGAATAATTATCAATAAATTGCATTAAAGCTAAATAATGTGCAAAAAACTATTTTTTTAATAATTTTTTGATTAGAAGTCTACAAAGGTTAATTTTAAATTTTAAATTGAGTGTCAACAATTTTCGTTTTGGGGAGGTTTTGGAATGATTTGGATCCACTAGTTCTAGGTTTAGAAGTTTAAGTTGGAAATGTCGATTGAGGTTTGACTCTTGTGATAACGACACCGGAATGGCGTTTGAGGGTTCCAACAAGTTCATATAGTAATTTTGGACTTAGGCATATGCCCAAAATTGAATTCGGAGGTTCCTAGGTTGATTTGGCTTGTTTTGCCAAAATTTGGCAATTTGAAGATTTAAAAATTCATTAGGTTTGACCGTAGGTTGACTTTATGGCTATCGGATTCGGATTTTTGTTTGGGGACTTCAAATAGGTCCGTTTTGACAGGAATCAGACGCTTGGTTGTGTTTCTAACGATTCTTACGTTTCCTTTTGAATTTCATGTGTTTTGATGTCCGCTTCGCGGTTTCGGATGTTATTTTAGTGTTCTGATCATGCGAGTGAGTTCATATGATATTTTTAGACTTATGTGGATATTTGATGTGGAGCCCTGGGGGCTCAAATGTGTTTCTGATGAGATTGAACTTTTTTCAGGTTGCTCATTGTAACGACCTAGCTGGTCATTTTGAGTATTTGCATTCCGTTAAGCTATTTGAAATATTTAGCAGCATTGTATGATGTGTTATGAATTTTGTAAATGTAAGGCCTCATAAAATTTCGCCAAGGAATTTAAGGTTTCGTGGTCTCGAGGTTTGCTTATGAGTTTGGGTTGAGAAGTGCATTGGGGAGTGAAGGAAAAACTTTTTTGGCAGAAGAAGACATTTCTGCGGCCCACAATACGGCCGCAGAATGGCCGCAGAGTGAAGCAGAAAACTGGGCAAGTTTGGGTGATATTGTGCGGTTAACTATGCGATTGCAAAGCCGTTACGCGGACTGCACATCGACCGTGGAGCAAGCATGAAAATTTTTTGGAGGGAGATTCTTTGGCGCATTATGCGACAGCAGAACAGGTTTGCAGACCACATAATGGCCGCAGAGTGGGGCAGGAGTGCGAAGTTCTGGGGGCCATTTTTTGCGGCCCATTTCACGGACCGCAGAAGCATAGATGCGACCGCAGATTCTATTTTGGAGCTTCATTTTTTTGGTTTTTATAACCCGACCCTATTCCATTATATAGATGCTATGGACCATTTCTTAAGTAAAAACCTGGTATTTTGAGAGTGAGAGAGTGCTCTGGAGTGGAAGAGGGTTCCTCAACATTTTGTTCTTCAATTCTTGCTCAAATCATGGAAGATTAACAAGCGAAACTCACTAGGTCATCATCCTAGAGGTAAGATCCTACACCCTAACTCTCGATTTCAAAATTTAACTAAATTAATAGGTAATTAGTAAGGAAATTCTTGGCTGTAGAAGTTGTTCATTTTGCATGCATGTGTTATCAAGTGGGGTAAGAAGATTGTTGAGCTAAAAATGGTAGATAACGGGCGGTGGGATGATGGAATCCACCATAGGAGGACCTTGGAACCTTAATGCACACCTAGTGTTTGATAAATGCTCATATGAGCTGGAACCACGATCATCTTCCTAATTTTTAATTCAATTTGTTATATTTCTAAAATAGATCGAAGTTGCTAAGATTTTCGGAGCATTTTAGAGTTTAAGGAAGCTCAAGTGAAGTGTGAAGGCAAAACTCTTCTTCTAGTGATGGAATTTTCCAACCCTTGTAAAATTCTATCATGTGTACTCGAACTTGAAATGCTATTGATGTAGGATGTTCAAGCTAGTAAATTGATTCTCAAATTGCATAACGTTTCCAAACCATTATGTGTTAAAGATGTCTATTGTGACTTAATTATGTTATACCCTTCGTGGGATGAAGGTATTGTTTGAAATCAATGTGATTTAACAAACATTTCTCATATGATAAAATCTTGTGAACTTACACTGCTAAGGCCAAAGGTACCAAATGGTTGATTTGAAAGGGATCACTTTTGTACAAACTATTATAGTTTTGGAACCCCAAGTTGTGGTATTGTGAGTACACCCGCATATATTGGGGAGAGGCAGCGGGGCCACATTGTGTAGTGTTTTGATATTGGGAGTACACCTCCACCAGCATATATTGGGGTGAGGCTCTGTCATTGGTTCCACAGTGGAAGACATTGGCCAGTGATAGCGGTACACTCTCCTCTCAGCCTTGTTGCCGGCACTATCATTGCACTCTTTTACATCCATTAGAGGGTCTATAGACATAGTGTGAATTGCGTATTAGTGTGAGAAAGTTAAACTAAAGATGTCGTAATTGTATCTCATGCTTCCAACTATGGTTGTGAAATGTATTGTTATGGAACTAGTGTTGTCTATGAACCCTCGTGGTATTAAATAGTGAAGTTTATATTCTCTTTATTCATGGGTGAGTTGGGTAGAAGGAAATCCAGCAGGCTTGCTCGGCCGGGTTATCTCATTTGAGTTCCGGTCGTGCTCCCCGAGGTCGGGGCGTGACAGTAAATCGTCGTTTTTGGTTTTTAGGTTATTCCGATTTGATTTGAAGAATGATTCTCAACTAGGAAGTTTTATGTTGGAAGAGTTGACCAACTTTGACTTTTTAGTAATTGAACTCGGATCACAGTTTTGATAGTTCCTTTATGTCTGGATGGTGATTTTGAACTTGGGCATCCGGATTTGCATTTGGATATTTCTAGAAGGTTTGGGCACTATTCCTCTATGTTATGTTATGGGACTTGTTGGCATGTTCGGACAGGGTCTCGGGGCTCGGGTGAGTTTAAAATAGGTTTGGGTTGTGTTGCGCTCGATTTTCATGTTTTGATGTCGCTTCTTCAAGCATAAATGGTACCAGTTCTGTTTTGATTGAAGCATTAGATCCGTATCGTAATTTTTATAGCAACTAGAATCATCAAATTTCGGCATCGTATGACGAATTTGTGGTCATTTTACTTAGAATTGGGTTGCCAGATTTTTTTTAGATTGTTACAAAATTGCCACTGAATTCGTATTTAAAAATCTGCACTATTTCAAAATATTGAAAGCAACATATCTCTTTCATTATAAGATCAAATGGAGTGATTCAAAATCCTAACTTCAGTGGAATTTTACGGGGACTCCATTGGAGGCATCAAAAGCGAGTTTTGGGATCATGTGGCACAAGAAACGAGGCAGAACAGCTTGGTAGAAGCATATAATATCGAGGGTTTATTCATTTTGATCATATTTTGAGTTGGGGAGCTCGGATTTTGGCAATTTTGAAGACGATTTTCACCAGATGGATTGGGGTATGTGTTATATACTCGATTTTAGTTATATTTCATGAATCCATCTTCGTTTTTGGCATTTGATTGATGATTTCAAAGTGTAATTTGGGGATTTTTGTCAAAAATTTCATAAAGTGAATTTTTGAGTTTTGAACATCGATTCGGAGATTTAAGTGAAACTAGTATGGTTGGACTCGTATGTTAATGGGTTATCGGATTTTATGAGTTTTGTCGGATTTCGAGGTGCGGTCCCTGGTTTGACTTTTTGGTTGACATTGGGATTTTGATTAAAGGTTCCACCTTTATCAATTGGGTTTGTTTCCTTTGGCATTATTTAATGTTCTGGAGTTCCTTTTGGCTAGTTTCAAGCTGTTCGGAGGTCGGTTCGTGCAGGATGGCATTTGTGGAGTATTGTTTGGTTTGCTCGTTATTGTATTCGGTTTGTTCGAGGTAAGTAACACTTTTAAACTTGGTGCTGAGGGTATGAAGCCCTGAACATACGTGTTATGTGATTGGTGTTGAGATGACGCCATGCTAGGTAACGAGCGTGTGGGCGTGCACCGTGTGAATTATGACTTGGTTGATTCTGTGATACTATGTAGTTACCTAATCTTGTTTCTAACCATGAAATTTCTACATGTTAGAGTAATTGAACTGAATTATGTTAGAAATCATGTTTAGGCTTAAGCTTATTCTGTTGGGACCCACTGAGGTCATCTCTGCTGTTGACTTATTTGCTTAAATTGCATTTACATACTTAGTCAAATTCGAAGGTTGGTTCGCGCGGGATGGCATTTCTGGAGTATTGTTTGGCTTGCTCGTTATTGGATTCGGTTTGTTCAAGGTAAGTAACACTTTTAAACTTGTTGCTGAGGGTATGAATCCCTGAACATACGTGTTATGTGATTGGTGTTGAGGTGACGCCATGCTAGGTAACGAGCGTTTGGGCGTGCACGGTGTGAATTATGACTCGGTTGTGATACTGTGTAGTTACCTAATCTTGTTTCTAACCATGAAATTTCTACATGTTAGAGTAATTGAGCTGAATCATGTTAGAAATCATGATTAGGCTTAAGCTTATTCTGTTGGGACCCACTGAGGTCATCTTTGTTGTTGACTTATTTGCTTAAATTGCATTTACATACATAGTCAAATTCATTCATTTGCATTCATATCTCAATCTCTGTTATCATTTGGTGTCACATCATGTTATCATTGTTTGGGATGATTGGCATGAGATTTGTGAGACTAAGAGGCTGGAGAGATCGATGACTGAGTTGGGGCCTAAGAGCTGCGTTGTGAGAGATATGGTTGATCGGACCGCACGCCGCAGCAAGCCATATTGGCTTTATAGATATTATTATTATATGGATCGGGTTGCACGCCGCAATAGACCTTATGGGCTTTATTATTATTATATGGATCAGGTCATACAGCGCATCAGACATTATAGGCTTTATTATTATTGATGGAATCGGGATGCACGCCGTAGTAGACCATATTGGCTTTATATTAGCAGTTGGGCAGTGTCCGCCCCTCTGGACTCTGACATGCCAGCAGCGAGCGCAGGTACCGTACAATGCTGAGTGACTGAGTGTGTGAGACCGTGAGAATGAGTACTCTGGGTGTGTGAATACATGAGTTCATCACTATGATACATTGCATTTGACATGCATACTTTACAAGCATAGAGATATATTTCTTCATTCTACACGATTTGTGGCATTCTTGACTTCACATGCACATTGACATGTAAGCATAGAGATGTACTTTCCTCATGCCATCTGATAATGAAACATCTTATCTATCATTGAAAGATTTTGGGAAAAATCATTGTTTTTGGACATACTGATATTTTGGTGATTTCGGTGAAATATTTGGGTTTTACAGTTATACTGAAATGCATGCCTATTTTCCATAACTGTGGACAAGCTGAGCATAATATCTTTTGAGTTATTACTTGTACTGCTTTTACAATATTGTTACAAGTTTTTCTTGGCTATTGGTGTTGGACTCTGACCGTTGTCTAAGCTCATCACTGCTTTCAACCTAAGGTTAGGTTTGTTACTTATTGAGTACATAGGGTCGGTTGTAGCCATACTACACTTCTGCACCTTGCGTGCAGATTTTGGAGCTAATGTTGCTGTGTATATAGCTACCTTTTATTCATGGTAGCTTTAGATTTATAAATCTATTTATGTATGTTTCAAACAGATGATATTTTGATTTCATATTAGCTTTGTGAATTCTAAGTCTTAGAAGCTCATGATTTGTACAACCACTTCTCGGGGAGTTGTATAAAATTTAGTTATTTCATTTTTGACTCTTATCATTATCCTTATATTATGGTTTATTGTTAATTGGCTTACCTAGCGGGTTGGGTTAGGTTCCATCACGACTAGTTTGATTTGGGTCGTGACACTGGTGTGCTGGTGCTGCAGTTATCACAATTGCGAGCACCAGCATCGCAATTGCGAAGTAGGAAGGGAGGACTCACGTATCACAAATTTGATGACTTACTCACAATTGCAAAGAATAGGCTTGGGCTGGGTAGGCCGCAATTGCGACCATTTTGGTCGCATTTGCGGAAGGGACTAACTTAGCATTTGCAAATTCAGTGTCGCATTTGCAACTTTTCCGTGCTTGTCAAGTGTCGCAATTGCGATGGAATGTCTCCATTTGCCAGGGTTTGTATTTGTGAATCCCAGGTCGCTTTTGCGACTTCTTCACCTGGACGAAAGGGCTGAAAAACGGTACTTAGCTTCATTTATCACAATTTAGAACTCTAGACTCTTTGAGGAGGGATTTTCACGTTCAATCAATCGGTAAGTGATTTTGATCCTATTTCAATTATATTACATAATTATTTATGAGATTTAACATCTATTTAATTACAATCCAAGAGAATTTATAGGAGATTTTGTCTATGTGTTGAAAAATAAAAATTTGAGATTTGAGAGTCTAATTGGACTCTGATTTGAAAACAGAACACATATGTGAACTCGTGGGGTTATGGATAGTCGAGAGCAACCCATGGCCTCGGGTTTTGATCGTGCGAGCCCGGTGTTAAATTTTGTTGACTTTTGGAGAATTGTGTAAATATCTTAATGTCATGACCCGGATTTCCCACCCTCGGGCGTCGTGATGGCGCCTACTAGTGAAAGCTAGGCAAGCCAGTCAATCGGACTAATTACCACGTTTCTTTTTACGAATTCATTACATCACAAATGCATCAATTGAAAAGCAGTAAGTCAACAAGCGAAATAAACACAAAGTTAATACTTTACACAACTATCACCGATAAACTATCCACAACGGTCTACCCAAGATCTGGTGTCACAGTTTCACAGACTATTTAAGAGTACTACAAACAGGGTCTGAAGAATATAACAAAATGTTGTTTCTGGACTACATAGAAGAAACAGATACAAGAAATGGACAGGGGACTCCAAGATCCGCGGACGTCTGCAGAACTACCTTGGGTTGCTTGAAAATCAGAGGCTGGTAGCTTCCTACTGTTCGTAGCCTGCGGCACTGAGATCTGCACAAAAGAGTGCAGAGTGTAGTATCAGCACAATCGACCCCATGTGCTGGTAAGTGCCTGGCCTAACCCCGGCGAGGTAGTGACGAGGCTAGGACCAGACTCCAGATAAACCTGTGCAATTTTGAGCATATATGTATCTACAACAGAAGATAAAATACATAAACAATTTAAACAGGGAAAAGGAAAACATACATCGGAATAGCAGACAAATAAATCGAAACGAATCATCAATGAATACGAAAGAAAACTGCAATTAAGCCTTTAACACAATGAAATGTAATACAATCCACCCTATTTCCTCCAGTAACCTCTTGTTGCAGGCGTGCAACCCGTTCCCACTTAGAGTAACCTCTTGTGGCAGGCGTGCCACTCGCTCCCACTTACAATATATACTGTGGTAGGTGTACCACCCGCTCCCACTTTCATAATATCTTGTGGCAGGCGTGCCACCCGCTCCCACTTACAATATATATATACTGTGGTAGGCGTACCACCCGCTCCCACTTTCATAATATCTCGTGGCAGGCGTGCCACCTGCTCCCACTTACAATATATACTGTGGTAGGCGTACCACCCGTTCCCACTTTCATAATATCTCGTGGTAGGCGTGCCACTCGCTCTCACTTTCATCATCACAACAATCACAAGAAATCCCGGCAAGGGAACAAATCAACATAACAACTTCCCAGCAAGGGAACAAATAAGAGCAAACAATCATCCTCGCCAGGGGGGATTCAGCTATAACCAAACCAAACTTGACTCCTATTTAGCCCAATCAATGTTAGTACTCAATTACAGTCTAAGTTCTACAATTAACCTCCCAACCCAATTATCATTTTATTAACTCTAGACACGACTCTGCTAATGTGACACTGGACCCTTTAAACCTCTACGAACTCCTTAGACGCTACCCACAATTTTGACACTAGACCCTTTAGACTCCCACGAACTCCTCACTCAACTAGTCTAGTTAACCATCGACTTTATACCGAACAAAGAAGGCTAGAACCATAACCAAAAAGAACAACTAAAATGAAGCAACCTTATGGTAGGCGTACCACCCGCCCTTCAATTTACAATATCTCGTGGCAGGCGTGCCACCCTCTCCCACAAGCAACACATCATACCAAATCAAGGATAGTATTCAACAATTCGAAACAATAGTCACACAACGGTTATCCATACACGACCCACGGTCATGCGTGACACCAATGTATAGACACTCGTCATCATGCCTATACGTTCTTCTCAACAAGGAACAATTTAGCAAACAAGACACGATTTCTAATCCCTCAAGCTAAGGTTAGAACAAACACTTACCTTGTTTCACAATAACTTCCTAGACTTCCAACAATTCTTCGAGTCCAACCTCTTAGGAACGCTTACGAACTTTAGGCGAACTCAATTGGAGCTAACAAGCTACAACTTGGTAGGGTGCCTTAACTCTACTGTAATTCTTGGCACAATTTGCAGCAATTTGAGCTGGGACTTTGGTGTTAGAGATTGGGGTTTCTTGTAATAGATGTTGGGGTTTGAAGGGAGTGATTCTACGGTTGTTTTTTTTTTTCAGCTTAAAATGGGGCTATTTTCCGGCGAGTTGCAGCTGATTCTTGGTGGGTTTAAATGGGGAAAGCTGGGCTGCTAAATGGGAGGTTGATGACTATAATTTGGATATATTTCTCACGGATTTTGGGGTTGTTTTCAAGGTGATTTGGAGGTTGATTTGCTGGGTTTTGAGGGTGTTTTGGTAAGTTTTCTGAGGTAATTGACGAAATAAGGAGGTTTTTGCATGTTAGGGTTCCTAGTTCCTATTTATAGTGGGTCAAAATTCGGGACCAAATAAAATTTCAGGTGTTCAAAATGAGATCGCATTCTGGTTGCAAACTCAACATGCGGTCCGCATTTGGACCGCATTTCTGACACAGCATTTGGCCCAAGACTCTGTCTCACTCTGCAATTTCACTGTGAGATTTGCGGTCCGCATTTCTCACCACATTTTTGACATAAAACTTGTCCAGTTCTCTGGTCCAATCTGCGATACAGGCAGCGAAATTTTCGGTCCGCATTTCAGACAGCATTTCTGACATGAACCTTTGCCCTTAAATCTGTCCAAGTATGCGACGCCCATGTAAGATATGTGGTCCGCATGTTAGAAATGCGACCGCATATCCTGCATTACTTGCCTTTTTGAACTCTTTTCTTAATTATTAGATTCTTATATCTCATACCCCGCAAGAATGTTAAAATTGCATAATTACAAAGAGGGATTTGCACTTAAAACAAGCCAAGTCTAAACAATTAGTGTCTTATGTGTTTCTACAACACATCGGGCCGTTACACTTAACTTTGTTAATCGAAATTGGTTTCTCTTTGCAATGTTTGATGATAATATGTCGTTTTTTGTTAGATTTGAGCCGTGCGGAGGGGAATTTTAAAGGAAGAGCCAATTTTGAGTGTTAATTTGGCCAAATTGAGGTAAATATCTTGCCTAACTTTGTGTGGTGGAACTACCCCATATGATTAGGTTTAATTGCACTATTTGAGTTACTTGGAAGATGGGTACATGAGGTGACGAGTATGTACATAGACTTATATGTGGAAATTGACCATTTTAGACTCTTAAGTTATTTATATGCATTTAATTGAAGTTGTTATTACATGTTATATTTTCCATTGTTCAATTTATTCTTATATGCATTTAATTGAAGTTGTTAATGTAGGGATTATATTTCATTGTTAAGTTTCCTCTTATGCATTTATTTGAAGTTGTTATTACATGACACATCATTCACTATTGAGTTTATTCTTTTGTTTTATTGTATTGTCGTTAAGACTCTTGTATACATTATTGTTGAGCAGTGGGCTATGCGTTGTTATGATATTGATATCGTTATTTTGGAAATATTGAGGCATATGAGCATGTGTGATGCGAGTTGATTACTGTATTGTGATGAGATGCTCATGCGGCGGTATAAGGTTGGTGATATTGATGCACATGCGGCCAAATAAGGGGGATTTACACGCATGTCGATAGTAAGGGAAACTACTTCAAGCACATGCAGTGAGATAATGGGGCTAAAGAGTGTGAAGCTATTTCGGGAAAAATGTGTAACGCTCATTATAAGGAAGCCTTGTGATTTGTGATTTGTGATATGTGATTATGAGGTGTGGTACCTCGAGTGTGTTTCTTGTTGAAAACCTTGTGTTGGAACAACTTGATTATTTTGACTATCATTTGTTTTCCTTAATTGACATCACTTGCATTTTGTCTGTTTTCTTATTATTTAGATGATCTATAACATGTTTACTCCTTGTTGTCATTTATTTCTTTTACTTCCCATTGTTAGTTTCATATTAGTCTTCATTCAATTTAGTTTCATATTAGTCTTCTTTCAATTTGTAGCTGTATATTGATATTCTTTCCATTGTTAGCTTTATGTTAATATATTGCACATGCTTTTGTGTTTAGTGAGTGTTTTGACTTACCTCGTCACTACTCCACCGAGGTTAGCCTTGATACTTATTGTGTATCATTGTGGTGTACTTATACTACGCTTCTGCATATTTTTGCGCAGATCCTAATACCTCTGAGTGTGCCGGTCATTAGCTAGCTGCTGTTGAGATTTGCTAGGTAGACTAAGGAATACCTGCCATTTCGCTCGCAGGCCTAGTTACTCTCACTCGAGCTTGTGACTCTGTACTAGTGGTTTTGGGGTTGTATGCCTATTGTTCGGCTTTAGCTATGTTATTTCATTTTATCAGTTTAATGTTTAATAGTTAAGTTGGTTATTTCAATTATACCTAGTCTCTAAGACTAGGTGCCATCACGATTCCTAAAGTGACATTTTGGGGTCGTGACAGTTAAAAAAATATAGGCTGCAAAATAATATTTAATCATAAAATAAACCTATTTTTAATATCTAACAAGATTGATTCACTTAATAAAAAGGATAGACATAATAATTTTCTTATCAGAAACGGGAGCTTGTGCTTGCTATAGCTATTAACAAATAGTACTCCCTCTTCGACACGACCCAAAATCCAACCTCATGAATCGTGATGGCACATAACCTCTAAGACTAGGTAAGCGTAACACATGAGATCTAACATAGATAACAAACTTACTATATAAAACGTAAACTGATAAATGAAATAACATAACTAAAACTGAACAAATGTTATAAAATCCCAGAACCCCGTAGTATAGAGTCATAAGCTCTACTGACATACACTAGAATTCTATATAGAATATTGTTTTGAAATGAAGATAAACAGCAGTAAAGATAACATCTGAAGGTGACTCCAACGCTTGCAAATGTCAAGCAAGTATACCGTGAAGTCTTTGGCCGTGCAGACACAACTCCTAAAACCAACACGATCAGAATTACCTGGATCTGCACTAAAATGTGCAGAAGTGTAGAATAATTAAACCATAGCTGTACCTAATAAGTATCAAGACTAACCTCGGTAGAGTAGTGACGAGGTAAGTCGAGACACTCATGAGACATAAAACCTGTATAAGATATTAACGTAAAGCTAGCAATGGAAAGAATATCAATGTAAGGATAACAACGTAAAGATTACTAATATAAAATGAACAAGGGATTAATTGAAACAGAATTGGCAGCAAGAAGTAAACGAGTAATAAAGTAACAAAGTAATCCGAACACAATAAAAAAGTAGATGAGATCAATTTGGGGAAACAACTACCCCTTTCAAGTAATCAAGTCCTTCCAACACATGATGCACGACAAGAATTATTATCCCGAGGCACCACATCTCATAACCACAAATCATAAACCACAATTCCGAATCTTACACACATGCACCTCGTGCTGACCTTACCAAATCACTGTCGCACGACAAAGTCTCGTGCTACCATGTACATTATATCTGTGTCAAATATTAATTAAAATATTAGAGAGATTTATTTAAATACAATAAGGCATAGTAAAAATCTTGAATAAAGTAACGCATCAAATAAGAAAATGAGTTTATTTTAGAAACCCAATAAAGTGAAATAAAGTACAATTTATTCAAAATAGGGTAACAAATGAGTTTAGTTTAGAAATCAATAGGGCAAAGAGAATAATATTTTTAAATAAAATAAAGCACCAAATAAGTTAACTAATTAAATTTAGAGTTAGTTAAATAAAGCGTGATAACGATTTTAAGTAAGGTAAAACAACAGGTAGGGTAAGGATTTAAATTTGATAAATCAATTAAAATAAAATACGATAAACATTAAGAATCTTAAAGTACCGAGTGAAATGACGAATTTTAACTTAAACGTCACATAAAGTAAGCATGATAATAATTCCTTTATTTAAAATTATTATGTTACCAACAACTCAACAGAGTATGAGATAATGACTCCAAACAAGTAAATTAATCTTGAAAATCAGTTCACCAAGTAACACAGAGGCACAGGTTGGCACCTTAAAGCAACACAGCAAATCACGTAGAATGCATGACTCACATAAAAAGTCCCAATCGTTCCAACACACGAATAACAACAAATAACTAAATACGACCAAAATGCAAGTGAAATGATTTAAGGAAAAACAATAACCGTTCAACCAACAAGCCATTCCAACATAGAATGTACAATAAGAATCACAACCAAGGATAATTCTGTGGTCACAAACAATTACAACATATCAAACCCGTTGTGGTGCGCAACCCGATCCAAGGGAAGCCCGTTCACGTGGTGGAATGGGAGGTCGAACGCTGAGTGCATCTTCAAAAGATTGGACAGAATCTTTGTCAATTTGCCCTTTCAAAATTTATTTCCTACAATTGATGTCGAACACTTGATTAGAACCGGATCGGATCATGCACCATTGTTGATGAACTGTGGGGAGCAGACGTCAAACTTTGTGAAGCCATTTAAATTTCTGAATTTCTGGGCGAAGCACGAGACATTCATGGAAGTGGTGAGACAGAACTGGGTTGCTGATTTTGTAGCTGATCCGTATCTTATGTTCAAGCATAAGCTCAAAAGAGTGAAAGCAGCTTTGTCGTGTTGGAGTAGGCAGACCTTTGGGGATATTTTTAAACAGTTAGCGATCCTCGAAGATATTGTCAAAGTGAAAGAGATGTTGTTCGAGGAGGAGCCAACAATAGAGAACAGAATTGTACTTCAAAAGGCGCAGGCAGAGTTGAAAAGATATCTAAGTATGGAGGAGCAGTATTGGAAGCAGAAAGCCGGGATGACTTGGTTTGAGGAAGGGGACAGGAATACAAAATTTTTCCACAATCATGCCAATGGGAAGAGGCAAAAATTACAGCTGAAAAGAATACAAAAGGGAGATGGATCGTGGTTAGAAGGCCAAGATCGGCTGACCGAGGCAGCAATTGAATTTTATCAAGGCCAATTCACGAGTGAAGGAGATGCGGCAGATTTTTCGATGCTGGACAATATGCAATCGATGGTCACTGGGGATCAAAATTTGGAGTTGTGTAGATATCCAACTTTGGAGGAGGTCAAAGCAGCAGTATTCGAGCTGAGTGGGGAGAGTGCCAATGGTCGGGACGGTTTCTCTGGGTACCAGGTATGTTGGGATGTCATTGGTTATGATATTCATGGTATGGTGTTGCATTTTTTTGGGGGTGCACCGTTGCCGAAATCCATCACACATACTAATTTAGTACTGCTGCCCAAGAAGTTTAATGTTCAAACGTTCTCAGGTTTACGGCCAATCAGCTTGAGTAATTTTATTAATAAAGTTATCTCGAGGGTTATTCACGACAGATTGGAGAAGTTCTTACCTAATTACATATCCATGAATCAATCAGGATTTGTAAAAGGGAGGAGTATATTTGAGAATATCTTGCTCACGCAAGAGATAGTCACGGACATAAGGCTTCGAGGAAAGCCAGCTAATGTCGTTATTAAACTGGACATGGCTAAGGCATATGATCGGGTCTCGTGGAAATATTTGATGCATGTGTTACGAAGGATGGGATTTGCCGAGCACTTTATTACTATGGTGTGGAATTTGTTATCTAACAATTGGTATTCCGTGCTGGTGAATGGGCAGTCGTCAGGTTTTTTCAAATCGTCAAGAGGAGTGAAACAGGGTGATCCTTTATCTCCTGCTTTGTTTATTCTGTCGGCAGAGGTTTTGTCCAGGTCATTGAATAAGCTCTTTGAAGATAGATCATTTGTGGGATTTGGTATGCCAAAATGGTCTGACCCTTTGAATCATTTGGCATATGCGGATGATACTATTATCTTTGCGTCTGCGCATCCTGAATCGTTGAGCAAAATAATGGAAGTCTTGGGAAAATATGAGAAAGTATCGGGCCAGCTGATTAATAAGTCGAAGAGCTCATATTATATGCATGCCAAGGTGTCTAATGTGTTGGTGTAGAAAGTCGAGGATATCACGGGCTTCAACAGAGGTAAGTTTCCTTTTACTTACCTTGGATGTCCTATCTTCTATACTAGAAGAAGGAAGGAGTATTATGACGATCTCATCAAAAAGGTGAAAAATAAATTGCATGCTTGGAAAGGAAAATTATTGTCGTTTGGGGGAAAGGCCACACTGATTACCAGTGTGCTATAGAGTACGCCCATACACATGCTCTCTGTGCTAGACCCACCAAATAATATATTGGAGCATCTTCACAAATTATTTGCGAGGTTCTTCTGGAATAATAAAGAAGAAGGTAGGAGTAGACATTGGGCTTCATGGTAAAATTTATGTCTGCCTAAAGATGTAGGAGGCTTGGGATTTAGATCGCTCCATGATTTATCTAAAGCATTGTTTGCTAAACTTTGGTAGAGATTTAGAACATCAAAATCATTGTGGTCTAACTTCATGTGGAATAAATATTGCAAGAAGGAATTACCAACAGTGGTGCAATTTCGAGAGGGGTCGCATGTTTGGAGGCAGATGTTGGTGGCTAGGGATAATATCGAACATGAAATTTTGTGGGAGATGAAGTCTGGAACAACAAATGTGTGGCATGAAAATTGGACAGGGTTGGGTGCTTTGTATCATGTTGTAGATGATGATTTTCCGATAGATGAAACGTACCAAGATGTAGCTGAGTTGCGAAGAAACGGATCGTGGAACGCTCAAATGTTGGGGCAGATATTACCGGCGGACATAGCTGATCATGTGCAAGAAAATGTACACTATGATGACAGGAACATTGGCTGGGATATACCTCACTGGATGCCCAATCCATCTGGAAAATTTTCGGTCAGCAGTGCATGGCATCTTGTGAGGCATCGAGCAGACACAAATAAGGAGTTCGAGCTAATGTGGACAAAGGGCTTGCCATTCAAAATTTCCTTTTTCCTATGGAGATTATGGAGGCAAAAGATCGCAACGGATGATCTATGGAGAAGGCAAGGACAGATAGTCATGTCGAGGTGTTGGTGTTGCGAACATCCTCAGGAGGAATCGATCGACCATATTTTTTTGTCGAGTCCTACAGCTAAGAAGGTCTGGCAAATTTTCATGGGGGCGGCAGGAATCATTGAACCTCGAGTCCAATTAAAGCAAGTTATTAGAAGCTGGTGGAGTGCAGGGTGTTGTCCGAAATTGAAACCATTATTTCAGGCAGCTCCGGCCATAATCACATGGGAGCTATGGAAGAGAAGAAACAAGGGCAAGTATGGAGGAAATGTGTCGACTAATAGAGTGATACATGAAGTAAACAGGACCTTATATTACTTGGCAAGAAGCAGATACCCATGGTTGGCCACTATACCATTGTTATGGCCTGAGATGATTCGATATTTTGAAGCATATAGGCCGATATTGGTCACGAAGAGAATAGTGTGGCAATTTCCGAATCGCGGGTAGTACAAATGTAATACATATGGGGCGTCGAAAGGAAATCCTGGGCCTAGTTCTAGTGCATTTTGCGTGAGGAATGACAAGGGAGAT
>MCJB01014986.1:350150-407081 GCA_002018475.1 Nicotiana obtusifolia
AACAATGGTTTGCATTAACTGGAAGCTGCCGCATTACAATTTGTACATTATTAGAACGCTATCCGGTGGTATTAGTGTGGTATCATGCTCAATCCGGAGGTGGGATAATAGTGTGCGAAGAAATAAGGCAGCGAGGTATTTCCGGAAATGAGGTTAGTTGGAACAAAACTATACTTGCTCGAATTTGGACACTTTGTTCGGAATTGGTTTGAGATAAAACAAATGTTGAGGTCAGTGGTTGTCTTTGGGTTTGGGAAAAATCAGCTGGAATTACATCAATGTTGTTCGAAGGCAAAAGTTAGTTTGTACTGGAAAAAGTTTCGACGACAGCAAGCTAGGAGTGAATAGACGTGTTTGGAATTGATGTAATGTGAAGGAAGATGGAGATTCATGTTGGCCATATCGCAAAATTTGGCGCCTGGTGAGAGCGTTAGAGGTGCTACTATATTTTGTAATTGCCACATGAATACATATGACTTCACGATAGAGATTTGGGCTACATACGAGTTGTAATAGTTAGATAGTTTATAGTTATTAGCTTTGTTTGATTTAGTTTCGGACAAATTGTAATTTAATTGTGTTTCAGTTTTATATATATATATATATAACCTCTAAGCAATCAGCTTAGAGGTATAATTGCTTCAAAAAAAAAAAATCCCCTCCAAGGTTGCCCAAAACCATGCTCCAAAACTTTATGAGAAAAAGTAACTAAACTCCAACACAAGTAAAAAATACTATAGTTGTTCCAGCCCTAATCGGGTCCTAGATGATCCCAACACACACATTTGATAATAGCAACATGATCCTTGTGAGAATACACCCAATATAGCCTCCTGAATCACCCAATTTGACCTTAAAATGAGAGAGATATGATGTTTTGCAGTTTTAAAAGAAAATTTGAAAATTTCAGGGACATAAATGGCATTTCGTAATTATTTGCACCGGAAAAAAACCAGCAGTAAGAAAAGTTTTGTTTTAGCGCCCAAAACTCATTCGGAACCTGCCATACAAAAAATCATATATGCATTTCAATCATATTCTCTCGCACTCAAAACACCGAAAAAAGGTCATCTTGACCCGATATTGACCATGGTCAAACTTCAAATCCTTAACTAGTTTCTCAACCAATGATCCAAAACATACCCGAACCCCTCGGGACCCCATCCAATCATACCAACAAGTACAAATACATTATAAAAACTTATCCAGAGCCTCAAAACACCACTGGGAACATCACAACAAAGAATCTAGGCTCAAATCGAATAGAATTTCTTTTAAGTTGTTAAATCTTCATTCTCAAAAAAGTGTCTGAATCACACTTACACTTCGAATTACTTCCTAACTTTTCACACAAGCTCAATTCAACTGTATAGAGCTATTCAAAGTCTCAAAACATCTATTACAGTCCAATAATATCAAAGTCAACTCTTAGTCAAACTTATGAACTCTTAAGTTCTTCAAATTGCCAACTTTCGACAAGTATTGTCGAATTCTTCTAGGAACCTCCGAAACCAAATCAGAACATATGTACATGTCCAAAATCACCATACGAACCTATCGGAATAATCAAAAGCCGATTCCAAGTCCGTTTTCCCAAAAGTCAAACCTTGAAAAATCTTCTTACTTAAAGCTTCTAAAACTAGAATCATTCTTCCAAATCAATCCTAAACCGCTCAAAACCAAAACCAACCATACAAGCAAGTCATAATACATAATATGAAGCTACTCAATGTATCAAAACACCGTGGAATGCTAAAGCTAAAAACAACCTGCAAGGTTGTTACATTCTCGTCCTCGAACGTGCCAAGAGTTGTTCAAAAGCCATCAACATAAACTTGCCATACACATACTCATGAGTGATCCCAAAGCACCTCAACCTATATAAGTCAAATAACATAATCTAACCGAAGATCGTTTCCTTAATCGTAGCTCATAACCCTTAGAACCCAATCTCCAACTTTCGAAATTTATTATAATACCTGATTCTCGCATCTATACGTTGTATAAGTCTGAATCAAGCTGCATCAAGCCGCAACCATATCTCTAGTATAATCACATGATATCCCACATAACCCATATACACATATCACTAGCTCCCGACCATAATAGCTGCTCAAATAGCAAACCTGGTACCGGTATCAAACCTCCTATCAATAAACCCTTGTCCCAAATCTTCATACTCCACCAATGATGAAAGAAACACTCAGAAATTCATAACCACCCATCACATCAACAAGTCATGGAGCTGTCTTGCCCGACAATAACCGTTGTCGATATCTAAGAAAACTAGTGACATTATTCTTCCAAACATACCTTGATCAAGTCCGATGGCACTCATTTCAGGCCCACTAACTTTACCTCATCCAATACAAGCTGCTCTAATATCATGCCACACCAATCCTGCCTGTAGCCACTTAGTACGCAATCCGTGCACCAAATAAGCAACAACTCGAATGTACTTAATGATGGAAATGAATCAAATGAGAGAACCGCCCCGCAAGCTCAACAAATACCACCACGAAGCGCAATGCTATGAACCCATCACACAAAGAAGAAACAAAGCACATGAAATAAGCACAAGGATCCTATCCTAACATGAGCTACGATGTGTGACCCAATCCAAACACCGGTCTACATGGAATACCTCAGGGCATGAGTCTCATAATCAATAACCATCTACTTAATATTCAACAAACACGAGAGACGCATAACCATAACTATGAAGAAACAGATATCATTATGTATACACCACAAACAAGAAGACCCTAAACAACGCACAATCAACCATTAAACACCCCAGAGCTATCTCGCTCGAATTCCGCCACAAAGCCCAAATACTATCGCATCGTATGTAAATAGTCAACAGTCTCACAATCTATCATGGCGTATAAGAGTAACATATAGAACACATCAGAACACGAATAAGGTCAACTCAAACCGATGACACCACCCACTATAATAGTTGTGTTGAGTAAGCAAATACGACCTGATATAGAATAGACATCCTCATTAGGCCCACCAGTGGCCTCCAAATCAATTATATCTCGAAATAGGTAGATTATAGTCCGAAAAGCCCACAATAACAAATCTGCAGCACATATCATCTGCCGCCAACCTCTTAGCATACCTTCACTGTCCATACCCATGGAATAAGTTGCCTATGAGAATCTCCTTAGTCTTCTGATCCTTAGAATACCAGAACCTCCATATCTGCTCCCAACTACACTACTCAAATGACTGACACATTCATCATGCACGATCATCCCACAAAAAATATCCTCATAATTGTTTCGTGCCACGTAGCCAAATCTGAACATCAACGGCCGATCAATCAAGCGATTACCAAAATATCAGTCAGGCATTCGCAAATCGAAGCATAGTGCACCTTCTGGAGTGCCCACCCTTCTTAGGTGGTATCGAATAATGCTAGCATTCTTCTAAACATCTGAAATCGTCCATGCTATCAAGAACTCGTGACCATATACAAGAGAAAATATCATAACACTCAACATGTTCCTTGTGCCAGCAGCAGACATCCGGCTCAAGTAGTGGTCGACACTATCAAGAATTCTTCAAAACCCGTTCACACATACCCAAGCCATCATAACTGAATTTTCCCAACTCAACCAAGTCACGCAAGACATCCAACCCAAGAGCATTTCCACAGAAAATGGATATTGCATCACTACACCAAAGGAACCAATTACCTTTATTACTATCCAGACCCGACATGTCACGACCCGAATTTCCCACCCTCGGGAGTCGTGATGGCGCCTACTAGTGAAAGCTAGGCAAGCCAGTCAATTGGATTATTAACCAATTTTTTTTTTACGGATTTATTTCAGCACAATGACATCAACTAGATAACAATAATTCAACAAACGAAATGGATGCAAATTTCATTTTTTATAAAATATCGCCGATAACTATCTGCAACAGACTACCCAAGACCTGGTGTCACAGCTTCACAAACGATTTAAGAGTACTACAAACAAGGTTCTAAAGAAATAACAAAATACTGTTTCTGGACTACATAGAAGACACAGATACAAGAAATGGACAGGGGACTCCAAGATCCGCGGGCGTCTGCAGAACTACCTTGGGTCACCTGAAAATCAGAGGTTGGAAGCTTCCTACTGTTCGAAGCCTGCGGTACTAGGATCTGCACAAAAGAGTGCAGAGTGTCGTATCAGCACAACCAACCCCATGTGCCGGTAAGTGCCTGGCCTAACCCCGGCGAGGTAGTGACGAGGCTAGGACCAGACTCCAGGTAAACCTCTACAGTTATAAACATATATGTATCTACAGCAAAAAATAGAAATACATAAACAATTTTAAACAGGGGAAATAAAACATACATCGGAATAGTAGACAAATAAAGCCAAACGAATCATCAATGAATAAGAAAGAAAACTGCAATTCAGCCTTTAGCACAAATGAAATGAAGTGCAAGCCGCCTTCACCTCCAGTAACCTCTTGTTACAGGCGTGCAACCCGTTCCCACTTACGGTAACCTCTTGTGGCCCGCATGCCACCCGCTCCCACATACATCACATCCCGTGGCAGGCGTTCCACCTGCTCACACTTACAGTAACCTCTTGTGGCAGGCGTGCCACCCGCTCCCACATACATTACATCTCGTGGCAGGCGTGCCACCCGCGCTCACTTACAATATGTACACTGTGGTAGGCGTACCACCTGCTCCCACTTTCATCATATCTCGTGGCAGGCATGCCACCCGCTCCCACATACAATACATCCTGTGGTAGGCGTACCACCCGCTCCCACTTACATTGTATCATGTGGCAGGCATGCCACCTGCTCCCACTTTCATCATCAGAACAATCACAAGAAGTCCCGGCAAGGGAACAAAGCAACATAACAACTTCCCAGCGAGGGAACAAACAACATCAAAACAATCATCCTGGACAGGGGGATTCAGCTATAACCAAACCAAACTTGACTCCTATTTAGCTCTATCTATGTTAGTACTCAATTACAGTCAAAATTCTACAATTAACCTCCCAACCCAATTATCATTTTATTAAATCTAGACATGACTCCACTAATGTGACACTGGACTCTTTAAACTCCTACGAACTCCTTAGACACTACCCACAATTTTGACACTGGACCCCTTTTGACTCCTAACAATCCTTACTCAACTAGTCTAATTAACCATCATCTTTATACCGAATAAAAGAAGGCTAGAACCATAAGAAAAAGGAACAACTAAAATGAAGAAACCTTGTTGTAGGCGTACCACCCGCCCTCAATTCCAAATATCTTGTGGCAGGCGTGCCACCCGCTCCAACTTACAGTACATCATAACAAAATCAAGGATAATATTCAGCAATTCATAACAATAGTCACACAACAATTATCCATATACGACCCACAGTCATGCGTGACACCAATATATAGACACTCATCACCATGCCTATACGTTGTTCTCAACAAGGAGCAATTTAGGAGATAAGACATGGTTTCTAATCCCTCAAGCTAAGGTTAGAACAAACACTTACCTTGCTTTGCAATAACTTCCTAGATTTCCAACGATTCTTTAAGCCCAACCTTTTATGGGTGCTCATGAACCTTAGGTGGACACAATCGAGGCGAACAAGCTACAACTTGGTAGGGTGCCTTAACTCAGCTGTAAATCTTGGCATAATTTTGCAGCAATTTGAGCCGGGTCTTGGGGTTAGAGAGTGGGGTTTCTTGTAATTGATGTTGGGGTTTGAAGGGACCACGGTTGTCTTTTAGCTTAAATTGGGGCTATTTACGACGAGTTGCAGCTGGTTCTTGGTGGGTTTAAATGGGAAGAGCTGGGTTGGTAATTGGAGGTTGATGACTATAATTTGGATATGTTTCCACAGGTTTTGGGGCTGTTTCAAGGTGATTTTTGAGGTAGTTTTGTTGGGGTTTGGGGGTGTTTTGGAGAGGTTTATGAGGTAGTGATGAAATAAGTGAGTTTTTGCATGTTAGGGTTCCTGGTTCCTATTTATAGTGGGTCAAAATTCGGAACAAAAATAAAATTTCAGGTGTCCAGAATGCGATCGCTTTCTGGTCGCAAACTCAACATGCGGTCCGCATTTGGACCGCATTTCTGACATGGCATTTGGCCCAAGAATCTGTCTCATTCTGCGATTTTGTTGTGAGATTTGCGGCCCGCATTTTAGAAATGCAACCGCATTTTTGACGTAAAATTTGTCCAGTTCTCTGTTTCAATCTGCGATACAGGCAGTGAAATTTACGGTCCGCATTTCAAACAGCATTTCTGACATGAACCTTTGCCCAGAAATCTGTCTAAGTATGCCATGCCCGTGTAAGATATGCGGTCCGCATGTTTGAAATGCGACCGCGTATCCTGCATTACTTACCTTTTTGAACTCTTTTCTTAACTATTAGCTTCTCATACCTCATACCCTGCAAGAATGTTAAGATTGCATAATTACAAGGAGGGATTTGCGCTTAAAACAAGCCAAACCTAAACAATTAGTATCACATGTGTTTCTATGGCATTTCGGGTCATTACATTCTCCCCCTCTAAGAAAACCGTTCGTCCTCGAATGGACAGGATAAAGAAGTACCTGTGTCGGGAAAAAGATGTGGATAACGGCTCTGCATATCGGACTCGGACTCTCAGGTCGATGCCTAAGGTGGCTGACCTCTCCGCTGAACACGAATTGAAGGAAAACTCTTCGATCTCAGCTGACGGACTTGCCGGTCTAGAATGGCTACCGGTTCCTCCTCATAAGACAAGTCCTTGTCCAGCTGAACGGTGCTGAAATCTAGCATGTGAGTTGGATCGCCGTGATATTTCCGGAGCATGGACACATGAAAAACCGGATGCACGGCTGATAAGCTTAGCGGCAATGCAAGTCTATAAGCCACCTCCTCCACTCGATCAAGAATTTCGAACGGACCAATGAACCTAGGGCTAACCTTGCCCCTCTTCCCAAATCTCATCACGCCTTTCATAGGCGACACCCGGAGCAATACCCGCTCACCAACCATAAAAGACATGTCTCGTGCCTTGCGATCTGCATAGCTCTTTTGCCTAGACTGAGCTGTACGAAGCCTTTCCTGAATGATCTTGACCTTTTTCAAGGCCTCCTAAACCAGATATGTGCCTAAAAACCGAGCATCTCCTGGCTCAAACCACCCAACCGGAGTTCGACACTGCCTACCATATAAAGCCTCATAAGGAGCCATCTGAATGCTCGACTGGTAGCTGTTATTATAGGCGAACTCTGCTAATGGCAAAAACTGGTCCCACAAACCTCCAAAGTCAATGACACAAGCTCGGAGTATATCCTCCAATATCTGAATAGTCCGCTCGGACTGTCCGTCCGTTTGAGGATGAAACGCTGTGCTTAATTCAACCTGGGTGCCTAACTCCCGCTGGACTGCCCTCCCAAATCGCAAAGTAAACTGCGTGCCGCAGTCCGAAATAATAGATACCGGCACACCATGAAGGCGAACAATCTCCCGGATATAAATCTCGGCTAACCTCTCGGATGAATAGGAGGCCGCTATAGGGATGAAATGTGCCGACTTGGTCAGCCTGTCAACAATGACCCAGATTACGTCGAACTTTTTCCAGGTCTGCGGAAGTCCAACAACGAAATCCATAGTGATCTGTTCCCATTTCCACTCGGGGAGTTCAATTCTCTGGAACAGTCCACCAGGTCGCTGATGTTCGCACTTATCCTGCTGGCAGTTTAAACACCGAGCCACGTACGGAACTATATCCTTCTTCATCCTGCCCCACCAATAATGTTGTCGCAAATCCTGATACATCTTTGCGGTGCCCGGATGAATAGAATACCTGGAGCTATGGGCCTCTTTCAAAATCAACTCCCGAAGTCCCTCTACGTTGGGCACACAAACTCGACCCTGTAATCTCAAAATTCCATCATCACCTAAGGTGACCTGCTTGGCACCTCCGCGTTGCACCGTGTCCCTAAGGACAAACAAATGGGGATCATCAAACTGTTGATCACGTATTCGTTCCAACAATGAGGAATGAGCGACCGTGTAAGCTAATACCCAATTTGGCTCAGAAATATCCAATCTCACAAATCGATTTGCCAAAGTCTGAACGTCCAAAGCAAGTGGTCTTTCACCGACCGGAATATAAGCAAGACTGCCCATACTGGCCGACTTTCTACTCAAAGCATCGGCCACCATATTGGCCTTTCCCGGGTGATATAAGATGGTGACATCATAGTCCTTTAACAACTCCAACCACCTCCTCTGTCTCAAATTTAGCTCCTTTTTCTTGAACAAATACTGAAGATTCTTATGATCCGTGAACACCTCACACGGCACGCCATATAAGTAGTGCCTCCAAATCTTCAAGGCGTGAATTATGGCTGCCAATTCTAAATCATGCAACAGATAGTTGTTCTCATGAATCTTCAACTGCCTCGAAGCATAGGCAATGACCTTGCCCTCTTGCATTAACACTGCACCAAGCCCAATATGAGAGGCATCATAATAAATTGTGTAAGGCCCTGAGCCTGTGGGCAAAACTAACACTGGGGCCGTGGTCAAAGCGGTCTTGAGCTTTTGAAAGCTCGCTTCACACTCATCCGACCACCTGAACTGGGCACCTGTCTAGGTCAACTTGGTCATCGGGGCTGAAATAAATGAAAACCCCTCTACGAACCGACGATAGTAGCCTGCCAATCCCAAGAAACTCCGGATCTCTATAACTGACGCCGGCCTAGGCTAGTTCTTGACTGCCTCAATCTTCTTCGGATCAACCTGAATACCTTCTGCCGATACAATCTGACCCAGAAATGTAACCGAACTCAACCAAAATTCACACTTTGAAAACTTAGCATACAACCGACTATCCCTCAGAGTCTGAAGAACCACTCTGAGGTGCTGCTCGTGCTTCTCCTGGCTGCGGGAATATACCCGAATATCGTCGATGAAGACTATCACGAACGAGTCCAAATAAGGTCTGAACACTCAGTTCATCAAATCCATAAAAGCTGCTGGGGCATTTGTCAACCCGAAGGACATAACCAAGAAGTCATAATGCCCGTACCGAGTACGGAAAGCTGTCTTAGGGACATCGGATGCCCTAATCTTCAACTGGTGGTAGCCAGACCTCGAATCAATCTTTGAAAATACCCTGGCACCCTGGAGCTGATCAAAAACATCATCGATCCTCGGCAATGGGTACTTATTTTTGATAGTAACCTTGTTCAATTTTCGGTAATCGATGCACATTGTCATTGACCCGTCCTTCTTTTTAACAAACAACACCGGCGCACCCCAATGTGAAAACACTGGGTCTAATGAAACCCTTCTCGAGCAAGTCTTGCAATTGCACTTTCAATTCTTTTAACTCTGGCGGGGCCATGCGGTACGGCGGGATAGAAATGGGTTGAGTGCCTGGAGCCACATCAATGCAAAAGTCAATATCCCTGTCGGGTGGCATCCCTGGCAGGTCGGATGGGAAAACCTCGGGAAACTCACGAACCACGGGCACAGACTCAATAGAGAGGACCTCTGCACTAGAATCACGAACATGAGCCAGATAAGCCAAACACCCGTACTTGAGCATATGTCGAGCCTTCACATAAGAGATAATGCTACGGGTGGAATGACCAGGAGTCCCCTTCCACTCCAAACCGGGGATACCCGGTAAAGCTAAGGTCATAGTCTTGGCATGGCAGTCCAGGATGGCGTGGTAAGGTGATAACCAGTCCATCCCCAATATGACATCAAAATCAACCATGTCTAAAAGCAATAAGTCTACACGTGTCTCAAGACCCCCAATCACTACCAGACACGAACGATGGACTCGATCCACCACAATGGAATCACTCACCGGGGTAGACACATAAATAGGAACACTCAATGAGTCGCTAGGCATGGCCAGATACGGTGCAAAATAAGATGAGACATACGAGTAGGTAGACCCTGGATCAAATAATGCCGAAACATCGTTATCATATACCAGAACCGTACCTGTGATCACTGTATCTGAAGCCTCTGCCTCGGGCCAGGCTGGGAAAGCATAGCATCGGGGTTAAGCCCCACCACCCTGAGCAACATCTCTAGAACGACCTGCTGTTAGCTGGCCCCCACCTCTGCCGACCTAAGCTCCACCTCCAGTACCTCTACCTCTACCTCTAACACCTCTACCCCCACCTCTAGCTAGCTGGCGGGGCTGCGGAACATCTGGTGCCTGTGTCATAACACGGGGATCCTGGTGTGGAGAGTTGCTTAAAACACGACGGCAATACCTAGCAATGTGCCTCGTGTCACCACACATGTAACAAGCCCTAGCCTGCCGACTCTGGAAACTCTGTAACGGTTGTGCACTGATAAACTGCTGATCAGGATACTGCATCTGAGAACTGCGGTTACCTGAAGCACTGTGAGAAACCTGGAGAGCTGACTCAAAAGGGCCTCGAAGGATGGCCTCTACCATATAAATCTCTGCTTCCAGACGAAGTACCAATGAATCTGCCTGAATGACGGGGTCTCTTATCTGACCCATGACCACCTCCATGTGACAGAACCGTCTTGACCCTGCGGGCCACATTGACCGCCTCCTGGAAAGTAATCTCACTACCAGTCTCCCTAGCCATCTGAAGGCGAATCGGCTGAATGAGACCGTCAATAAATCTCCTCACCCTCTCCCTCTCTGTAGGAAGTATGATGAGGGCATGCCGAGCCAAATTGATGAACCTGGACTCATACTAGGTAACTGTCATGGAACCCTATTGAAGGCGCTCAAACTGCCTCCGATAAGCCTCTCTCTAAGTGACAGGGAGAAACTTCTCCAGAAACAGCTCTGTAAACTGCTCCCAAGTCAAAGATGGCAAACCAGCTGGCCTAGTCAAGCAACAATCCCTCCACCAAGTCTTGGCAGATCCAGACAGGCGAAATGCCGCAAAGTCTACCCCGTTAGTCTCAACAACGCCCATGTTCCTGAGGACCTCGTGGCAGCCGTATAGGAAGTCCTGGGGATCCTCCGAAGAAGCACCGCTGAAGGTAGTAGATGAGGAAGCGCGTGTTCTCGCCATCTACAAAAGAACAGAGTAGGAATCCAATTAGCATTTGAGAGCAAACCGCACGACAAGAATGAACAAATGTGAAATTTTTCCTAACTTCGTAGCCTCTGGGGGATAAATACAGACGTCTTCGTACCGATCCCTCAGACTCTACCGAGTTTGTCTGATACCAACCTGTCACGACCCGGATTTCCCAACCTCGGGAGTCGTGATGGTGCCTACTAGTGAAAGCTAGGCAAGCCAGTCAATCGGATTGTTTTTTCTATTTACGGATTTATTTCATCACAATGACATCAACTAGATAATAGTAATTCAACAAACGAAATGGATGCAAATTTCATTTTTTACAAAATATCGCCGATAACTATCCACAATAGACTACCCAAGACCTAGTGTCACAGCTTCACAGACGGTTTAAGAGTACTGCAAACTAGGTTCTGAAGAAATAACAAAATATTGTTTCTGGACTACATAGAAGAAACAGATACAAGAAATGGACAGGGGACTCCAAGATCCGCGGGCGTTTGCAGAACTACCTTGGGTCGCCTGAAAATCAGAGGTTAGGAGCTTCCTACTGTTCGAAGCCTGCGGTACTGGGATCTGCACAAAAGAGTGCAGAGCGTAGTATCAGCATAACCAACCCCATGTGCTGGTATGTGCCTGGCCTAACCCCGGTGAGGTAGTGACGAGGCTGGGACCAGACTCCAGGTAAACCTGTACAGTTATAAACATATATGTATCTACAGCAAAAAAGTAGAAATACATAAACAATTGTAAACGGGTGAAAGAAAACATACATCGGAATAGCAGACAAAAAAAGCATAACGAATCATCAATGAATAAGAAAGAAAACTGCAATTCAGCCTTTAACACAAATGAAATGAAGTACAAGCCGCCTTCACCTCCAGTAACCTCTTGTTGCAGGCGTGCAACCCGTTCCCACTTACAGTAACCTCTTGTGGCAAGCGTGTCACCCGCTTCCACATACATCAGATCCCGTGGCAGGCGTGCCACCCGCTCCCACATACATTACATCTCGTGGCAGGCGTGCTACCCGCTCCCACTTACAATATGAATACTGTGATAGGCGTACCACCCGCTCCCACTTTCATCATATCTCGTGGCAGGCGTGCCACTCGCTCCCACTTACAATACATCATGTGGTAGGCGTACCACCCGCTCCCACTTACATTGTATCTTGTGGCAGGCGTGCCACCCACTCCCACTTTCATCATCACAACAATCACAAGAAGTCCCGGCAAGGGAACAAAGCAACATAATAACTTCCCAGCGAGGGAACAAACAACATAAAAACAATCATCCTAGCCAAGGGGATTCAGCTATAACAAAACCAAACTTGACTCCTATTTAGCGCAATCTATGTCAGTACTCAATTACAGTCAAAATTCTACAATTAACCTCCCAAACCAATTATCATTTTATTAAATCTAGACACGACTCCACTAATGTGACACTGGACCCTTTAAACTCCTACGAACTCCTTAGACACTACCCACAATTTTGACACTGGACCCCTTTTGACTCCTAACAATCCTTACTCAACTAGTCTAGTTAACCATCATCTTTATACCGAATAAAAGAAGACTAGAACCATAAGCAAAAGGAACAATTAAAATGAAGAAACCTTGTGGTAGTCATAGCACCCGCCCTAAATTCAAAATATCTTGTGGCAGGCGTGCCACCCACTCCCAATTTATCGGAACAAAAATAAAATTTCAGGTGTCCAGAATGCGATCACTTTCTGGTCGCAAATTCAACATGCGGTCCGCATTTGGACCGCATTTCTGACATGGCATTTGGCCCAATAATCTGTCTCATTCTGCGATATTGTTGTGAGATTTGCAGCCCGCATTTCTCACCGCATTTTTGACGTAAAATTTGTCCAGTTCTCTATTTCAATCTGCGATACAAGCAGTGAAATTTGCGGGCCGCATTTCAGACAGCATTTCTGACATGAACCTTTGCCTAGAAATCTGTCTAAGTATGCCATGCCCGTGTAAGATATGCGGTCCGCATGTTAGAAATGCGACCGCATATCCTGCATTACTTACCTTTTTGAAACCTTTTCTTAATTATTAGCTTCTCATACCTCATATCCTACAAGAATGTTAAGATTACATAATTACAAGGAGGGATTTGCGCTTAAAACAAGCCAAACCTAAACAATTAGTATCACATGTGTTTCTACGGCATTTCGGGTCGTTACATGACATCACCAAGCTGACCCATTTCTTCGAATCCTCCTTGACTTGCCTTCAAGTTAATACTTCTCCTTGCCAGTACACTATGATCCTAAACTAAATCTCACCGCAAGAGATCACAGCACGAACCATGCCGTCCAAAAGCCCATATGCTGTTGTGTTTACTCTGAAGCACCCAATAATGCCGCAATCGAGATACCCACTCTGAAGAGACCTTCTGTGAATCTGAAGTTGTTTCTCCAACCTCTTTGATACCGAAATGTAGAATTAATAATGATTCAACATACCACAAGTCTCAGCACTATCTCGTGCAGGTCTCGGATTTTAGCCACATACAATTTTGGGGAACCCTCCACTACGACGTATATACCTCAGAACTAAACTAATATAACACATGACCATGCAATCTGATCATCGATAGCGGACTCCCCCACTTGGCGCAAAGCCATAGGACATAACACTTGATGATCCACAAACCAACCTTCATAGTTCGTACAACACCAATCATAAGATACCTTAAATCACCTACTAAGTGCATGTCTATCCTCGTGACAGTCAAGCATGATACTCACCAACCAGATATCAGAACCTGTTGCATCCCACACTAGAACAACTGAAGTTCTACCAAAACGTCCCGTCCTCAGTCTGGAAAATACGTTGAGCTAATGATCAAGCATTTATGGCCCCCTGGTAAGTCATCCACAGCATCACAAACCGTTGGTGCCTAGTTGATACATAGTGCGCAATATCATACACGAATGGATGCAAAGAAATATAAGATATACGCTTCAAGTTGAATCAATATCGCAAGACAAGGAACGAAAGAAGTGGAATTTCCTAATAGTTATGTAGCCTCTCGAGGATAAGTAAAGACATCTCCACACCGATCCGCAAGACTCTACTAATCTTGCTTATGATTCGTAGCACCTATGAGCCTAGAGCTCTAATACCAACTTCCCACGACCTAAAGTCCCACCTTAGGAATCGTGATGGTACATAGTCTACATGACTAGGCAAGCCTAACACATTAAGAGATCTAACAGAGATAACCAACTTACTATATAAAAATTAAAATGATAAATGAAATAACATACTAAAACTAAGAAAATGTTATAAAATTCCCAAAACCCAATAGAACAGAGCCATAAGCTCTACTGACGTACATTAGACTTTCTTTATAAAATACTATTTTGAGATGAAGATAAACAGCAGTAAAGATAACATCTGAAGGTGACACTGAAGCCTGCGAATGTCAAGAAGGTATACCTTGAAGTCTCCAGATGCGCATACACAACTCTCAAAACCAACACGATCAGAATTACCTGGATCTACACAAAAATATGTAGAAATTTAGCATGATTACACCACAACGGTACCTATTAAGTATCAAAAATATCCTCGGTAGAGTAGTGATGAATTAATTCGAGACGCACACTAGACATAAAATCTATGCAAGATATTAACATAAAACTAGCAGTGAAAAGACTATCAATTTACGACTAACAACGTAAAGATTATTAATATAAAACCAACAAGGGATTAGTAAAAAACAATTGGCAGCAAGAAGTAAACGAGTAATAAAGCAGCAAAGTAATCAGAACACAGTAAAAATGTGGATGAGATCAATTTGGGAAACAACTGCCCCTTTCAAGTAACCAAGTCCTTCCAACAAATGATGCACGACAAGAATTACCCCGAGGCACCACATCTCGTAATCACAAATCATAAGCCACAATTTTGAATTCCAACACATGATGCACGACAAAAATTACCTCGAGGTACTACATCTTTTAATCACAAATCATAAGCCACAATTCCGAATCTTACACCGCATGGCACCTCGTGCCCATATTACTAAATCACTTTTGCACGGCAAAGTTCACGTGCTGCCATGTACATCGTATCCATGTCAAATGCTAATTAAAATATTTGAAAAATTTATTTAAATACAATAAGGCATGATAATAATCTTCAATAAAGTAGGCGCCAAATGAGAATATGAGTTTAATTTAGAAACCAAAAAAAGTGAAATAAATTATAATTTATTCAAAATAGGGTATCAAATGAGTTTAGTTTAGAAATTAATAGGGTAAAGAAAATAATATTTAAAAATAAAATAAAGCATCAGATAAGTTAACGAAATAAGTTTAGAATTTGTTAAAGTAAAGCGTGATAATAATTTTTAAGTAAGTTAAAATAACAGGTAGGGTAAGGAGTTTAATTTGAGAAATCAATTAAAGTAAAATATAATAAACATTAATAATAGTAAAGTACCAAGTGAAATGATGAGTTTTAACTTAAGAGTCACATAAAGTGAGTATGTTAATAATTCTTTTGTTTTAAATTGTTATGTTACCATCAACTCAACTGAGTATGAGATAATGACTCCAAGCAAGTAAATTAATCTTGAAAATTAATTCACCAAGTAGCACGGAGGCATAGATTGGGAGCTTAATGCCACACAGCAAATCACGTAGAATGCATGACTCATGTAAGAAATCCCAATCCTTCCAACACAAAAATAACAACAAATAACTAAATACGACAAAAATGCAAGTGAAATGATTTTAAAAAAAAACAATAACCGTTCGACCAACAAGCTGTTCCAACGTAGAATGTACAATAAGAATCACAACCAAGGATAACTCTGCAGTCACAAACAATTACAACATATCAAACCCGTTGCGGTGCGCAACCCAATCCAACCATATCATCATATTCCCTTCGTAATTCCTCATATCCAAACCGTTGGGACGTGCAACCCGATCACCAAACAATATGAATCAAACGAACAAGCTACAACCAACTACGGCGTATCACAAAATTAAATGCTATTAAGGAACTAAAGAAAGAAAGTCATAAAGTGGATAAAATAGTTACATGATATCTCACAACATCAAGTACCAAGTGATGACTCATAAATAGAGACACGGTTGCAAAGAATCAATTAACAATTAAAGCATATAAGAGTAAACTTGACAATAAAAGATAGAACATGTACTAGCAACTTCAAATAAAGCATGTAAGAGCAAACTTAACAATAGAAAATATAAAATGAAATAACAACTTAAATTAAATGCATAAAAGGAGTCTAGGAGTCTAAGCCTGTGTACACATGTAATGTCCCGATCGGTCGTTTTGATCATTTGCACTTCGCTTGATGGTTTGCGGGCATGAGTAGCTCTATATTATATGTTATGACTTATGTTATCATCGATTTCAGTTTTATGGTGATTCAGAATTAGCTTGGAAGAATGAATTTCATGTTTGAAGCTTTAAGTTGGGAGAGTTGACCAAGTTTGACTTTTGAGTATTTGACCTAGGATCGGAAATTTGATGGTTCTGTTATGTTTTCATGGTTCTATTGGACTTGGGTGTATGCCCGAATTTGTATTTGGATCATTCTAAAAGGTTTCGGCACTAATTGGAGAAAGTTGGATATTTGAATGTTTGGAATGTTCGTAAATTTGACCGAGAGTTGGCTTCATTGATATCGTGTCCGAATTGTTGTTCTAGGAGTTGGAATAGGTTCGTTATGTCATCTAAAATTTGTATGCAAAATATGGGTTCGTTCCAGATTGGTTAGGTTTGAATCAGACACTTGGTTTGAAGTTTGAAGTTTATGAAGTTAAGAGATTGATCCTTATTGATGATTCATGATTTTGATGTTGTTATGTGTGATTTGAGGCCTCGTATAGGTCCGTGTTATGTTTTGGGACTTGTTCGTATATTTGGACGGGGTCCCTAGGGGGCACGGGTGAGTTTAGGGATGATTTCGGACCATTTCTAGGCTATTTTTAGTTGCTAGTTTTTGGCCATAGGGGTGTGCATCGCGATCGTGGTCATTGGGTCGCGTTCGCGAAGAGCAAATTCGTTGTTTGGGCACTGTAAATCGCGATTGCGGAAGCCTTTTCGTGATCGCTTAGAGGAAAATTTTGTTGTCATTGACCTGACTTTGAAAGTTTATTTCTTGTAATCTATAAGGAATTTGGAGCTGATCCAAAAATTAATGTTGTAGCCTTTTGTGTCTAGTTTTCAAAAAATCAACTTGTTTTTCATTTAGAGTTATGTACAAAATATTATAGCTGATACACTACAGGCTATCTGAGAAGAGTTTGGGAAGGGTTAATGGAAGTTTGTTCATCACAATCACGGGGAAATGGCCGTAATCGCATAGGGTAAAATTTTTCCTGGAAAATTTTGTGATCGCGATTGCGAGGTTTTTGGTTGCAATCAGGTACCTCTATCAAGGTAAGTAACATATCTAAACTTTTTATTTGAGGGTATTTAACCCTGGGAACTATGTTATAAAAGATGTATTAAGGTGACGCACATGCTAGGTGACGAGCGTGTAGGCGTACACCAAGGAAATCATGATTTTTGTCGACTATTAGATTATGAGCGGACTTGTCTTGCTGTTATGTCTTGTTGCATACATGTTCTCCCTACTTGTTTCATTGTATGAGCTGTGAATCATGTTAGAAATCATGTTTAGGCTATATGCTTACTCTATTTTGACCCATTGAGGTCATCTCTGCTGTTGAGTTATTTGCTTAAATTGCAATTACATACTCAATCATATTCATTCATTTGCATATCATATCTCTGTATTTGTTATTATTTGTTGTCAAATCATGTTATTATTGTCTGGGCTGATTTTGCATGAGATTTCTGAGCCCGAGAGACTGGAGAGATTGATGACTGAGTTGGGCCTGAGAGTCGGATTATGAGTGATATTTTTGGGATCGGGTAGCACATTGCAATAGGTTTTATTGATTCATGATTGGATCAGGCTACACGCCGCAACAAGTTTTATTAATTCATGAAGGGATCAGGCTGTCGCGGCAGGTTTTATCGATTAATTATGGGATCTAGCTCAACACCATAGCATATTGTATTTATTCATGATGGGATCGGGCTGCACGCCGCAGCAGGGCATGTTGGCTTATATTAGCGCTTGGGCAAGATTCGACTCTCCAGAATCTGACATATCAGTAGTGAGTGTAGGTACCGAGTGACGAGTGCCGAGTGATTGAGTGTACCTATAGATTGAGTGTATCGAGTGATTGAGTGCGAGACAGTGAGATTGAGTACTCTGAGAGTGTGAGTACATGAGTTCATCACCGTGATGCATTACATTTGACATGCATACGCGGCATGCAGGCATAGAAATGGATTTCCTCATGCTAAATGGTATTGTGACTTTCATGGCTTCTTATGCACATTGACACGTAGGCACAGAGATGTACTTCCCTCATGCTATCTAATAATGAAGCATCTTATTTGTTATTGAAAGTTTTTGGAAAATATTACAGTATTCTAATATACTAATATTCTGGTAATTTCGGTGAAAGATTTGGATTTTATTATTATACCTGAAAAGCATGCTTATTTTCCGTAACTGTGAACGAGTTGTGCATCATATCATTGAGTTATTACTTGTATTGTTTTTATTATATTGTTACAAGTTGTTCTTCACTATTGGTGTTGGACTTTGATCGTTGTCCAAGCTCGTCATTGCTTTCAACCTAAGGTTAGGTTTGTTACTTATTGAGTACATGGGGTCGGTTGTACTCATACTACACTTCTGCAGCTTGCGTGCAGATTATAGAGCTGATGTTGGTGCATGTGGCGGGAGCTCTCGATGTTTGTAAATCCTAATTCTTAGAAGCTCTCGATTTGTGCTATCAATCCTTGAGATAAGGATCAGTTATTTCATCATTTGTTCTCTTAGTAAATCTCACTTGAATTGGATTATTGTTAATTGGCTTACCTAGCGGGTTAGTTAGGTGCCATCACGACTAGATGGACTTGGGATCGTGAAAAGTTGGTATCAGAGCTCTAGGTTCATAGGTTCTATGAGTCATAAGCATTTCTAGTAGAGTCTTATGGATCTATATGATGACATCCATACCTATCTTTGAGAGGCTACTAGGCAATGAGGATAAACTTCCCATCTTTCTTTCCTTATCACGCATTATTGATTTATCTTAAAGCGTATCTCTTTGAATTCCTTCCACCCACTCGTATGATATGTTTGCGCTCAGTATCAGCTATGCATCGCCAGCTCTTAGTTCCACGGATGAAATGTAAGATGTGTTTTTTGCGTTTTGGTGATGGGCCAGTCTACACGACATGAGGCCGAGTTTTGACCGCAGCTTGAGTACGGTGATTTCACTTGTGTGATATGTGCTTCTGGACTTATAGTTAGGTGGTGTCCTTATGAGTGAGACTGATGGCTCGGTGAGCATTTGGATGGCTATATCATGAGTAGGATGTGACTGCGAGATGTGTTCAGATGGTTTGGATGTAACGAGAAGAGTTTGCTTATGCTGTAAAATGACTATGAGTGCTCGATTTCTGTGGATGTGTCATACAGTTTTGAGCAATGGGTGTTTTGAGGGATTCTTTCATGTTGTATAAATTGAAGAACGAAGTAGATTCCTATGTCTTGTTGATGAGTTCAAACTCAGGAAGATTAAGTGATTGCATATTAGTTGTAGCTGTGAAAGGGTATAGAAAGATTTCAGTTTTACGCTGAGTAGGTGGGTTATCACCTGTGGGGTAATCTACGAATGTGTGTTCGTTATGATGTTGTGTGCAGAGTTTCTTTCTACCAATAGGATATATGTGTTGCAATTTGAGTTTGGATCGGTTGATAAAGTTGACCTGGCAGTCAAGAGAATGAATGCGAGCTTAGCGGATGATTTGAGGTATTCTATGGTTTGTGTTGCATGAGCTTCTGAAGAATTTGGTTGAATCTCACTGCGGGATTATGGCAGTAGTAGAGTATGGGTATTGTGAATTACCAGATATTTTATTCTATGGCTCCGAGCCAAGTAGGGGAGTCTGCTATGGACGATTTGATTGCATGATTATGTGTTGTATTGGTTTCAGTCTGAGGCATACTTGTGGATCAATTATGTCTTGCAGATACTAGTTTTGAGGAGGGTATAAGCAAGGAAATTTCTTGGGAGTGATTTAGGTTTGCTGTTCGTGATGGATATAATGTATTTAGAAAAGGGATTCACTCGGTTGATTAGGGGTATGGATTACCTCTTTGGGTGTTATTGTGCTAATGGGGGACAGGCTGATCGGCCCGTTGGGCGGTGCAATTGAGAATTTTCCGGAGGATTCAAGATTTATATGTGGCAATTTAGAATTTTCCGGATTTGTATATGCCCGAGATTTAAGATTTGCATTGGATGGTGTCGAGACTCGCGATATTTCTGTATCATTGTGGATTCTACATTTCAGTTTCAAAAAGGTAAAAGGAACAAGTTTAAATTCACAAAAGGTCTCTTCAGAGTGGGTGTCTCAGTTGTGGTATCTTTGGGGTGCTTAAGAGGGAGTGCAACGGCTGATGGGCCTTAGAGCGGTGTGGTCTTATGGTAGGATCTCTTGTGGTGAGCATTGGGTAAGGATCATGGAGTTCTGGCAAGGAGGAGCATCAACTTGAGGACTGTTAGGAACGAACTCGGAGAAATAAGATATCTTGGTAGTAGGTTGGATCGGCACGGTAATAGGTATGATCGGTTCTTTGGGTACTTATGATGTGGTGAGTCTCTACAAGTGTTTGGTGGCAATACTCTTGGGTTGGCGATCTGCATGACTTGGTTGAGTTAGAGGGATTCAGTTCAAATGACTTGGTTATGTGCAAATGGGTTTCGAAGTGTTCTCGATGATTTCTGCCACAACATGAGATGGATATTATCTACAAGTATGAGGGGTATGTGGCCTGTTGTGATTTTCTTTTCTCCTGGATGGGATCAAGTGGAAGATTTCTGACTGATCGAGTATGTATTCTGCTTGTGACTCAGAGTTGATTATGAGATTCTCTTGCTTTACATATGATGCATGATAGATGTGGTGCGTCCTGTGGGATTGGGATTTGCATGTACAAGGTGGTGGTTCAGTTTTGAAGGGATGGTCATGAATTCTTAGACATCATGGACGGTTTCAGATGATTAGATGAATGTTATTACTACTTGATATGGCCTGATAAAGGAGCGCATTTCAGAAGGAGCACTGTGTTTTGACTTATAGATGCTTCATTGGTATTGCGGTACTCGCCTGGTTGATCGACTGCTGATGTTTAGATTTGTCTATGTGGAATGGAAGAATTGTAGAAGTGTTTCTCGTGGGGATAATTATGTATGAGAGATATGTCAGTCATTCGTGTGGTGGAGTTGGGATCGGCTATGGTGATCCATGTTTTCTATGGATTTGGAGACTGGGAGTTCTCAGAAGAAGATTGTTTCAGGGTTTGCTGACTGTGAAGATGTGGCCTAAGTTAGCTAGATGGTAGTACGTGCTATGGGTAGGTCATTGTGGACTTTTGAAGGGCCATTTATCTATTTGGGGATGACAGGAGTTGATTTGTGGGCCTATTGGTAGGCCCAATGAGGATGTGTATTCTACACCGGGTCGGATTTGTTGACTCAACACCATTACTGCTGAAAGGTGTGTCATTCGGTTAGAGTTAAGCTTGTTCTTGTTCTGATATGTTCTATGTGTTACTCATCTATGCTACAAGGGGTTGTGATTTGTTGGTTATATGCACACCCGATGTGGTTCTGTGTGGGCCTTGTAGCAGAATTCAAGTGAGATGGTTATTGGGGTGTTGAACTGTTGATTGTGCCTTGGCTATGGCCTTTCCCTGCTGTGGTATATTGTGTTATTCACTTCTCCATGGTTATGGTCATGCACTTCATGTACTTGATGTCGAATTGCATGTGGTTAATAATTTTGAGCATTGTGGCTTGAGGTATTTCGTAGGACCGGTGTTTGGACATGGTTGCGCATTGCAGCAGTGTTATGTTGAGATATGATCTTTTGAGTTAGATTCGTTTGTTTCGGTTCTACTATGTGTGATGTGTTCGTAGAATTGGGTTTGTGGTGGCACTTGTTGAGCTTGACGGTTCTCTCATTGAGTCATTTTCCATGTTTGTGTACATTTGAATAGTTGCTTGTTGGTGCACAGATTGCACAGTTGTGGCTTTAGGTTGTATTGGTGTGGCATGTCAATGGAATAGTTTTGTTTGATGAGATAAGATCATTGGACCTAGGATGGATACTATCGAATTTGATTACGGTATGTTTGGAAGAATAATATCGGAAGTCAGCTTAGGATTTGGCTTTGGTTCTTTTCGTATGAGAGAGAGAGAGAAAGAGAGCTCTATGACTTGTTGATCTAATGAGTGGTTATGAGTTTCTATGCATTTCTTTTATCATCGGTGGTGTACGAAGGTTTTGAATGAGGTTTTATTTGATATGAGATTTACTACTGGTATCAGGTTTGTTTTGAGAAGCTACTCTGATCGGGAATTATTGCTACGAGTATGCGAGTTGTGTGATATATCATCTGATTACATCTTCGGTTATAGTTATGGCTTGATACAACTTGTTCAGACTTATACAGTGTGTAGATGCAAGATTTGGGTCTTGTAAAGAATTTCGGATGTTGAAAATTGGGTTCTAAGGCTTATGGGCTAAAGTTAAAGTAATGATCTTCAGTTATATTATGTTGTTAGGCTTACATAGACTGGGGTGATGTGGAATCACCCTCGGGTATCTGCATGGTAAGGTTACACGGTGATTTATGGCTTTGGAACAACTCTGGGCACGTTTGAGGACGAACATATGTTTAAGCGGGGGAGAATGTAATGACCTGACCGATCGTTTTGACCATTTAGACATAGCTTGGTGGTTTGAGGGCTTGAGTGGCTCTGTATGATATGTTATGACTTGTGTGTATCGTAGGTTTCAGTTTTCGGGTGATTCGGAATTAGATTGGAAGAATGAATTTCATATTTGAAGCTTTAAGTTAGAAGAGATTACCAAGTTTGAATTTTGAGTATTTGACCTATGATCAGAGTTTAGATGGTTCCGTTAGGTCCGGATGGTGATTTTGGACGTGGGCATATGCCTGGATTTGCATTTTGATATTTCTAGAAGGTTTCGGCTCTAATTGGAGAAAGTTGGAAATTTGAAGGTTTGGAATGTTTATATGTTTGACCGAGAGTTAACTTTGATGATATCAGGTTCCAATTATTGTTCCGGGAGTTGGAATAGGTTCATTATGTCATCTATAGTTTGTATGCAAAATTTGGGTTTATTTCAGATTGGTTAGGCTTGAATCAGACGCTTGGTTCGAAGTTTGATGTTTATGAACTTAGGAGACTGATCTTGATCGATGATTTGTGGTTTTGATGTTGTTATGTGTGATTTGAGGCCTCGAATAGGTCCGTGTTATGTTTTGGGACTTGTTCGTATATTCGGATGGGGTCCCGAGCAGCACGGCTGAGTTTCGAGGTGTTTTCGAACCATTTCTAGTCCATTTTTAGTTGCTGGTTTTTGGCCACAAGGGTGTGCATCGTGATCGCGATCTTTTGGTCGCGTTCGCGAAGAGCAAGTTTGCTGTTTGGGCACTGTGAATGGTGATCGTGGAAGCCTTTTCGCGATTGCTTAAAGGAAAATTTTGCTGTCACTGACCTGACTTTGGAAGCTTATATCTTGCAATCAAATTGTTTGTCATTTGGAGTTATGTACAAAATGTTATAGCTGATACACTACAAGCTATCTAAGAAGAGTTTGAGAAGGATTAATGGAAGTTTGTTCATTACAATCGCGAGGAAATGGCGTATCGCATAGGGTAAAACTTGTCCTGCAAAATTTTGTGATCGCGATTGCGAGATTTGTGATTGCATTTAGATACCTCTGGAACAGTGTATAAAAGACTCTATTTCGAAGGTTTCAGACGTTTTAGCATATTTCGAGCTATGGAGCTCGGATTGAGGCGATATTTGAGGCGATTCTCACAACATGGATTAGAGTAACTGTTTTCTACTCGGTTTTGATTATATTTCATGAATCCATCGTCGATTTTGGCATTTGATTGATGATTTTGAAAGAGACATTGGGGGTTTTTGTCTAACCTTTCATAAAGTGAATGTTTGAGTTTTTGGACATAGATTCGGAGTCGGATTTGAGTGAAACTAGTATGGTTGGACCCGTAATTGAATGGGTTATTGGATTTTGTGAGTTTTGCCGGGTCTTGGGTGCGAGCCCGATTTGACCTTTCGGTTGATGTTGGGCTTTTGATTAAAGATTCCACCTTTGTCGATTGGGTTTGTTTCCTTTGGCGTTATTGGATGTTCTTGGGTTGCTTTTGGCTAGTTTCGAGCCGTTCGGAGGTCGGTATGTGCGGGTTAGCATTCCTAGACTATGGGTTGCATTGCTCGGTATTGGATTTGGCTTGTTCGAGGTAAGTAACATATTTAAACTTGGATTTGAGGGTATTTAACCCTGGGAACTATGTTATAAAAGATGCATTGAGGTGACGCACTTGCTAGGTGACGAGCATGTGGGCGTACACCGAGGAAATCATGATTTTTGTCGACAATTAGACTATGATCGGACTTGTAATTCTGTTATGTCTTGTTGCATCCATGTTCTCCCTACTTGTTTGATTGTATGAGCTGTTCATGTTTAGGCTATATGCTTATTCTGTTTTAACCCACTGAGGTTATCTTTGTAGTTGAGTTATTTGCTAAAATTGTAATTACACACTCAGTCATATTTATTCATTTGCATATCATATCTCAGTCTCTGTTATCATTTGGTGTCACATCATGTTGTTATTGTCTGGCTGATTGGCATGAGATTTGTGAGCCCGAGAGACTAGAGAGATTGATGACTGGGTTGGGGTCTAAGGGCCAGATTGTGAGTGATATTTATGGGATCGAGCTGCACACTGCAACAGGTTTTATTGATTCATGATAGGATCGAGTTGCACGCCATAGCAAGCTTTATTGATTCATCATGGGATCGGGCTGCACGCCGCACCAGATTTTTATTGATTCATTATGGTATCGGACTGCATGCCGCAGCAGGCTATGTTGGCTTATATTAGTGCTTAGGCAGGATCCGCCACTCCGGAGTCTGACACACTAGTAGTGAGCGCAGGTACCGAGTGACAAGTGCCGAGTGATTGAGTGTACCGATTGATTGAGTGTACCGAGTGATTGAGTGCGAGACAGTGAGATTGAGTACTCTGAGAGTGTGAATACATGAGTTCATCACCATGATGCATTACATTTGACATACATACGTGGCATGTAGGCATAGAGATGCATTTCCTCATGCTAAATGGCATTGTTACATTCATGGCTTCACATGCATATTGACATGTAGGCATAGTGGTGTACTTCCCTCATGCTATCTAATAATTTCTTATCTGTTGTTGAAAGTTTTTGAGAAAAATCACAGTTTTCTAATATACTCATATTTTGGTAAGTTCGGTGAAAGATTTGGATTTTATTGTTATACCTGAAAAGTATGCCTATTTTCAGTAACTGTGAACGAGTTGTGCATCATATCATTGAGTTATTACTTGTACTATTTTTATTATATTGTTACAAGTTGTTCTTCACTATTGGTGTTGGACTTTGATCGTTGTCCAAGCTTGTCATTGCTTTCAACCTAAGGTTAGGTTTGTTACTTATTGAGTACATGGGGTGGGTTGTACTCATACTACAGTTCTGCAGCTTGCGTGCAGATTATAAAGCTGATGTTGGTGCATGTGGCGAGAGCTGGCATTGAAGATTTACTTGTGTTTCGGTTATAGCTGCCTCTTGTTCGTGGTAGCTTCAGATTTTTAAATCTGTTTATGGACATTTCGAACAGATAATGTATTTGTTTCGTACCAGCTTTGTAAACTCTAAGTCTTAGAAGCTCAAAATTTGTACTACCAATCCTTGAGATTTTTGTATTAAGAAAAGTTACTTCATTATTTGTTCTCTCAGTAAATCTCGTTTGAATTGGATTATTGTTAATTGACTTATCTAGCGGGTTCGATAAGTTGCCATCACGACTAGTTGAATTAGGGGTCGTCACAAGACACTCGTCACCTCATGTATACGTCTTCCACATTATTCAAATAGTACAATCAATCAAAATCCTAAGGGGTAGGTTCCCCCGCACAAAGTTAGGCAAGATACTTACCTCAAACAAGCTAAATCAATATGCTAATAAGCCCTTCCCGCGCAAATCCACTTTCGGACAGCTCAAATCTAGTCAAAATAACTTAATAGCATAAATAAAAGCCATAGGAAATAATTCGTGATAATAAAGATTCAATCTTTAACTAACATCAAAAAGTCAACCCTGGGCCCGCACCTCGGAACTCAACAAAACTCATAAATTTCGAACACCCATTTCGATACGAGTCCAACCATAGCAAAATCATTCAATTCCGACCTCAAATCGGTATTCAAACCATCAATTTATGTTTTAGATATTTTTATTAAAATCCCTAATTTCTCCAATTCAAATCATTAATCAAACACTAAAATCGAGGTTAGAATCATGAAATAACAACAAATACGAGGAATAATACTTACCCCAATCCATGTAGTGAAAATCTCCTCCAAAATCTCCCAAAACCAAGCTCCAAAACCTTGTAAGAAAAAGTAACTACATTCTGAAGCAAGTAAAAATTGCAGCAGTTGTTCTAGCCTGAATAAAGTTGTAGATAATCCTGAAACTCACATTTGGTAAGTCCAACGTGATCTTTGCCAGATTACACCCAAGATAGCCTCTTGAATCACTCAATTTGGCCTTAAATGAGACAGATATGATGTTTTGAAGTTTTAAAAGAAATTTGAATTGTGGGACATAAATGGCATTTTCGTAATTATTACACCCGGAAAAACCCGTAATAAGAAAATTTTTGTTGTAGCACCCAAAACTCATTCGGAACTTCCCGGACATAAACCATATATGCATTTCAATCATAAAACACGCTACAAACCTGCTCTTGCACTCAAAACACCGAAAAGAGGTCATCTTGACCCGATATTGACCATGGCCAAACTTCAAATTCTTAACCCAAAAAACAAAATTCTTAACTGGTTTCTTAACCAATGATTCAAAACATACCTGAGCCCCTCAAGACCCCATCCAATCATACCAACAAGTGCAAACACATTATCCAAACTTATCCAAAGTCTCAAAACACCCACGGGAACATCACAACAACGAACCTAGGCTCAAACCGAAAAATATTTCTTTTAAGTTGCTAAATCTTCATTCGTTCAAAAGAGTGTATGAATGACACTTAAACACTTTGGATTACTTCCAACTTTGGACACAAGTTTAATTCAACTATATAGACCTATTCAAAGTCTCGGAACATCAATTGGAGTCCCATAACATCAAAGTCAACTCTTGGTCAAACTTATGAACTCTTAAGTTTTTCAAATTGCCAACTTTCGACAAATAGTGTTGAATTCTTCTAAGAACCTCCAAAACCAAATCCGAACATACGTACAAAAAATTATCCTAGGAACCTGTAGGAACAATCAAAATCCGATTTCAAGTCCGTTTACCCTACTGTCAAACCTTGGTCAACTCTTCCAACTTAAAACTTCTAAAACAAGAATTATTAGTCCAGATCAATCCCCAATCGCTCGAAAATCGAAATAAACCAGACAAGCAAGTCATAATACATATATGAAGCTACTCAAAGTCTCAAATCACCGAATAAAATGCTAAAGCTCAAAACAACCGGTCGGGTTGTTATACTTTTATCTTAGTTTATTTGACTTTCTTTCCTTTTCAATCAATCTAATAAAATATATTATGTAATAATTTAATATTTCATTTCTCATTTTATCTTTAATGAGATGATATTTATTCAAGGGCTTTCTTTAGACCATAAATTTTAAAAGCTTTTTTCCCTTAAATTCCGTACCTAGCTTATGTAAAGATAATTTAATAGGAACAACATAGTTATTAAAATTGAAATTGAAAATAATAGTATATGTGCATTTTCACTTAAGGTGGATAGAAGACTAAACCAATATTTATAAGATTGAAATATTGAATAAAATTACTAAGTTAGTCAATTCAACTTACCGTTATCAAAAAAGAAAATAAGACTTAGGAATTTTTCAAGTTATATAATTTAACTTACATTCATGTTAATAATTCTTATGATATTTGTAACGACCCGAGCGGTCCTTTTGCGTTCTAGATTCTCGTTCGCCTAAATAATACTCCTCGTATGTGCTTTTATAATTTTATGACTTGTGGGGATGGTTGGTCTGGGTTAGGAAGGGTTCTGGTTGAAATCGGAACACTTGGTTCCTTAATAGTGGCCTAAGATGCCCATGTTTGACTTGAGTTAGTATTTTGAGTAAACGACCTCGGAACCAGAATTTTATGATTCCAATAGGTTCGTATGATAATTTTGGAGTTGGGCGTATGATCGGATCAAGTTTCGGGTGATCCGAGAGCATTTCAGCGCTTAATGTAGAAAGTTGGTGCATTGAAGGTTTTCAAGTTCTTTGAATTTAGTTTGAAGTAGACTTTAGTTTTATCGAGGTCTGTTCGAGATTTCGAGCCTGGGAATTGGTGTCATTCAAAGCTGTCTAAGTAAGATTCGACGCGTTCGGAGCTAGTTTAAGAGTTTGAAGTTCATAAGTTGATTCAACTTGCTTTTGGGGTACGATTCTTAATTTCAATGTTGTATAACATATTTTGAAGGTTCGAGCAGGTCCGTCTTATGTTTATGGACTTGTTGGTACAATTTGATAAGGTCCCGGGTGGCTCGGGTGCATTTCAAACCACCCCGAGCTAAGTTTGAAAATCTACTATTACTGGTTATGGTTTTCTTCTTCGCGAACGGGGAGGTAGAGTCGCATTCGCGGAGAACGAATTGGGGGACTGGCCATTTTTCCTCACGCGTTTGCGAACCATGGATCGCATTCGCGAAGCTTCGGGACATGTGGCCTGCGCATTCGCGTAGAATAAAGGGCCTGGGGTGGGTCAGCTACCTGCTCTTCGCGTTCGTGAAGCTCATGCTGGGCAAGCCTTCGTGTTCTCATGTCTTCCCTCGCGTTCGGATGAAGACCTCCTGTGTCTAGGCTAACTCTGCCATCGCGATCACGAGGCCTTTTCCGCAATCGCGAAGAAGGGTCAACTGGCATTGTCTTATTTTAAATCGGGACTTGGGTTCATTTTCTCTCATTTCAATGTAGGTTAGCCGATTTTGGAGCTCTTGGAGAGGGATCTTTCACCTATCATTGTAAGGTAAGTAATTACTCCTTAATGTGAGTTTAATATACGAATTTTAGGTGAATTTTAATATGTAAATTGTGAAAATTATAATATTTTGTTGAAAAATCTATGTTTTAATAAATATAGGATTAAACCACGAAAATATATATGGAATTGAGTAAAAAAATTATATATTTGTGTTCGTGAGGTCATTGGTACATTTATTTACAAAAGGTTTTGAAATCCGGGCACGTGGGTCCTGGGATGAATTTTAGGAACCTTTCAATTTGGGTTGGGTAATTATTCTGATAGTAAAATTATAAAGTTTTGGGAATATATTGATTAGTTTGTACAACATTTAGTTTCGGATTGTGTGGCACCTATTTATGGCTTTTAGTGGGAATTGTTGACCGGAAAGAGAACTTGAAAACGAGGTAAGTCTCTTGCCTAACCTTGTAATAGACGATTATCCCCGTAGGTGCTATAAATGGTCGTTTGCTAATAATTGCGGGTGCTATGTGTGCACGATGTGGCGAGAGTCCGCACGTAATTAAAATCATGCTTATGTCTGAGTAGTTTTAGTACGTTAGTTTAATTACTTAAATTATAATTGAAATTGGATAAAGGATTTGTAAAGACTGAGCTTCATTACTTTGAGTTTTGGCGGGTTGTTTGACTGTTAGTGGAGATTATGCCTTCTTTAAGCATTATTCTTATGTAGTAGTCGTTAATCGGAGTTTGTGGAGTATTCTCTCTTCCTGTGGATCGAGCTGAACGCCTCGATAGTATATTAGATGCATCTATGGTTTTTGCCGGTCGACCCTCGGCAGTGTATACACTATTCTGGATTGAGTCGTACGACCTCAGCACAAATCATGCGTGATATTGTCCGGAGCCCACTTATACTTGATATTTTTTCTTGATCTGAGACTAGGAAATTACTTGGTGGTTCTTATGTGTTAAATACTTGGCTTGTGATAGTTGGAGACATTAAATTAATATTATGTTTAAGAATTATAAATTTTTGTTTCTTATCTCACTATTATTGCTGTATTTCATGACTACTTATGATTTCTATATTTTATTTGTTGACCCTTAGTGTTTGTCGATGTTGACCTCTCATCACTACTTTGTTTAGGTTAGACTAGATACTTACTGGGTATATGTTATTTATGTACTCATGCTACACTTCTGAACTAATCGTGCAGGATCTGAGGCAGGTGCATCTGGCAGCCAAACAGGTGCATACCCCCGCTACCTGAAGACTTAGTGGTGAGCTGCTCCCTAGTCTCCGTTATGCAGCACCCGGAGTCTCTTCTTTGTAGTATTTATGTCTCTGTCTATCTTACTACAGACAGTAGTATAGGAGGTTTTGTATGTTTACTAGTTTGCTCGTGCACTTGTGACACCAGATTTTGGAAGATTCTTGTAGATATTTCATGGTTTTTTATTATTAAACCACTACTTTACTTTTTAATTTATTTCATGCTTTACATTATTACGATCACCTATTAATCGTTCCCTTATTAAATAAAATTAATGACTTTAAAAATATTAAAATAAACAATTACGTGAATAGTTCACAGTTGGTTTACCTAGCAGCGATATTGGGCACCATCATGGCTTATAGTGAGAATTGAGTCAGACAATATTAATAACAGGATTATAGCATGCATATTGGATGTCGAATTGAAGATGCATAGGTGATAATGCAAATTCCAAAAGGAAGCATGTCTAAAAGAACAGAATTAGAGCTTCCGCATATTAGCGTAAGTTGGTTAAGTTCCAATCCTTCAAGAAGTTTTAATTCATCCTAACATGTATTATTTTTGGTTATGTCCTTTTCTCGTGGTGTTAGCCTTAAATATTATAAGGCTATTTTGGTGTACTAATATTATATTCATATCTTTATAATAATTAGTCTATATGTACGTGCTTTGTACGTATATTACATAATGATTATTACATAATTTCTATCCAACGTAATAAAATTATAATCATTCATCATCATAGGATAATATTTAATCACTTTAATATAATTGGAATTGCTATTTATTTACTTTTAAAAAAAGAAATCATATTTAAAGGCAAACTCGCGGAAGAAAATTTTATAATAAAGTAGTAATATTTGTTCAAGAAGGAATTAAATTGTGTTTAAAGTAAGAAAATACATCCCTAAAATCCTAACCCAAATTGAATAAAATGGTGATCTCTAAAATTCCTAACATATATAAAACGGAAAATAGTTATTAAACAAGGAATCAAATTACCTTCGATTCATAAAAATTTTATAATTGAGGAAAATAAAAGAGGAAATTACCTTTTTAAGAAAGGATCAATTATCTTCCATTCCTAAGAATACAGAAATAAAGAAAGCCCAATATTCGCACCTCAATGTAATTTGGAAAAGAAAGATAGTGACTCTACAAAAAGAGTCAGGTCACATTCATTGCCCTAAAGATTGATTTTTCCAACCAACGTAATTTTTAGTTTTTCTTTTTGTCTATGGCTTTAGACTATATGCTACAAAGGTCAGGTACTATTCTGATTTTTCATTCTATTTTGTGGTTATAGTTAATTTTTATTCTATTACTCTCTTGAAATATAGTTTGATTACGTGAATTTGTGACTGCTTATTTGAAGATAAAATTCGGATTTAATTATATATATGAATATTAACGTTGAATGATTATTTACTTAAAGATATAGTTTTTTCTTGGCTATTAGACGTGTTTGATTGCTCATCCTTCTAAAGTTATTTTGGCATTGAACAGTTCAAGAAGCTCTCCAAATCCTATCCAAGAGGAGTACGTCACTGTAACAAAAATTACTTAAAGTAGTAGTAGTAATAATAATAATAATAATAATAATGTTTACCCATAAAACGGTACAGTTAAATTTGTTACGTGGTTTATAGACAAGCTAACTGATTTGATCCAAAATGATAAGCAAATTAAATTAAAAGTAAGACTTGGCATTAAAATCAAAGAAAATAGCAAGTCTCGCTCCGGGAGCAATGTTTCCGAGGACAGTAGTAAGAACAATGTCAGACAGAAAGTAAAGTTGCACTATTTTCTCGAGAATAAAGTATAGCATATGTTTTTTCGAAGTTTTCCTGTCCTTACAATAGTTGTTGAAATCCCCTATTTATATCTATACCTAGGGAACAAGATCCTAGGATCAAGCCCCTCTTAAATGACAATAATGGGGGCTTTAGATGATTATGTGACGGCAGGCCATGAATGTCAAATTTTTTTGCAATGGTTGCATATTTAATACTAAGGAATATTTTTCATTAAATGTCATCTGATGACAAACATTCATTTACTTCCGTTGACTGTGTTCCCTTCGGGATCTACCCATACCAACCGAAGTTGTTGTCCTCGGTCTTGGTTTTCACTCGCTTCATCTTCCGTCTGCCTCCGATTCCACGTGTCATGTAATCATTCGAGCATTTAATATAAATTAATTTTACCCTATACATATATCCCTCTGCTTTCCGGTGGCACATCTTTGTGTCAATAGGAAGTTGGTAAAGATTCCTTTCTACGCGGGAAATTTTCTAAACTCTCCTGAACAGTTTCTGACACTTGATAAGACGCACGTCTCCTTGCATTTAATACTCCGAATACATGTTACCCCATGATTTAGCAATATATTTGCCAGTTCCCGAGGTAATCATGACCATGATTTTAGCTGTCTATACCTTTACTTATACCTCTCATTCGTCTTCTTTCATTTCTAACAACTTCATAAGCTTTTTTAACCTCTTTGCACTTAACTTCCTTCTGCTTTCATCTCTCTTTAATATTCTTCAAAAAACTCTATCATCTCCTTATTATTATGGCTTCTCCTACTAAATCTTACAAGAATTCTGATCTTCTCTTCGGTGGAGGCCGGAAGAGGAGCAAAGACAATGAAGTTAATATTGATGCCGATCCTCCCATGGTGAGCACCATCATACCTAAACATATGAACACCTCCGACGAATTCCAAGAGAAGTTCCCACTTCAAACCCTTGAACTTGGGTTGTTGGTAAATATACTTCTTCTATTCGCCCTTCCAGTATTCCTGCTGTGAAGGAGGATTGTGACTGCCAAGTGCTAAATATTATTGCTCCTGACCTTGTGGAGTGGATGACCTTCAGTAAGAAGGGTTTTACGTATCTTTATACGTACCCCTTCACTTTGGGCCCATTCTCATTGAGCGGGGGACTTGACCTCGTGATTTAAATTCTACCACCGTTATCAAGTCTGCTTGGCACAAGTAAGCCCCTCTGTGCGGCGAACTGGCTAGTATGCAGCGGTTGTGCTTGGAAATGAGGGATACCCTAACCCTGGCACATATGATGAACCTCTACTCCCCCAAAATCTTCCGTGGGGGAGTAATAAACTTCAGCAAGCATGACCACCATGCTTTGCTTACCGGCATGGATGATGACAATGACCGTGAATGGATGGAGCGGTTTGTCATCATTGCTACCAGGGATATAATCCCGGCCATAACTCCATCTTTCCCCAAATCATGGAATCGTTCACGTAAGTTCAAAATATACCTCTTTCTCCGAAAATGGTTATTTCATGTCATTGCTAACACTTTTTCTTTTATTATTTCAGCTACTTATTGGACACCACCAAAGGTTGAAGGCATGGACCGATAGGTTCAGAAGATTCTGGACATCTCTATGCCAGAGACCCCCGGGTGGAAGGAGTTGGCTCCAAAATACGGGTGGAAGGCCAAGAATCACGGTAAACTGACACTTCGATCATTCCATCTTTCTACATAAGAAAACCTGCTAAACCTACCTTTTTGTTTGATTCAGGTCTCCCGCAGGGTTCTATTTCCTGCCCTAAAGAGGAGGTTTTGGCTATTCCCATAGAGGCAACGAAGTTATTTCAGGAGGCTCTCACTCGGAGCGATACCCTCGGGTCTACTTTCGGTGTAGGTGCTTCCTTTCGGAGTACCCTGCTAGAGATCAAGCAACCAAAAAGGCGGTGTTCTTTCTCAATCGGGGGTAAAAATAAGAAAGTAAAGAAGGCCATGCCCGAGCCGGCTGTAGCCATTGTGTTTATTGACGATGACGGGGAAGCTAGTGATGAAAAGGCTTCACACTCAAAAGGTGACAGCAATCTTCATCAGCTCAACAGAATGCTCAATCTGGGGAGCTTAGGACCCCAACCAAGGGCGAGGTCCGAGCGCTCTGCCGAGAAATGGATTTAGTGGAGAATGTTGATTCTCCTTTTGTGGTCCCAGTTGTTGCTTCTGGTCCAATGAGGTTGGATACCGGGCCTCTTCTGCCTTTGGTTGGTGTGCAACAAATAAACAACATTGCCTATGCCGCAGTTGCTTCTCCACCTACAATACCATCAGCTTCATCTCTCACCACACCAGTTATGCCTTCATCACCAGCAAGTGCTACATCTCCTTCACCGACAGCAGACGCCCGAGAGGAGGATGTCCCTCCTCTCCAGTCCCCTGACCATGGGAATTTGGGGCACAACTAGTCACCTCCTTCTGCAGATCCCCAATGGAGGAGGAGCGTCTCTCGCTCGGTCTCAAAGGAGTGCCACCTGCTGTCTAGGCCAATGGAGCTCGCCAACTACCAGATGCAGCTGGCTTCAGAAAAAGATAAGAAGAAAATACATCTCTTTCAGGGGAGTGTATGTTAAATAACTCCATGCACAATGCATCAGCAGTACCGTACTTATTCTCTTACTGCTTGTTTCCATTCGTCTGTTACAATAGGGTTTCTGATTTCAATGTTTTTTTCGCAGGCCAACTTCCTTGCTTCAGAGGGTCTTCAGAGATTTATCCTTGACAAATAGGGACTTATGTTCGAGCGGGATCAACTGTTGGCTGAGAGGAATCAACTCGCTGTGCACCTCCCGAGACTAGAGGCGAAGGCTGCTGAAGCGGGCGAACTTGAGGCCTGGTTGCAACAAAGTGAGCAGGAGGTGATGGCTCGCAGTCAAGAAGCCACTCAGCTACATGCAGAACATTAGGATGCAAAGTCTAGGTGGGCTGAATCGCAAGATGCTGCACTTGCTGCTACCGAGCATGAGTCTGCCTCTATTGAACGCGCAAATAATTTAGAGGCGGCTTTGAACTCCAAAGCTGAAGAAGTTGCTATTGCCGAGGGAAAACGAGCCCCGATGGAAGATAGGTATAAAAAGATCATGAATCAAAATAGGGTTCATATAACTACAATCAGTGATCTCGATCTTAGCCTCGATGCCATGAGATTCGAGCGGGATGGCCTTTTTACCGAGGTTGATAGGCTCAAAGCAAAACTTCAGCACCAAGGGGATTCCCTCATTATTGAAAAAACATACTCTATGTACCATATAAGGAGGAAAACCTTGGACGAGGCCAAAGCGTGTGTTATTTATATCAACGATGAGAATGCCAAGGCCCGAACGCTAGAGTTAACTGCTCGAGAATGTCTCCCTGCCCAGCCTGATGCAACTGACTCTTCTAGTTTCGGTTTGAGTTTTGGGAACCGAGGAGGAACTTGAAGAGAATGATGATAAAGGCCAATTTCCTGCGCCGACTTACTTCTCCAGGGGGCGTAGATGCCTTTCTTCCCCAGAGTTCTAGTGGCGATGAAGTTTAGCATTTTCTCTTTCTTTTTTCTTTTTGTTTTCTTTTGTATCTTTGTATTTATGTGTCACGACCCAAACTGGAGCGCCATGACTAGCACCCAAGCCATACTTGCTGAGCACCAACGAACATTTTATCTAACATTTCTTATTATCTATAAGGGCCGACAAGATCAGTATAAATGGTAGACATGAATCCTAAAAGACCAACAATGACAGATAATGGCACGAACATATATATCATGGGCCAACAAATATATCATAAAGCTATGTATAAGGTACGAGCTGACAAGCTGCCATGAGGGACTATAGAACAAAAATTACTCGACAAGGCAATCCAAATTATACATGAGTTGACACCTGTCTATGAGCCTCTACAGGAACATAAGTGCTGCAACATTGCTGGAATAGGGCTGGACCACGAATAACCTCTATAACAAAAATGCATACCAAGACTACGGCAAGTTCGGAGAAGGGATCTCGCTAATAACCCCTTATGGTGGGGGAGCTTTGCCTACCTGTCTATCAGGACATGCAGCACGACATGCAGCGTCCACAAATAAAAGGACATCAGTACGAATAAAGTACTGAGTATATAAGGCAGGAAAACATAAGTAAGAACAGTAATGTAAACAAGGATAGAGAATATACAACCTGTAACATCTAGGTACCTCTGAGGGCTACTGACATGAAATGCATGACACATATATATATACACATAAACTATTAAAACATACGACTCTATGGGCATCATCATTTTCATATCGTACACGGCCCTAATAGGCTCGGTAAAAACATACCCCGCCTTCATAAGGCTTGGTAGAATCGTATTCGGCCACATGGAGCTCGGTAAAACCCAACTGACCAATGGTTGTACAATAAGTGCCGTACCTAGCCTACTATAGCGCGGCTCGGTAGAGTAAAATAGATGCATATATGTGATGCGTGCTGGACTCATTAGAATCACTTTGTGGACCTTTCGGAGTGACATAAGGTTGGTATCCTCCGTACACGTTATTAGGATTAACTCTTCATCAAGAATCTTATAAGAATATGGAAGTACCAACAATATTGATAATAGAAGAATAAGAAAAGTAACATCAACATCAATCTTTCCATAAGAAGGGAAACAATGTAAGTACTGCTAGCTTCTAATAGTGGAGTATTTTTGGAAGCTCGTTCATTACATTATGTACAATCGGAGTCGCGCAAAAGAAGTTAAGGGATAGCCTCACATACCTTGTATATACTACCCAACCTCAAGCTATAAAAATGTCACGAATCCTTAGTCTACAATAAGAGAAATGATACTATCGTTATCGTTTAAGCGTCGTAACTATTATGTATCGACCGCAACCTATTTTACAATGACACGGACAACACCTCCCCTATTTATATGACTTCCCACAAGTTAACACAATCACCAAAAATCCCAAGCAACATTAATAATAATCATATTGAGCCTCCCAAAACAGTCCACCAACTAACAACATTATTAACAAGCCTTTCGATATATATCTCACAAGTTCTAGCTTCAACGACTTAGCCGTAACTTGGACAATCTTAAATACATGTAGGGTAAAAGGTTACTTACATTTAAAGAGAAACAAAAACTCCAATTTGACCTCAATTTACCACGAAATATCCCTCCAATGCTGCCACAAGAGCAAGGAAGCGAAGCTAGCAATCAATTAGGGGTTTTCGGCACTAGAATAACTTTAGAAGTCTTGAAATCACCTAGGATTAATATTAAAACTTGCGGGAGTATTTTAAAGAATATAAAAACTTAAAACAACCTCCCACACGAGCTGGAACAACACAAAATTAGCAACAATAAGAAGAACAAGAAACTTACTAGCGCCACGGGATTCCCGACACTTGATTTGTGTTGTTTGCCCTTTGATTTGGTCTTGGATCATGAGAGAACCTTGAGAGAGTATTTTTAGGATTCTAAGTTTTGAATATAATGAAAACTAATGACCTAAAATGGGGTTGAGGCGTGTTATATATATCCATATGTCTTAACCGCCTATGTGGGCCCCACAGAGAGCTGCTTGGCGCAGTTTGGCGAAAATGTGAATATCTCTTTACTCTGAGATCGTATCGAAAAATGGTTTAACGCGTTAGAAACTAGGCTCATAGATCTTAAATTTGGTGGGTAGGTCACCCCATAACTCCACGTAAATTGGGAGAAGGATCTTAGTGACATTTGACCTTAAGTATAAGTAAAATTATGAACGTAAGTTGCGACAACTTTTGTCGAACTTTGTTTCATAACTAGTTTGACTTCAAGACTTATGAAACGGATATTATATGATTCAAATACCTTAAAATACGACCTCTTGGGAACATTAGTCACCTCTAGCTTTACTTGAAAATACGGGTTACAACATCCTTGATTCGTTTAACTTCTAATACTTGTTAACCACTCTTATACACCCTTGTATCATTTAAGACTAATAGGATTAAGTCCTTATCATCTCAAAGATAATCTCTTCTCGGATCTATGTAGACTAACTTATGGCTTAATCTAATGTATGCATATATGGGTTGTAACACCCTCCCCCCTTAGGAACATTCGTCCTCGAATGTTAGGGTTTTCGGGGAGTCTAACTCATCGTGTATTCCGACGGAAATTTCCAGCTGAATTTCCCCAATAAAATAGACACTAGCCAATCTTGCCATCAGTTAAACCCAACCCATGGCCTTACAAGGCTATATAAAGCATTATAGATAGGTACATTATCAGCATATTGCCATTTTGTATTAAGAAAGAGTATTGTCGAGTTATTGCTTACCTCATAGAGACGTTTCTCCTTCTAATGCGTCTTTCGTTCCCCCGACATCCTTAGTATCTTCAATCTGGAACATGTAAGGGTATTTAGACTTCATCTCATCTTCTGCTTCCCATGTCATTTCTTCCGTATTATTATTCCTCCACAATACTTTAACGGAAGCTACATTCTTTGTTCTCAGCTTGTGGACTTGTCGATCTAATATAGCCACTGGTATTTCTTCATATGATAGATCCTTTGTAACTTGTACATCTTTGATAAGGACGGCCCGAGAAGGGTCTCCAATACATTTTCTCAACATAGATACATGAAATACCGGGTCGACAAATTCCAATTCGGATAGCAATTCTAATTCATAAGCAACCTATCCAATTCGTCGAAGAATTTTGTATGGCTCGATTTACTGCGAATTCAGTTTACCCTTCTTCCCAAAATGCATAACACCCTTCATCGACTAGATCCTCAGGAAAACCCAATCACCAACCTCAAATTCTAGGTCACGATGTCGGATATCGGAATAAGACTTCTGCCTACTTTGTGCCGTCTTCAGTCGCTCTTGTATCACATTCACCTTCTCAATGGCTTGGTGAATCAAATCTGGCCCATATAATTCTGTCTTAGCGACTTCAAACCATCCAACTGGTGATCCACATCTCCTCCCGTACAGTGCCTTGTACGGGGCCATTCTAGTACTGGAGTGGTAGCTATTATTGTAGGCGAATTTTATGAGAGCCAGATGGTCATCCCAGTTTCCCTTGAAATCTAGAACACATGCTCGTAGCATATCTTTAAGTGGCTGAATGGTATGTTCAGCCTGTCCGTCAGTCTGCGGATGGAATGTCGTGCTGAGATTTACTTGAATGCCTAAACCCTTCTGAAAAGACCTCCAAAGGTTGGCCGTAAATTGAGCTCCCCGGTCTGATATAATAGATACCGGCACACCATGAAGCTTAACAATCTCCTTGATATATAACTTTGCATAATCCTCAGCTGTGTAAGTTGTCTTAACTGGCTGAAAATGGGCACATTTTGTAAGTCGATCAACAATCACCCAGATAGAGTCAAACTCATGATAAGAGCGAGGTAATCCAATAATGAAGTCATATTAATCACCTCCCATTTCCAAGTCGGAATCTCTATATTCTGAATCAATCTACCGGGTTTCTGATGCTCAATTTTTACTTGTTGACAATTAGGGCACTGGGCTACAAATTTTGCAAAAGACTTTTTCCTGTTATCCCACCAATACTACTCCTTAACGTCATGATACATCTTTGTCGAACCAGTATAGATGGAATATCGGGACTGATGAAGCTCAATCATAATCTTCTCTCGCAACCCTGCCATATTAGGAACACATAATCTAGTATCTTAGTGCCCCATCTCCTCCGATCTCGAAAGTCGTAATTTTACACTGTTGAATGCTCTCTCTCAATCGTACTAAGGTAGGATCTTCATATTGCCATGCTTTTACCTCATCTACCAAGGATGATGCTGATGTATTCTTTACAGTAACACCTCCGTCATCAGAGTCTAACAATTCGATTCTCATATTGGCTAGCTAATGAAGCTCTTTAGTCAACCCATGTCTACCTACCTCAACGTGTACTAAGCTTCCCATCGAATTACAATTGAGAGCATCTGTCACAACATTGGCTTTACCGGGATGGTACAAAATCTCGACATCGTAATCTTTCAGTAATTCAAGCCACCTACGTTACCTCAAATTCAACTCCTTCTGCTTGAAGATGTATTGTAAACTCTTGTGATCTGTGTGGATGTCAACATGGACGCTGTATAAGTAGTGCTGCCATATCTTCAAAGCATATATTACTTCAGCCAACTCCAAATCATGAGTCAGGTAATTAATTTCATGCTTCTTCAATTGTCTTGATGCATAAGCAATGACCTTCCCACATTGCATCAATACACACCCCAATCCTATACCTGAGGCATCACAATATACCACATAACCTTCTGTTCCTTCTGGAAGAGTGAGCACTGGCGCGGATGTCAATCGATTCTTTAGCTCCTGAAAACTATGTTCACAAGCGTCAGACCACTGGAACTTGGTAGCTGTCTATGTTAACTTAGTCAATGGTGCTGATACAGAGGAAAACCCTCTGCAAACTGCCTGTAATATCCTATTAGCCATAGGAAGCTACGAACTTCTGACGGTGTTGTAGGTCTTGGCCAATTCTTAACTGCATCGATATTCTGAGTGTCGACACTAATACCCTCGTCAGATATCACATGGCCAAGGAATGCTACTGAGTTTAGCTAGAATTCACATTCGGAGAGCTTATCATATAACTTGCAATCCCGAAGGGTCTGTAATACTATCCGCAAGTGGCCCGTATGTTTCGTCTCTGAACGAGAATACACCAGAATGTCATCAATGAATGCGGTCACGAACACATTAAGATAGGATCTGAATACACTATTCATGAGATCCATAAAAGCTACTGGGGCATTTGTTAGCCCGAACGACATCACCAAGAACTCAAGTGCCCATATCTTGTCCGGACGGCCGTCTTTTGAATATCCTTCTCCTTAACCCTCACCTAATGATACCCTGAACATAAGTCAATCTTCGAGAAATACTTGGCACCCTGGAGTTGGTCAAACAGGTCGTCAATACTTGGAAATGGATATTTGTTCTTTATAGTAAACTTATTCAACTGTCGATAATCGATACACATCCTTAATGACCTGTCTTTCTTCTGCACGAACAAGACTGGCGTACCTCAAGGTGAAGTGCTAGGCCTAATAAAGCCCTTATCCAGCAAGTCTTTCAATTGCGCCTTCAACTCTCGCAACGCTGTCGGGGCCATCCTGTATGGAGGGATAGAGATCGGTTGAATGTCAGGCAACACATCAATGCTAAACTCAATCTCCCTTTAAGGAGGAAGACCTGGGAGTTCATCTTGGAAAACATCTGGAAATTCATTGACCACGGGGATTGATTGTAGAGTAGGAGGCTTCGACTCCGCATCCTTAACGCGAACGAGATGATAAATATAACCTTTTGAGATCATCTTCCTTGCCTTAAGATAGGAAATAAACCTACCTTTTGGCATAGCAATGTTCCCCTTCAATTCGATGAAAGGTTCACCAGGAAACTGAAACCTAACCATCTTCGTACAGCAACCAACATTTGCATAGCATGAGGCCAACCAGTCCATTCCCATTATCACATCGAAATCAATCATTTCTAACTCAAATAAATTTGCCGAGGTTTGGCGACTACAAATCATCACTGTGCAACCTCTATATACCCTTTTAGCAATCACAGATTCTCCTATCAAAGTAGACATGACAAGTGGTTTACTTATCAATTCAGGTTTGACGCCAAACTTATTAGCCACAAAGGGTGTAACATATGATAATGTAGACCCCGGATCAATCAACGCATATACATCATAAGAAAGCACAAAAAATATACCTGTAACAACATCCGGAGATGACTCGAGATCCGGTCGACCTCAAGAGCAAATGTTCGATTTTGAGTACCACTCGAACTCGGCACTGCACCTCTACCTCTACCACGACCTGTCAACTGCTGAAAACCACGGGTTGGAGGTCGAACTGATAAGGAAGAACCAGACACATATCCAGTCAGCTGAGCCATACCACCACCTTCTCTGTTAGGACAATCCCGCATCATATGGCCAGGCTGTCCGCAAAAATAGCACATATCGAAACCCCGATGGCATAGTCTAAAGTGGGCCTTGCCGCACTGATCACAACGAGGTGTTGGGGGTATCGTTTGATTAGTATCCCTATGATATTGTGAGCCTAATGCCTGCGAACTCTTACCTGAACCAGAATAGGTAAATCAATCATACCGAGGCCTCTGAAACTGTGGAGGATCACTAGCTACAGGCGGTGCCAAACTCCTCGTAGACTGGGGCCTGATACTACCTCTAAGGTCACTAGAATACCCTGCAAATCTCGCCCTCTTATGCTAGCCCCTATCCTGCTCCTTGTCTGCCCTTTGCTGGCGCTTACGATCCTCTAGTGTCTGAGCATAAGCCTGAATACGGGAAATATCCTTGCCGTCTACCAAGGAGGCTGTCGTGCACTCATTTATCAGACATGGTCCCCACCTGTTCACGAACAGGTACACCTTATCACGCATCTTGGCCACCATATGGGGAGCATACCTTGCTAAAGAATAAAACTGCATACTATACTCGCACACTCATATTACCCTGTCAAAGGTTCAAGAACTTATCAGCTCTAGCTCGTCATATCTCAACTAGTAAGCAGTGACGAAGAAATGCCTCAGAAAAATCCTTCCACACAGGTGGAACATCGTTCGGACCCCTGGATCTCTCCCAGCTATCATACTAGAAAACTGCTAAATCCCGTAACTGATAAGAAGCCAACTTTACTGCCTCCATTTTATCACTAGCATGCATAACCCGCAGTGTACGATAAACCTGATCAACAAAAGTCTGCAGGTCCTCTTTGGGGTCTGATCCGGTAATAGTGGAGGGTCTAGATTAATAAAATCACGAACTCTCGCACTAACCGGTTTATCAACGGCATCGGTATTCTGCCTCTGAGCCTGAGTAGCTACCAAGCTAGTCAATAGCTATACCGCACTCCGCATATCCTGGTCTATGGTGCTAGACGAAGGAACTAGAGGTGCTGGGTTCCTCCTAATATCCTCTGAAGGAGAAGGAGTAGATGAGGTATGAGACGCCACCTCACTTTGAGGCTCACTTTGGCCTGCTCTAGCTGGAGGCACCTGACTGGTACCCTCTCCCATAGCTATATCAAGTCGTCTACTAATCGCTTGCCTCCTAATCGAAGGCACCGCTGAAAGAAAACATGGTGAATATTAGAGACGAACACTTGAGACTCAACTCTATGCATGATCTAGATTCAGGAAGAAGGTAACAACCCTAAATGTCATGTAGCCTCCTGATTATAAATGTGGCACGCTACACATCTATAATCAAGACTTTACTAGACACGGCTCGTAGACAACCCCTAGGACAAACTTGCTCTGATACCATGTTTTTCACGACCCAAACTGGAGGGCCATGACTGGCACCCAGGCCATACTTGCCAAGCACCAGCGTACATTTTATCTAACCTTTCTTATTATCTATAAGGGCCGACGAGATCAGCATAAATGGTAGAAATTGAATCCTAAACAACCAACAATGACAGGTAAAATGGCATGAATATATATATATCATGGGTCGACAAGGCTGGCATGAAGCTATGTATAAGGTATGAGCTCACAAGCTGCCATGAGAGACTATACAACAAAAATTAGTCGACAAGGAAATCCAAACTATTCATGAGTCGACACCTGTCTATGAGCCTCTATAGGAACATAAGTGCTGCAACATTGCCGGAACAGGGCCCCGCCATACCCATAACATCTATAACAAAAATGCATACCAAGACCACGGCAAGTCTGGAGAATGGATCTCACCAATAACCGCTGAACTGGGCAGCCTACTATGGTGGGGGAGCTTCGCCTACCTATCTATCAGGACCTACAGGACGACATGCAGCGTCCACAAATAAAAGGACATCAGTACGAATAAAGTACTGAGTACATAAAGCAGGAAAGCATAAGTAAGAAGAGTAATGTAAACAAGGATAGAGAATATACAACCTGTAATATCTGGATACCTCTGAGGGCTACTGACATGAAATGCATGACACATATATATACACACATAAACTATTAAAACATACGCCTCTATGGGCATCATCATTTTCATATCGTACCCGGCCCTAATAGGCTCAGTAAAAACATACCCCGCCATCATAAGGGTTGGTAGAATCGTACTCGGCCACGTGGAGCTCGGCAAAACCCAACTGATCAGTGGTTGTACAATATTTGTCGTACCCATCCTACTATGGCACGGCTTGGTAGAGTAAAATAGATGCATATATGTGATGCGTGCTGGACTCATTGGAATCACATTTTGAACCATTCAGAGTGACGTAAGATCGGTATCCTCCATACACGTTATTAGGATTAACTCTTCATCAAGAATCTTATAAGAATCAGGAAGTACCAACAACATTGATAACATAAGAATAAGAGAAATAACATTAACATCAATCGTTCCATAAGAAGGGAAACAGTGTAAGTACTGCTTCTAAGAGTGGAGTATCTTTAGAAGCTCGTTCCTTATATTATGTGCAATCGGAGTCGCGTAAAAGAAGGAAAGGGATAGCCTCACATACCTTGTATATACTGCCCAACCTCAAGCTATGAAAATGTCACGACTCCTTAGTCTACAATAAGAGAAATGACACTATCGTTATCGTTTAAGCGTCGTAACTATTATGTATCGACTGCAACCTATTTTACAATGAAACAAACAGCACCTCCCCTATTTATATGACTTGCCACAAGATAGCACAATCACCAAACAGCCCAAACAACATCAATAATAGTCATATTGAGCTTCCCAAAATAGTCCACCAACCAAAAACATTACTAACAAGCCTTTCGATATATATCTCACAAGTTCTAGCTTCAACGACTTAGGTCAATAATAATCATATTGACCTTAATTGACCACGAAATATCCCTCCAATGCTGCCACAAGAACAAGGAAGCGAAGCTAGCAATCAATTAGGGTTTTTCAGTAGTAGAATCACTTTAGAAGTCTTGAAATCACCTATGATTGATATTAAAACTTGAGGGAGTATTTTACAGAACATAAACAACTTCAAAACAACCTCCCACACGAGCTGGAACAACACAAAAATCAGCAACGATAAGAAGAACAAGAAACTTACTAGCGCCACGGGATTCCCGACACTTGATTTGTGTTGTTTGCCCTTTGATTTGGTCTTGAATCATGAGAGAACATTGAGAGAGTATTATTAGGGTTCTATGTTCTGAATATACTGAAAAATAATGACTTAAAATGGGGTTGAGGCATTTTATATATATCCATATGTCTTAACTGCCTATGTTGGCCCCATAGAGAGCTACTTGGCGCAGTCTGGCGAAAATGCGAATATCTCTTTACTCTGAGATCGTATCGACAGATGGTTTAATGCGTTAGAAACTAGACTCATAATCTTCAATTTGGTGACCAAGTAAATTGGGAGAAAAGCTTAGTGACATTTGACCTTAAGTATAAGTAAAATTATGAACGTAAGTTGCGACAACTTTTGTCGACCTTTAATTCATACCTCGTTTGACTTCAAGACATATGACACGGATTTTATATGATTCAAATACCTTAAAACATGACCTCTTGGGAACATTAGTCACCTCTAGATTTAACCGTAAATACAGGTTACAACATCCTTGATTCGTTTAACTTCTAATACTTGTAACAACACTTATACACCCTTGTATCATTTAAGACTAATAGGATTAACTCCTTATCATCTCAAAGATAATCGCTTCTCAGATCTACATAGACTAACTTACAGCGTACTCTAATGTATGCAAATATGGGTTGTAACATTATGCCACTTGGCATGTTTGATAAATAAAAAGAATTTTTGTTTAAGTATTGCGCAAAGTTCATTCTTTTTGCATTGAATTAAGTACGGCTTCGGGTGTGTTTTATTCCAATAGCATTTGGTATTCGGGCATAAACTCTTCTGGAACCAACCCTTTACTATGAGCGTTTCATAAGAGAGGGCCCTCTTATGTTTACAGTTCTTTTTAAGAGGATGTCTCCTATTCATTCTGGCACTAGCATTTGAAGTTTTCCGTTAACTTTCAAATAATAAAATAAGTTCATCGTCTGGACAATAAACAAGACAAAAATAAAAGGACTTCATTTTTATTCCTTCTATCTTCAAAGTACAAATGCATTCGTTTGCTTAAAAAACGAAACTGCCAATACATATGGCTAACTTGTACAACTTGTTTCTACGGAGGTAATGGTGCAGTCCCCGGACCCGATGAGGCATTATTATTCCCGGGTCTCGTAGTCCCGGTTTTTGTGGCAATCATGCAGCTGTATTCTCGTACCTTAACCCACCCCCCCCCAAATGTTCGAATGTGAAGTATGTGAGTTGGAACACTAGAAGTCTTGCTCTTGAGGGAAACCACTTGTGAACGGTTGAATATCCTTTGGTCAGATGGCAAGTCTTACTTCCTATTAGAAATTTGCCATCGAGCCAAAGACTATTATGATCCCGCAGTGGTTTTTTGTTTCAGTGCCTTGTCATTTAAAGGTCTTAACTCTACTGATGATATTTCCTTCATAATATGCTTTCCGTTGCTGCCTCATTAAAAAACCATGCTAGAGAAATCCAATTCAGACAAAAACTGGTCGAAGGGAAAAAGAGTGCAGCACATACTTTCAGTATAAGCAGTATCCATCAACAGTAATACCTTTTGAGGTGAGTCATATTCCAGTTGCTTGGCAATTTGACTCTATCTTGATTCTCCAGTTTGTATAATCCCTTCCCGGTGATAGCTGAAACCCGGTAGGGACCTTCCCATGTTGGACCCAACTTTCCTCAAAACCAAATCTCCCACTTTAAAATAACGGAGATTAGCCTTCTAGTTATAGTATCTTTCCATCATTTGCTTCTGAGCCACCATCTTTATGTGTGCCAAGTCCCTTCATTCATAAGCAATTCTAGCTTGACCAGTAATGCTTCATTATTCGCTTTTTCATCCGTTCGGGAGTACCGTAAGGTCGGTTCTCCTACTTCCACCGGGATCAGAGCTTCTGCACCGTACACGAGAGAGAAAGGTGTTTCTCCCGTGCTTGATTTTGCTGTCGTCTGGTATGCCCATAGCACACCCTGAAACTCTTCAAGCCACTTTCCTTTGGCTGCTTCTAACCTCTTTTTGATAGTTTGAATAATTACCTTGTTGGTTGATTTCGCCTGCCCATTAGCGCTCGGATAGTATGGCGAGGATGTGATCCTCTTGATCTTCACGTCGTCAAGAAATTTTGTGACTTTGGAGCCTATGAACTGTGGCCCGCTATCACAGGGAATCTCCTTTGATATTCCAGACCGGCAACTTATGTTTTCCCACAGGAAACCAAGCATTTTGCGCTCGCCGATCTTTTGATAAGAACCCGCCTCAACCCGTTTAGTTAAGTAATCAGTTAAAGTTAAAAGAAATCTTACCTTTCCGGGAGCCGGTGATAGTGGCCCAACTATGTGCATCCCCGTTTCATGAATGGACATGGGGATAATACCGAATGCAGGAGTTCCATCGGTTGGTGCACCAACTGTGCGTGGCACTGACACTTGTTGCATTTCTGACGAATACGTTTGCATCTTGTTCTATCTGGGGCCCGTAGTATCCTGCTTTAACCAGTTTTAGCACCAACGAATTTACGCCGGAGTGGTTCCCACAAATTCCTTCATGTACTTCTCTGATTATGTAGTCTGCCTTCGAGGCCCCTAAACATCGGGCCAACGGACCTTAGAATGATCTTCTATATAACGTTCCACCTAAGAGGCTATAGAGAGCTGCTTTGGATTAAAGTACTCGTGATGCCTTCGGGTTTTCGGGCAGCTTGCCGTGGTGAAGGTAATTGATGAACTCATTCCTCCAATCCAAGACCAGGTTGATTTTATTTACTTCACAATAGCCATCAACATCCAGTACTTAATGCATGAGCTGAACGAGAGTACCGGAGCCAGCCCCTTTCATCCCCGTGGACGAACCCAAATAGGCCAATGCATCTGCTTCTACATTCTCTTCTCTCTGGATGTGTGAGATCGACCACTCCCTAAAACGTGAGAGCAGAGCTTGAACTTTAATCACATACTATTGCATGTGTTCCTCCTTCACGTTGAAAATTCCATATACTTTATTTACTACGAATTGGGAATCGCATTTAATTTCAATGATCTCAGAGCCAAGCCCCCGGGCAAGTTCGAGTCCAACAACCAAAGCCTCATACTTAGCTTCATTTTTAGTCAAGGGAATAGTTTTTATGGCCTGCCTAAGGATTTCCCCCTAAGGCGTAATCAGGACCACCCTGAGCCCCGACCCTTACACATTGGAAGCTCCGTCCGAAGACAGGGTCCAAACTCTTGATGTCATTTTCGACACCATCACTACTTCTTTTGCGGCTAAAAGCAGTAACCCGGAACTGAAATCAACCACGAAATAGGCCAAAACTTGTGATTTGATCGCAGTCCTGGGCTTATGTTCAATATCAAATTCACTAATTTCAACTGCCCATTTGGCTAGCAGACCCGACAACTCAAGCTTGTGAAGTACATTTTGCAGGTGAAAGGTATTCACAACGGCTATCGGGTGACACTAAAAATAAGGCCTAAGCTTTCGAGAGGCGTCTATGAGAGCTAAGGCCAGTTTTTCGAGGTGAGAATAACGAGTTTCTGCTACTGACAAAATTTTGCAAACATAATAGATAGGTGATTGCATACCTTCGTCCTTCGGGATTAGAACGACACTTACTGCTATTCTCGAGACTGCTAAGTATATCAGCAACTGTTCGCCTTCCCCCGATTTTGACAGCAGCAGAGGGCTTTATATATAACGTTACAGGTCTTTTAAGGCCTATTGGCACTTTAGAGTCCATTCGAAGTTGTTCTTCTTCTTCAGAAGTGAGAAGAAGTGATGACATTTTTCCGAAGATCGAAAAATGAACCTGCTTAGAGCGGCCAATCTCCTAGTTAGCCTTTGGACTTCTTTCATGCTTGTCAGCTGGTCCCGGATGTCCTCGATGGCTTTCATCTTGTCAGAATTTACCTCAATTCCCCTTTGTGAAACCAAGAAACCCATGAACTTACTAGAGCTAACCCCAAACGCGCATTTTTTGGGGTTGAGTTTCATGTTATGCTTCCTCAGAATATCGAAGGTCTCCTGGAGGTGTTTTAAATGGTCACCTGCATTCAAAGACTTGACCAACACGTCATCTAGGTAGACTTCCATCATTTTACCTATTTATTTCTCAAACATCTTGTTCACGAGCCTCTGATGAGTGGCTCCGGCATTTTTAAGCCCAAAGGGCCTCACATTATAAAAATATGTGCCAAAATTCATCATGAACGGAGTCTTTTCCTGATCCTCCGGGTTCATCTAATTTGATTGTACCCGGAATAAGCATCGAGGAAACTCATCAACTCGTGTCCAGCAATTGCATCAATCATTTGATCAATGTTTGGCAGTGAGAACGAGTCTTTCAGGCACGCCTTATTCAAGTCTTTGTAATCTACAAACATTCAAAATTTGCTATTCTTTTTTGGAACTACAACTACGTTAGCTAGCCAGTCGGGATACTTTACCTCCCAGATTGAATGGATGTCAAGTAATCGAGTTACCTCTTGATACACTCAAATTACACCTTAATAATAGTGTTAGCGGTCGATGTCAAATATAATAACCCAACAAGGTTGGGGTCGAATCCCACAGGGAATAGGTGTGAAATGATTATCTAATTAATGTAATACTTGACTAAGTCGTAATTCTATCAAGTACGTCAAATAGAATAAAAGAGTGTTGAAACCAAGGTTGTCCCAGCAATGTGAAAAATATGAATTTAAGAAACCAAGGTTGTGTCCCCCTTTATGTAGTAGAATGTTCTTGATATTAATATTGAGTACCTTTCTTGATATGCAATTGATGTTTAATTTATTATCCAATATTTTCCAATAATTGGATAATGTATCTTCTCTACGATTCTCCCGAATACAAAAGAGTTATGCTTAAGAACAACCAATTAAACGCCAAATTAAAACCTACTTATTCCTAAGCGATTTTATTAAACAAGGTTTAAAGCCTTGAGTCTTTGTTATTTATTTCTACCAAATTCTATCTCACTTTTCCAAGATAAGATAGGGTTAATTGGCGTTCGTTAATGTTTGCAACCACTAACGATTAATTGAAGAACAAGAAATAAATAAATATCAAGCTTCCTTCGAAATCAGATTCAATATCAAGATCTCAACAACATTCTACCCATCTAGGGTTCACAACCTTAGCGTTTGAATTTAGCTACACATACTGATAATTAAAGAACAAAGAATAGTAATTGATATCATCTTACAAAAATAGAAGGTATTTGATCCCCAAAAGCTTCTAAGAATTCAACTAGTTAATTGCCCGTACTTTGTACTCTAAATTCTGACAAGACTCTTTCACAAAACTCTATAAAACTTATTTATAGAGGCCCAAAACCCGAGGCAAATTTCGGTCTGATTTTCCCCTGTTGTAATAATGCGGACCGCATTTCTGTCGCAAAACAGAAATGTGGACTGCAGATCATCATCGCTCGTCGCAAATTCCACCGGAAAATTTTGCTCTCATCGCGTTTTGATTCGCGGTTTGCATTTTGATTATGCGATCGCGATATGCGATCGCATTCTCCACTCTGATTTTCACCCAGAACTCTGTTTGGGTTTGCGATTTCACCTTGTTATTTCGCGGTTCGCATTCCTGTTTTGCGGTTGCATTTGCGACCGCATTCTCGTCATGAAGATTGGCCTAGATTTCTGTCCTTGTTAGCGATCTGCTTGTGGAATATGCGGTCCGCATTTTCAGTTTGCGACCGCATACTCGTATTTGCGATGCTTTTAACTTCTTTTCTTTTCTTCAGCTGACTTTTTGAACTCTTTTCCGTATTTCTGGGTCCTTACACTCGATATACTGCAAATACACTAAAATTACGTAAGTATCATGAGAATTTGCACATAAAACAAGTTAAACTTTAAGCAAGTAGTATCAAAATGTGCCGAAATTACCCGGCACATCACCTCTTCCTTAACAAAGCTGTTTCTGACCTCGGCTACTGGGCGTTTCTTTTGCCTCACCGGAGGGATGCTTGGTTCCAGGCTTAGCTTATGCACGGCTACTTTTAGGGGGATACATGTCATATCAGAGTGTGACCATGGAAAACATTCAACATTAGTTTTGAGGAAATCAATAAACCCTGACCTGAGCTCGGTATTGAGTCCTGTTCCCAAGTGAAATTTCCTCTCAGGAATTCATCGAACAAAGCTACTTGTTTGATCTCTTCTGCCATGGACTAGCTTGCGTCTGTCTCCTATGGTACCTAAAAGTATCTCGGTACCCGGTGGGATTCCAATGCCCCCTCGTCTTTATCATATCCGCTTGGCTCGGGAGTAGGCGTTGGTTCTTGTAATTGCTATTTGTCAAATTTCTTCCCCTGACTGCTGGAAACTGATATTGCATTAATTTCCCTCGCTGTCAGTTGATCTCCTCTTATCTGTTTGATTCCCTCTGGGGTCGAGAATTTAAGTAGTTGGTGATAAGTTGATGGTACGACCTTCATCTCATGACAACATGGTCTACCGAGGATTATGTTGTAGCCTATGTCACCATCCAGCACTTCAAACAAGGTGGTTTTCGTCACCCCTTCGACGTTTGTGGCAGCAAGATCTCCCATCAGGCTGTCTCACTTTCTAGATTGAACCCAACTAGGAGCTTTGCCGCTGGAATGATGCTTCTGAATAATTTGGCTTGTCCCAGCACTCTCTATTGAATGATGTTGGCTGAACTTCCTGGGTCAACCAAAATACATTTAATCTTGAAATCTTGAACATTAAGGGAAATTACTAGGGCATCGTTGTGCGACAGGAGAAGTGCATCGACGTCTTCTTCCGTGAAAGTGATGTCGTCGTTGGCGACTTCTCAAAGTCTTTTGTTGTGAGTCACTGATACCTTTGTCTTCTTGGCTGCTGAGAAAGTTACACAGTTAATCTCGTTCACCCCAAAAATCATATTGATAGTTAGTCGGGGGGGGTCTTCCCCTATCTTCGATGGTTCTGCTTTGTCTCGGTTGCGTCCGTAATTGTTGGCCCGGTCGCTCAAGAACTCCCTGAAATGGCCGTTCTTCATTTGTGTTTCCACCTCCTCGCGTAGATGCCAACAGTCCCCAGTTCGGTGGCCGTGAGTCCCATGATATTCGCACCACAAGTTAGGATCCCTTTGGCTGGGGTCAGATCTAATTGGCTTCGAGAATCGTGCCTCTTTGATATTCCTAATTGTTGATACCAGCTCCACGACACTAATGTTGAAGTTATATTTGGACAGCCTAGGATAAGTGCAATCTCAGGAACCCGATAGCTCTTTGTCCTGCAATGACCTGTGGTTTCGGTCGCAGTCAGTTCTTCTATCGGGGGCGAAGCTATTCGTGGACCAGAACCCTTTGTAATCGCGTCCTTCGGCTCTCTCGTACGGTAAGAACCGGTGCTTAGAAGATCACCGGTCTGCATCAAAATCATCTTTGAATTTATCCCTGTTCTTGTCTCGGTCCCGACTCTTGGTTGATGTCGGGAACTCGAGCTGATCATCCTCTATCCTTATCTTTGATTCATAACGGTTATGGACATCCGCCCATGTGGTTGCTTGGAACTCGAGCAGGTGTTCTTTCAACTTTCGGGAGGTGTCGGAGCTCCTCGGGTTCAAATCCTTAATGAATGCGTCAGCTGCCCATTAATCTGGCACGACCGATAACAACATCCTTTCTTTTTTGAACCTGATCACGAACTCACATAGCAATTCGGACTCTTCTTGCAAAATTTTGAATATGTCCGCCTTCCGGGCTTTGACTTTTCTGGCCCCGACATGGGCCTTGATAAAAGAATCTGCGAGCATTTCAAAGAATCAATTGAATGTTCGGGTAAAAGCGAATACCAAGTCAAGGCCCCTTTCGTGAGGTTTTCCTCGAATTTCTTCAGCAGAACCGACTCAGTCACATGAGGGTCAGAAGTCCCATCGTACTTCGGTATGTCAAGCATTTTGAACTGTTTCGGTATTGATTCTGGTGCTACGCTCGGTTTAATCGGCAATGGAGTGTACTTCTTCGAGTCCGAGCGCTTCAATACTGGTGGTGAACTCGGAATTTGGTCCATTCGAGGCATGGAACTCTTTCGCGTTCTGATCCATCCGCTCGTTAATATCTCTCATGAATCTCATGAGTTCAGTTTTGAAGGGGTCGTTACCGTTGTTGTTGCCGGATCCACTACCGGTCCCCCCCGCTCCATCGAAGCCGACCTCACCTCTCGGAGCGTTATTATCAACTCTTTGAGCCACTTGCTTTGCAGGAGCATTAGGAGGAGCTGCACCTCTTCCAATTGCATTGTTGGAAGCACCTGATAACGTCTGCTTTAATTCCATCATGACCAGGTCCCGCCTTGAGAGATGGCCCATGATGGCTTTTTTTTGCTCTCTCAAGATCCTTACTATTTCCGCAACATACTTGTCCTCAGCGTCATCGGGAGTCATTTCCCGCACATGTCAGGGATATTGTCCACCATGGACCAAAGTTGCTACGTCCCCTTGTTGCGGGTGTCGCTGATTGAATCCTCATATTGAGGCAGATTTTCATGTGCCTCAACGTTGTGCGCGATGTTGACATCGTTAGCTGCCATTTTTTCGATTTTTGCTATGAAACAAAGAATCAAACAATTTAGTGATAGATGCAAGGACCAACTCAACTACATACCTGTCTTAGCCCCACAGTGGGTGCCAAACTATTTACCTATAAAACAGTAAAGTTGAATGTATTATGTAGTTTATAGACAAGCTAACTTATTGGATCCAAAATGATAAGGAAATCAAATTAAAAGTAAGACTTAGCGTTAAAAACAAAGGAAATAGCAAGCCTGGATCCGGGAGCAGTGCTTTTGGGGACAGTGGTAAGAAAAATGTCAGAAAGAAAGTAAAGTTGTATTATTTTCTCAAGAATAAAGCATAGCATAAGTTTTTCAGAGATTTCCTATCCTTACCATGGTTGTTAAAGTCCCTATTTATAGCTATACCTAGGGAACAAGATTCTAGAATCAAGCCCCTCTTAAATGACAATAATGGGGGTCATTGATGAATATATAACGGCAGACCGTGAATGTCAAAATTCTCTGCAACGACTGCATATTTAATGCTGAGAAATATTCTTCATTAAATTTCATCTGCTGACAAACATTGGTTTGCTTCCGTTGACTGCGTTCCCTTCGGGGTCTACCCAATACCAGCCGAAGTTGTTGTCCTTGGTCTTGATTTTCACTCGCTGCATCTTCCGTTTGCCTCCGATTCCACGTGTCATGTAATCGTTCGAGCATTTAATATAAACTAGTTTCACCATATACAAATAATGATAAAGTGATTAGGGATTATCCTTTATATAGCATATCTGTATGAACAAATCTCATATGTACACTATATATTACTCCTAAATCACCTCAATCTCTGATCCCAGCATGAAATTTTATAAATTTGTTAAATTATGAGAAAGCATTCAATAACTTTGAGCCAACAATTAATAAAAAGATGCATTTTTTTAATTTCAAGTAAAGGCTGGTTCTTTTCCTACAAAGTACACACAAACGTACTATTATGCGACGCCTTCCTGAGATTCTTTGGAAGGGTTGACTTAAGGCTAAGCAATCGATGTCAGTGCGATTGCTGTCCGCCAAGTGAGGTCTCCCCCCCTCTCCCGGTACGCTAGACTAGATTGTCAGTGCCGTACGGGAAACCAATGTCGTGAGCGTCTGAGAGAACTGAAATAAGCAATTGATGAATGAAAGTTGATTGCATAGATGAAACGAAATCTATTACAAAAGCTATGCGGTGTCGAGGGGGAGAGACACCAGTACAGAGAAATGTTTACTGGCTTGAATGTTTGAATGCTTGATCCCCCCTAATAATGCTTAAAAAAAATAAATCAAAGTTACATGAGTTGACGTATGAAAGCTGTAGGAGCACACTGACTGTAAAATAAAGTAAACCTACTCTATATTTACAATGAAAGAACTTAGACTTCTACAAGGTAGAAACAAATCCAATGGCAGCAACTTTGTCTTGAGCATTAGGGTCTCTGCCTGCGGCTGGGCGCTGGCGCTTGGATCATGATGGGTGCACGCGACATTGTCTGTGCGCGCGGCATTATTTGTGTGCGCGGCGCTGTTGGCACTCGCAAGCTGCTGGGCGCCGGCAAGGAGTTTCGGTGGGGCGACAGAGGCACATGCGCGCTTGTCACTTGGCGCTGCTGAGACTACGGGGCCGACCGTGATGCTAGGCATTGGGAGGCTTGCCAGGATGCCACAGGATGCGTCCAAAGGGTCATGGGGCGAGGCTGGAAAGCAGCCCATGACCACATGTTTATACCTTAAAGTCCAAAGTGATATCCACTTTTCCTGGCGTACACAATTACAGAAAGTGTAGGACTGTACATACATATAGTATTTATCTAATCCATAGATAATTAAAAGACCAGAATGAATTATGTGCATAACACTCTGTATTTTTCTAACTATCCAAAATTATTAAATCATTAGAAGTATATAGTTTGCTTCATGAAAATGTTTAATTCTCGATCTAATTATCATTGCAAGTAATATACAAGTCTAGCGTCTTCTGGTTGAGGTATGTTGCTGTTGATTTTTTTTTCCTTTACCATATGTATTCCTCTTCTGTAATAAAGAAAAGGACGCATCACCTATAAAAAGTAGAAAATTAAACATAACATGTTTTCCCAAAGAGGACTGATGAGTAAATTCAATTAATAATTTGACTATTACTGAAGTTGTTTTTGACTGATTTTGATGTGTTGATTGCCGCCATTTCGATCCTCGTAAGCATACTCCATCACCCACGATCGATGCCAAAATCCGAGATTCAAGACCCTTGATTCCCTTCTCAGCAACGAAGGGACAAAAAGAAAAAGAAAACGTTAAGGGGAAAAAATTTACCTTCTCAACAATACGCTAAGCAGACCGTTATAGGGAGAAAAATCAAAATATAAAGAGATAAGACTTTAGGCAAAAGTAAATTAAACCTCCTTAGAAAAATCATCTTTCGCTAGCAAGTAGAATGATGATCAGGAGCACCGAAAAGGAAATGAAGTTTTGGAAAATAGGTACATCTAATAAATATGAAGTTTAGGGTGTGTTTTGTATGACGGAAAATATAGTTGGTTTAAGGAAAATATTTTATTATTTTTCACTGTTTGATTGCACAAAATAGTTTGAAAAATATTTTCGTAGATATTATATTTTCCTGAAATTGAAGGAAAATGACTTTTCTAGAGTTAGGAAAACATTATCCAAAAACTCTACCTACTCTCACATCTAACCTCAACTCCCTCCCCCTTCTCTCGCCTACCCCGCCCCCCTCTCCAAACGGTTTTTTTTTGAAATTTCAGTTTTTTTTCTTTTCCGTCACCGTCCATACCCCCTCCCCCCACCCAAATTTTTTTTTACCTTTTTTTGTATTTTTCAATTTTCTGTTTTTTCGTTTTTCTGC
>MCJB01014986.1:407474-420377 GCA_002018475.1 Nicotiana obtusifolia
CTTTTTTTTAAATATTTTCAGTGCCGTTTTTTTTATTTTTCGGTTTATACATTCAAAATTTTACGAGTTCAAAAGTTATGAGTTCAGAGGTTTATGTGTTTGAAAATTTGCGGGTTTAGAAATTATAGAGTTTACGGGTTCGAAAGTTTAGCGGTTCAGAAGTTTATCAAATTTATGGGTTAGGAAGGTTGTTGGTTCGAAGTTTTATATCTTCATGTTTATTGTATCTAAATTATTTATGAATATTCTTGGGAAGTTATTTTCCTTAATTTACATACCAAACACCGGAAAATGAGTAAGACTACTACTTGTTTTCCAAGAAAATATCTTCTTAAAAATATTTTTCGTTATACCAAGCACAACCTTAATTATTACTCTACATAAGCTACCTATAGCTCTCGCACAAACTTGGGGAGAGGCCATTGTAGGTTGCACTTTGTAAATATACAAGATCGATCACTTTTATACAGTGACTTAATAACGTGGGATTGGTATGTCTTTGCTACTTGGAAAATAGGTAGGACACTTTGTATTGGGGCAGATACACTTATATGAAATCGGATCGGTTACAACCAAGTGCAAGCGAGTCGGACATAGCCTAAGGAAGTCAGAACGGAGACAGTATGAGGCCGAACTTTTCCCGGCCCGGGATCGAGAAGTCGGGTATGATAGTCGGAGCAGCCGGGACAAAATGATTGATACGACTGATCGAGGAATACTAAGAGATTGAGGACCAGTCTCGAACCGCATATCTCGCCGCTCACCGGATATTTCGCTAACAGTTAGCTATATCAACCGTCATAGCCGTTATGCCACGATTTGAGGGGATTCTATCCCGAATTTTTAGGGGATTTGTCTTGTAATTAGTTATTTATCTTACTTAGAACTCTAGTTTTGGGCCTATAAGGGGCATATTTTGTACTCCATTAAGGGACATCAGATTCTCTCAACTTTATCATCATTTTTCTAGCTGCTCGATACCATTCACACTGTTCATACGAAGATTCCACCATTTTCTTATTGTTCATCTCAGTTCATATCTTATTTCTTCTTACATTTCAATTGATTTTACCATATTGTTATTTAGTATCAAATTAATTCACGGATCCTTAGCACCACGAACAAATTCAATTGTTATCCGGTTTTCAGGGTAAACAGTTTGGCGCCCACCGTGGGGCCAAGGATATTAGTGAACTGTTGATACGTTCCTTTTGAAAGCGCAACTTTACACCTGTTCTTTGCAAAAATTTCTGTCTTTCACGTCACAGATTACACATGGCACAATCACTTCCAACCAACAATGTAGTCAGCAACCAAATTGAAAACAATACCATACCCGTACCTGAAGCTCCAGTTGATGTCAATTCCCAAATGGCATTTGACGCCGATCAGGCATCTGGTTCAGCACCCAGTGTCCGAGGTGAGAACCATTCGGGAATTCAGCAGAACGAGGAAGACGCAATTAGCCTCAAAATGATATTCGAAATGTTACAAGCCCAACAGGCAGCGATAGCTCAGCTGCAGAGCCGTGCTCAGGACCCAGTTAGAACGAAAAATATTCCACCACAGGCGACGCCCGAACAAGTTGAACCGGTCTCAACACAACCGAATGAAAGCTGTTCGGAGGCCAACTCCGGAATTATCAAAATGCTGGAAGAATTAACCAAACGGGTCGAGTCTGGGGAGAAGAAAATCGAAGCCAACGACAAGAAGGTCGAAACATACAACTCGAGAGTCGATCAGATACCGGGAGCACCTCCTGTTTTGAAGGGCTTGGATGCCAAGAAGTTCATGCGGAAACCATTCCCGTCTAGTGCTGCCCCAAAGCCGATCTCGAAGAAATTCTGAATGCCCGAGATTCCAAAATATAACGGGACTTCGGACCCAAATGAGCATGTAATGGCTTACACTTGTGCAATAAAGGGCAATGATCTCGAAGATGACGAGATCGAATCTGTTCTCCTAAAGAAATTCGTAGAGACCTTATCCAAAGGAGCGATGACGTGGTACCACAATTTGCCGCCGAACTCCATCGATTCCTTCGCTATGTTAGCTGATACGTTCGTGAAAGCCCATGCGGGGGCCATCAAGGTTGAAACAAGGAAGTCTGATTTGTTCAAAGTCAGACAACATGACAACGAAACACTTAGGGAATTCGTATCTCGGTTCCAGATGGAGCGAATGGATCTACCTCCGGTTACGGACGATTGGGCGGTACAGGCTTTCACTCAGGGGTTGAACACCGGCAGTTCAGCGGCATCGAGACAACTCAAACAAAGCTTGATCGAATATCCGGCTGTCACCTGGGCGGATATTCATAACCGGTATCAGTCCAAAATCAGGATAGAAGACGATCAAGTTGGAGTTGCTTCAGGTTCTTCCTACACAATCAGAACTTTCGATCGATCTCGAAGGGATAATTTTCGGGAACCGAGGTCGAACAGGGATAGGCACCGACCGTATCTAGAGGACCGACGAGCTATATCGAGGGGACCCAAGATCCCAAGACAAGAAAATAAATATGAAGCAAACCAAAGGAATAGAAGGCCGTTGCCAAAAGGCGACTCTGAGAAACTCGGTGATCGACAGGAGGCACCCCGGTTGTCCGAGTACAACTTCAACGTCGATTCAACGACTCTGGTATCGGCGATCGGTCGCATCAAAGACACCAGGTGGCCCCGGCCTTTGCAAACAGATCCTTCCAAAAGGGATCCGAACCTTGTGTGTAAGTATCATGGCACGCACGGCCATAGGACTGAAGACTGCAGACAGCTGAGGGAAGAGGTAGCCCGGCTACTCGACAATGGGTACCTTCGAGAATTTCTCAGTGACCGAGCAAAGAACCATTATGAAAACAGGGATAGACCAACCGACCAGAAGGAACCAAAACACACCATCAACATGTTAATCGGAGGAATGGATATACCCCAAGTTCCGGTGCTGAGGCGCACTAAAATTTTGATCACTCGAGAGAAACGAACTCGAGATTATGCGCCCGAGGGGACTCTATGCTTCAGTGATAGGGAGATTGATGGCCTGACGCAACCTCATAACGACGCATTGGTAATATCGATGCTGGTGCAGGATACCCGAATAAAGCGTGTTCTGGTCGACCCCGGTAGTTCAGCCAATATAGTTCGGTCCTGGGTCGTCGAACAACTAGGGATGACCGATCAAATCATCTCGGAAGTCAAAATACTCAACGGATTCAATATGGCCTCGGAAACATCGAAAGGGGAAATAACTTTAATGGTCAACGTTGCCGTGACAACCAGAGCAACAAGGTTTTGTGTAATAGAAGGCGACATGAGATACAATGCCCTACTTGGTAGACCATGGATACACAACATCAGAGCAGTGCCATCTACACTGCACCAGATGTTGAATTTCCCATCGGATGAAGGAGTCATCACCGTCTATGGGGAGCAGCATGCAGCGAGAGAAATGTTCGCGATAGAGGGAACAACATCGAAGCCTGCAGATCCCAAATAGCAACCACGAAGGCCGCCTTCGACAGAGGAGGGCGGAAAAGATCAGTTCGATGATGATAGCTTTGGGGTCCCTCGATCCTTTGTGATCCCCGATGAAGTCGATGCGACCAAATCAACGATCGAAGAATTGGAACAAATCCCTATTCGACAGGACGCGCCCGATCGGAAGGTATACCTGGGCTCGGGCTTGAATCCCGAGCTCAGGAGTAAATTACTCTCTTTTCTTTCAACTAACGAAAATGCTTTTGCCTGGTCCCATTTGGATATGACAGGCATATCACCGAAGATTGCGACACATAAGCTATGTGTCGACCCAAAATTTCGGTCGGTCAAGCAGAAGAGGAGGCCTCAATCTGAAGCCAAACAGACCTTCATTCAGGAAGAGGTAACTAAACTGCTAAATATAGGGTCCATCCGGGAAGTAAAATATCCCGAATGGTTAGCCAACGTAGTGGTAGTACCTAAAAAAGGAAACAAGCTTAGAATGTGCATAGACTATAAATATTTAAATAGAGCTTGCCCTAAAGACTCTTTCCCACTGCCCAACATCGATCGGATGATCGATGCCACGGCCGGCCACGAGACGCTATGCTTTCTCGACGCCTATTCTGGGTACAACCAGATTCGAATGGACAAGGACGATCAGGAAAAAATGTCCTTCATCACCAAATATGGCACTTATTGCTATAATGTGATGCCGTTCGGGCTTAAGAACGCCGGGGCTACTTATCAGCGCCTGGTGAATAAAATGTTCGAAAGCCAACTAGGGAAAACCATAGAGGTTTATATTGATGATATGTTGGTTAAGTCCCTGCGCGCAGAGGACCATCTTAGTCATTTACAGGAAACCTTCAACATTTTGAAGAAATACAACATGAAGCTGAACCCGGAGAAATGTGCGTTCGGAGTAGGGTCCGGGAAATTTCTCGGATTCATGGTTTCTAACAGAGGGATAGAAATCAACCTGGATAAGATCAAGGCTATCGAGGACATAAAAGTCATTGACAGTGTTAAGGCCGTACAAAAGCTTACCGTCCGAATCGCTGCTTTAGGTCTCTTCATATCCCGATCATCGGACAGAAGCCATCAGTTTTTCAACTTGCTGAAGAAGAAAAATGAATTTTCATAGGGACCGGAATGCCAACGCGCTTTAGAGGAACTCAAAAGGTATCTCTCTAGCCCACCTCTATTACATACGCCGAAGTTAGGCGAGTTACTATACCTATATCTCGCCGTATCAGAAATTGCGGTGAGCGGAGTCTTGGTTCGGGAAGAACAAGGTACCCAGTTCCCCATATATTATGTTAGTAGAACATTAGGGGAGGCAGAAACGAGGTACCCGCACTTAGAAAAGTTAGCACTAGCCCTATTAAGTGCCTCCAGAAAACTAAAGCCATATTTCCCAAGTCACCCGATCTGTGTAGTGACCACTTACCCCCTTAAGAATATTATGCATAAGCCCGAGCTATCGAGCCGGTTGGCTAAATGGGCCATCGAGATCAGCGAGTACGATATTCAATATCGACCTCGGACCTCGATAAAATCTCAAGTTCTGGCCGACTTTATCGCCGACTTCACGCCATCTCTTATTCCCCAAGTCGAAAGGGAACTCTTGACTGAATCGGGGACTCCCTCGAGAGTGTGGACTCTGTTCACAGACGGGGCCTCGAACTCGAAGGGGTCAGGTTTAGGCATCGTACTGAAGCCTCCGACCGGGAATACAATTAGGCAATCTATCAAAACTGTGAAATTGACTAACAACGAAGCCGAGTATGAGGCTATGATTGCAGGTTTTGAATTAGCAAAAAATCTTGGAGCAGAGATAATTGAGGCCAAGTGCGACTCTCTCCCCATGGTCAACCAAATAAACAAAACGTTCGAGGTTAGAGAAGGCCGCATGCAAAGATATGTGGACAAGCTTCAAGTTGCCCTGCACGGGTTCAAGGAATGGACCCTACAACACATTCCTCGAGACCAGAACAGCGAGGCCGATGCTCTCGCGAACTTAGGATCAACGGTCGATGACGAGGAGGTAGACTCCGAGAAAGTGGTGCAGTTGATGAGATCGGTGGTCGAGGAAGGTCACGCCGAGGTCAACTCTACAAGCCTAACATGGGATTGGAGGAACAAATATATAGACTATCTCAGATCGGGCAAAGTCTCGCAAGACCCCAAAGAATCGAGGGCGTTACGCACGAAGGCCGCCCGGTTCTGCTTAGCCGGTGATGGAACCCTTTACAGAAGAACTTTTGGTGGACCTTTAGCCATATGCCTTGGTCCCGGAGACACGGAGTATATCTTAAGAGAGGTGCATGAAGGATCATGTGGCAATCATTCGGGCTCAGAATCGTTAGTTCGAAAAGTAATCCGGGCCGGCTACTATTGGGTCGACATGGAAAAAGACGCGAAAGAGTTCGTGCGCAGATGCGGCAAATGCCAAAGGTACGCGCCGATCATCCATCAGCCGGCCGAAACATTGCACTCAGTTCTGTCGCCGTGGCCGTTCATGAAATGGGGAATGGACATAGTAGGCCCGCTCCCTCGAGCCCCAGGTAAGGCTCAATTTATCCTTTTTGTAACTGACTACTTCTCTAAGTGGGTAGAAGCGCAGGCTTATGAGAAAGTTAGAGAGAAAGAAGTGATAGATTTCCTGTGGGATCACGTCACCTGCCGATTCGGGATGCCCTCTGAAATCATATGCGACAACAGAAAATAGTTCGTCGGCAGCAAAATAACCAAGTTCTTTGAAGATAACAAAATCAAAAGGGTATTATCTACTCCTTACCATCCCAGCGGCAACGGTCAGGCGGAATCGACCAACAAGACCATACTTCAAAATCTGAAAAAGAGACTAGTCGATGCCAAAGGAAGATGGAGAGAAATGCTGCCCGAAATCTTGTGGGCATACCGGACAACTGAAAGAACGAGTACCGGAGCCACGCCTTTCTCTTTAGTCTATGGAGCCGAAGCCTTGATTCCAGTCGAAGTAGGCGAACCGAGTATCCGTTTTCAATATGCGACCGAGAATTCCAACCAAGAGGCTATGAACACTAGCTTAGAGCTCTTGGATGAGAGAAGGGAGGCCGCCTTAATATGAATGGTGGCCCAAAAGCAGAGGATCGAAAGGTACTACAACTGGAGAACCCGACTTCGACACTTCAACGCAGGGGACTTGGTACTCAGAAGGGTCACCATCAATACTCGAGACCCTAGCGAGGGAAAACTGGGGCCGAACTGGGAAGGTCCTTACACTGTGCTGAAGGTGACCGGGAAAGGACCCTACAAGTTGGGAACCTTAGATGGTAAAGAGCTGCCGAGCAACTGGAACGTGAGCCATTTGAAGAAATACTACTGCTGAGGTAATCTTTTCTTTTTCTTGTTACCTTTACATTTCTTTAACACTAACCTATGCAGGACAAATCAACTTCGGGCAAAAGATCACCAAACAAGTCTGAAAGCACGCACTGCACTCTTTTTCCCTTCGACCGTTTTTGTCCCAAGCTGGGTTTTTCGGCAAGGTTTTTAATGAGGCAGCATACATGTCGTGCTACTATGATCAATCTAAGGCACTTTCATTTGGTACAAAATCGATCTCGAGGGGCCAAGATAAAGATCGCTAGGAATCGATGTAAGGGTCAAAGGCCGAAGGAGCCGTACCCTAGTAGAACGATCTAACTCGCCCCGACCAGCAAAATGTACTACTATTCAAATAATAGCAAAGACTATTCAATGCCTACATTACTTTGTCAAACCTAAGGGTTTTTTCTTGATTATTATATTTGCAAACAGTCGACGCACATTAAAACCGAAGGAAGTAAGACCTGATAAGGTAAAATCCGGAATCGGTTAGACAGGCTAAGGCCCTTTCGAAGCTAACAAAGCTTTAATTGAGACCGATGTGGTCGAATCAAATTGCGGCTAAGGCCGAACTATATGAAACTAAGACCGATGTGCTCGAATCAAGTTACAGCTAAGGCTGGACCATAAGTTAATTCTTACTTGGTCACATTTAATTACGGCAAAGGCCGGATCCTATGAAATTCTTTACTTGTTCAAATCAAGTTACGGTTAAGGCCGAATTGTGTGAAAATGAGAACTCTTGATCGATCAAGCTAAATCACGGCTAAAGCCGAATCCGTTCAAAACTTAACATACGATCGAAATTCGAATGAAGAACGAGACCTCAGGCTAATATATGAGGCCGAGTTTGTTTGATAAAGGTCAGAAAATCCTGCTAAGGCATGACCTCGACCCCTACGAGTTTAAAGGCAATTGATAACTCGAACGAGGCTAAGGCCAAATTGATTATCACTTTGAACAAAGCTATAACTCAAACCATTTTCCATGTTTTGAGTTTATTTCAAGATCGAAGCCAATAATGGATCGATCGTTTGCGATTTTATGCCAAGGCAACAAATGACAGTACATAACAAATGAAGAACAAAAGGTAAACTTGTATATATTCAAAATCGTGCGAGGGGGACAATTACATGATTGGAACAAAAGAAAGAAAAGACGACGTCAGTCGGAGCCGTCCTCAAACTCCTCCGGGAATGTTTTTCTCCTCAACTCATCTTCGGCTTTGGAAGCCTCTTCTATATCGGAAGATAAGTCGAGACCTCGGGTTTGAAGCTCCTCGAGGACGGTGAGGCAATTTTGACACTTAGCATATTCTACTAGTGCTCTCGATTGCTCGTTGGCCACCTCGACATCGGCCCTATACTGGGCTATCAGAGCATCAGTCGTGGCCTTGGTCTTGGCAATCTTCGCTTGTGCCTCCTAAAGCCGGGTGGATAAGGTCGTCCGGTCGAGGCCGAGTGATTGGATTTCGAGGCGCTGAAGTTTGTTGTCTTTGAGCAAAGCCTCGATCCGCTCCTGAATAGTCGATTTTTCTACACTCAGTTGTTCTGCTTGGGATTTCCATCGACTCGATTCGGCCTTGGAGTCGCTGAGCTCGGCCTGTAGTCGTTGCGATCATTTGCTCATCGCTTCTAACTGGTCAACACAGGAAGCATACTCTTTCCTTAAAAAATTCAGCTCAGCCCGGGCATTTGACATCCGGTCCTCGAGTTTCTGACGACTCTCCATCTCCTGTTCCATTCCTTCTTTGACACGAAGGAACATCGCATGGTAAAGCACCGAAGACTACAAACAAACGAACCAGAAAGTGTTAGTAAATTTCGATACCAGAATGATAACACAGGATTGAAATAAGTAAGAATACATACTCTGATCGATGCTTGTTGGGCTTCATTATAAAGGCAAGCCCAGTCCACAGCATTCATGGCGACCCGGTCTTCCTTCGTCGCCAAATTGTGGAGGTAACTTGCTATGCCTACCGGGGGGCCCAACACCCGAGCGTCTTCGGGAACGGACAAAGTTATTACCCTTCTTCGTTCAGGGTTCAAGCTCGGAGCAGGAAACTTATCAACCAGTTTAACACCAGTCGACATCCTACTTGACCCGGCCGGGGGACTTTTTCTTGGGACGTCGAGGCCAAAGGTATCAGACGATGGCACCCCGTCGAAATATCCCTCGAATGTCCCCGGCATGGCCGGTATTCCAGCCGGCGTCTGTGCCCAAGCACTTTCGGTCTCCTTCAGCGATGTTTCAGAGAAGGAGGGCGAGTGAGCCATTCCGGGGAGATCAGAAGGCTTTTGTAACGGGACCGGAGTCTCAATTGTGTCTCCGACTCTTGCCCCCGCATCACCTTGGGATGCATCGGCGTCATCCGCTACCGGTTCGGGGACTCTCCGAGTAGGTTTGCGGCGCGAAAGTTTGGAGCCCTCTTCCTCCTCCTTCGAATTTTCACTCGAGGAGATAATGGTGACGGTGGCTTTGCGAGCCAACATTTTTCTCCTTCCTTTTTTCTTTGTAGGCTCGGCTTATTTGGGGCCCCCCTTTCTTTGTCCCTTGTTTCCGAGGCCGGTGTCGGAAGGGAACGAAGGAATACTCCACCAGTAGCTGCCGATCTCAACTCGGCGTCCTTGGATAGACCTGCAAATCATGTTTCGGGGTTAAGTGTTGGTTTCGATTTATTTGAAGGGTTTCAACCAAGGGGACTTACCATGATTTTTGGCCTCCCATAATCCTTTCGAAATTTCCCTCCAGGCCCGTTCGGAGTAGGTTCGCTGGGCCGCTATTTTTTCGACCCATTCCTTCAAATCTTCGATAGCGGCCGGAGTTTGGGGAACGACTACACATTAAAAGGTTTCGGTCACACATTGAAAAACAATAACGAGAGAGAAATATGTAAAGAGACACTTACGGTTCAAATTCCATTTCTCGGGAAATGGCATGCAGTCGGCTGGAATCAGATCGGAGGTCCTAACTCGGACAAACCTGCTCATCCACCCCCGATCTCTATCCTCGTCGATGCTTGAAAAAGGAGCTTTACTGTCTCGACGAGCCAGTTTAATCAACCCCCCTCGAAACATTCGGGGGCTATACAAGCGAAGTATATGGTCGAGGGTAAAAGGATAATCACCCTCGACCTTATCTACAAAAAATCGAAAGAGATATACAATCCGCCACATAGAGGGGTGGACCTGACCTAAGGTAACTTCGTGCCTCTTACAAAATTCTACAATTATTGGATCTATAGGCCCTATTGTGTATGGGTAGGTGTACACGCTAAGGTACCCCTCTACGTGTGTAGTGATAGCTTCGTCAGGAGAAGGTATCACCACTTTCTTATCAGCCCAATGGCATTCCGCCTTCACCCTATCGAGATGTTTATGGGTGATGGAGCTGATATAGTCAGACACGGGTTCGCCTCGACCGGGCACCAATGAGGCCTTTTCAACCTTAAAGTCGGAGCCGGTGTGACACCCTACAGGGATGAAAGCCTTCAATGGGGGTTCCGATGAAGGTTCATCAGCACGAACCATCTCAGCGGGGGAACTTTGCTTTGAAGGAACTGATTTTGAAGTTTTGGCCATTGAAGTAATAGGAGCAAGAACTAGAAGAAATTTTAGAGGGTTATGAATTCTTTCTGGAGAATGAGATCAAAGAAGAAGTTTTAAAGAAGTAATTTCGTCAACAAGCATGAAGGTGAAAAGGTTAATCCGCGGTTAAAAGGACTATATATACTCCACCAAAGGCGGCGGCACTTAGCACGAGGTGACCAAGCATTAAATGCACGCATTAAATGCCTGCAGCAAGCACGATAATTTAGGATGGGACCTGTGATGATTGCTTATATTGGTACTCTCATACGTCATAAAGCTGTCGTCACGCCAATAAAGCTGTCGTCACGCCCTGGTTGCCTTCGAGAGCAAGTTAGAAGATAACTTTGTCCACGTGTAGTGATTAGTGTATACATCAGTCACTTGCTTCAAGGAATTGGAGGACAAGAATTCATATCGTTTATTATCCTTACTCACTAATAAACGAGGGGACTATCTGTATTGGGGCAGATACACTTATATGAAATCGGATCGGTTACAACCAAGTGCAAGCGGGTCGGACATAGCCTAAAGAAGTCAGAACGGAGACAGTATGAGGCCGAACTTTTCCCCGCCCGGGATCGAGAAGTCGGGTATGATAGTCGGAGCAGCCGGGACAAGATGATCGATACGACTGATCGAGGAATACTAAGAGATTGAGGACCGGTCTCGAACCGCATATCTCGCCACTCACCGGATATTTCGCTAACAGTTAGCTATATCAACCGTCATAGCCGTTATGCCACGATTTGAGGGGATTCTATCCCGAATTTTTAGGGGATTTATCTTGTAATTAGTTATTTATCTTACTTAGAACTCTAGTTTTGGGCCTATAAGAGGCATATTTTGTACTCCATTAAGGGACATCAGATTCTCTCAACTTTATCATTATTTTTCTAGTTGCTCGATACCATTCACACTGTTCATACGAGGATTCCACCATTTTCTTATTGTTCATCTCAGTTCATATCTTATTTCTTCTTACATTTCAATTGATTTTACCATATTGTTATTTAGTATGAAATTAATTCACGGATCCTTAGCACCACGAACAAATTCAATTGTTATCCGGTTTTCAGGGTAAACACACTTGATTGTATTAGCTTGAATCTCATGCTAATTAAATGATACTTGACTTCAAAAACCTTAATACTAGGAATCTAATTAGCGATTATTATTTTAGCTATGATGCAATAAAGCTTAATTTAATTTATTGAGGTTAATAAGGTCGATAAATATTTTAGGAACATTTTTGACATTCAACATTTAGCGACATTTGTGCATTTATAATAACTAGTTTCTACGTACGTGCTTTGCACGTTGATATTTGGTCAATTATTTAGATGAAAAATTATGTTATAGAAATTGAATTGTAAAAAAAGTAACAATCAATGAAATGCTAAAAATTGATTTTATTACATAACATAAACTGAATTCAATATGCAAATATAATCAACTTAGTTAAATCAAATACAGTCCTCTCTATAACAGCTTCGTTTATTACGAATATTTTTGGTTGTTACAGCAAAGTACTATTATCGAGAACATATATTATATCATATCATGAAAATTAGTTTCGAAAAAGCTTGACTTTTATAGTGAAGCGTTGTTATATAGGAGTATTGTTATAGAGAAGTGTGACTGTAGTATATGTACCTATAGTATAATAATAAGAAATGTGAGTCATATCTTATTGATTATTTATACACAGACGATGCTTTGAGTGTATGTCCCCTTATGACTCTGGGTTGGCTTTATTATAAACATAACTCTTTCGTTATTGATATCTCTTTTAAAAGTAAAACAAATAGTTCTGCATGTGAGAAAATGCATGTTATCGCTGATACATTCTAACATTTTGGATTTTTTGCTTTTTCTATTCATTGCAAAACGTAAGTAAATTAAAAATTATTTTACAAAAATTATTAATTATTTTAATTACGTTGGAATTGGGATAGCTCGTTTTCTCTGAGCATCTCATTACATCTTTAACTGTCTTCCTTACTGTTGCTAAGTTTCCAACGTGAATAATTTCTAACAATTCTATCTATTCCTCATTAATCCTAAAAGACTCTTTGGAATCCACATTAAAGTCTAACAATAAGTCACAAGACAATGTAGGTTTAGGAGTTCTTAAAAAATAAAAAGTTTTTTTAGGGTACAAATTTTTCTAGAAGAAATATATCAATATTTATCATATCTGTAACCGAGGATGGTTTTAGGTTTGGTTATGTTTTATTGTGAATTGCTTATATTTGTTTAGGTTTAGTTTAGAACAAAGACTAAGTCATTTTGTAGTTCAGATTAAAATCTAACGCCAAATCCAAAGACATATTAAATTTAGGAGTTTTGTGAACAAAAAAGATGATGTATTATATTTTTTTTTCTCACACACACATACACACACACTCACACACACTCATATATATATATATATATATATATATATATATATATATATATAT
>MCJB01014987.1:0-139137 GCA_002018475.1 Nicotiana obtusifolia
GTGTTTATAGGATATGCAACAAATAGTAACGCATATCGATTTTTGGTTCACAAATCAGAAAACCCAGAAATTCAAGTAGGTACAATTATGGAATCAAATAATGCTGAATTTTTTGAGCATATATTTCCATACAAAAATGAAGGTGAGACATCTATTCCAAGGAATAAACGTCCATGTGAAGAAATAAATGATAAGGTACATAATGAGGAGAATCCTAGACGTAGCAAACATCAAAGGAAATCTACATCATTTGGCTCATATTTTTTAACTTTCTTACTAGAAAATGAGCCTCAAACATATAAAGAGGCTATGTCTTCTTCTGAAGCACCATACTGGAAAGAAGCTGTCAATAGTGAGGTTCAATCCATTTTGGACAACCGTACATGGGAGTTAGTTGATCTACCTCCCGGAAATAAACCTTTAGGTTATAAATGGATTTTCAAAAGGAAAATGAAAGCAGACGGAGCTATTGATAAGTATAAGGCAAGACTTGTAGTCAAAGGCTTCAAACAGAAGGAAGACCTTGACTATTTTGATACATACTCGCCGGAAACAAGAATTACATCCATTCGGATGTTAATTGCTTTAGCCGCAGCATATGGTCTTGTAATACATCAAATGTATGTGAAAACAGCTTTCTTAAATGGAGATTTAGAAGAAGAAATCTATATGGAACAACCTGAAGGGTTTGTGGTTCCAGGAAAGGAAAAGAAAGTTTGTAAACTTGTTAAGTCTCTTTATGGACTGAAACAAGCGCCTAAACAATGGCATGCAAAGTTTGATGACACAATGTTGTCAAATGGCTTTAAGATCAATGAGTGTGATAAATGTGTTTACATTAAATATTCTCCAAATCATATAGTCATTGTTTGTCTATATGTAGACGATATGTTGATAATGAGTAATGATATTGCTAACATTAATATCACAAAGCATATGTTAAGCAGGAAGTTTGATATGAAAGATTTAGGAGTTGCTGATGTAATCTTGGGGATTAAGATCCATAGAACTCCACAAGGTCTTGCACTATCACAATCTCATTACATCAAAACAGTCCTTGAAAGATTTAAATATTTAAACTTTAGGGTTTCAAAAACTCCTATTGATATGAATCTTCCACTAAAGAAAAACAAAGGAGAGAGCAAGTCTCAATTGGATTATGCTCGAGTTTTGGGATGTTTAATGTACATCATGAACTGCACTCGACCTGATATAGCATGTGCTATTAGTAAGTTGAGTCGGTACACGCATAACCCAGATCAAACTAATTGGATGGCAATGAAACGGGTCTTGGGATATTTAGAATATACTCAAGATTATGCATTGCAATATAACAAATACCCAGTGGTAATTGAAGGATATTGCGATGCAAATTGGATCTCCGGTTCACATGACTCAAAATCTACAAGTGGATATATATTCACTCTTGGAGGAAGAGCTGTGTCTTGGAAATCATCCAAACAAACTTGTATAGCTCGCTCAACGATGGAGGCTGAATTCATAGCTTTAGACAAAGCTGGTGAAGAAGCAGAATGGCTTCGGAATTTCTTGGAAGATATTCCATTATGGCCCAAACCACTGACACCTATCTGCATTCACTGCGATAGTCAATCAGCCATAGGAAGGGCAAAGAATGTTATGTATAATGGTAAGAGTCGTCATATAAGACGAAGACATAAAACCGTTAGGCAATTGCTCTCTAGAGGAATCATTTCAATTGACTTCATAAAGTCAAAGGAAAATGTGTCGGATCCACTTACAAAAGGCCTACCTAGAGAGGCAGTTGAATTTACAACAAAGGGAATGGGTCTAGGGCCTATGGAAAGTCAATCATTACGGTAACTCTACCTAGAAGATTGGAGATCCCAAGATCTAGGTTCAAGGAGATCAAACAAAGTAATGAACGACAGTTGAACATTGTCAAAACAAAAAATTTGTGAACCATTCTCATGATAAGATAATGTTAGGGAACAAGGATAAAGCATTAAAGCTTTTTAATGATTATATAATTCTGATACATGTGCTGTCAGAAAATGTAATCAACGGGGTTACATGTTTAGAAATCACCTATGTAAGTGTGAAGTGTAAGCCGCTTCAAGGAGAAGTTAACAAGGCCAAATTCTCTATACACTTATGAAACCAGGAGGTGTTCATGGCTGAAACAAACACAACATTGAGAACCAAAGACGTTTAAGGGTTAGTTGTATGGCTTATGTTGTCTAGGTATACACTAAAGCTCGACGGTTCAAAGATATCAAATCTACCGATTGACCAAGTATATCCAATATAAGTTCAATATGGAAAGTTCAAAGGGAAACCTACTTATCCAAATGCAACTAAACCTTAATTGCAAATCACACAATTTATACGTACCTTCTTCTTTAGATCATTCCCCATTCATGTGGGGGATTGTTGGAATTTATTAAGAAATGCATAGTCATGCATGGTCTTAATATAAATGGAGTGAAAGGGAAATGGAAGAAATAATTTTGGAGGGAAATGAAAATTTCAAATTCATTAAAGTTTGGAAAAATTTATTGTCCCACATAGGATAGGGAAACTTCTTTTAGTGTGTTTATATATTGAAACACATTATATGATTCTCAAAAGGTTGAGAAAAAGGAAGACCCCTCGCGCCGTCGTCGTCGTCGCTCGCTCGGCTCGGCTCGGCTCGGCTCGGCTCGGATTCGGATTTGGTCAAATGATAGATCGATAGGATTAATTTTTTGATCAAAGTTTAATTAATTTTTAATTAATTAATGAATCCGAATTAAATTTGCAAAGTTTAATTAATTAATTTTTTAATTAATTAATGAATCCGAATCAAATTTGTATTTCCGTTTTTCCAAACAGTTCCCAACGGTCACCCAACAGTCATCTTCCTTCCTAAACAATATGACTGTTGGAAAACTCCATTTCCAACAGTCATCTTCCTAAACAATATGACTGTTGGAAAACTCCATTCGCAACAGTCATCTTTGAACAGATTTCGCACCTGTTCAAGCACACTAACAGGGTTCTATAAATACCATCTTCTGAGACTCATTTCGTAACAGAATTTCTACAGAATATTTTTCGCAACATCAGACAAAAATTCTCTCTCTCTATTCTATTCCAGTATTGTATTCCAATCTTCAACCACTAAGTATTTTTCTTGCTGTGATTTGCAAACGTTACTTTGAGTTCGTTGGTGTTCTGTGATTTGTTTTGCCGCTATCACAGAAACGATTTCCGTTCTATCCTGGGAGGAAGTAACCCATAATCCTTGGCAACTGTGGGAGGGTTATAATTCCTTAAGGAAACACAAGTAATTTGTGGGTTCGGAAAGCTTTCTGCTTCATCTAATTTTTCTTGTTTCAAAAACTATAAAGAAGAACACTGTAATTTTATTAATAACAATTTGCGCCCCACCATTAATTGTTGCTATTTCAGGGACAATCTGAAATAAGAGGAAAACTAACACATCATCAAAACATCACTACCAAGAAATAGACGATAAAATAAGAAAAGAAAAAAATGAAAGAAGAAGAAGAAGAAGAAAAACTCAGCGCACCTCAAATAAGGAAACTCTTATTTTAATTTTTTGGTTTCTTTTACAACTTCTTTTGATATTTTTGGGATCTTTTGAAGATGGTCATTGTATGCTTAAACACAGTAAAGATCGAGCCCTAATTCCTCTTTATAATGTTATCTTTCTGACGGTTCTTCTTCCTCTGATCTCTCGAATGAGTTATCTTTTGGTGAGTTCTTATTCTTCTCTTTAATTTCATTCTACTGCCTTTTTTTTTTTTTCCTTCTTCTTTTGCAAATTTGCAGTTGAAAACTTGAAACTTAGAATATGATTGGTTAGAATCCAAATGGGTCTGATTACAAGAATCGTCTTTCCTCTTCACTCCCAAGACTCTTGCTAGCATTGTGGATTCTGTATTTTTCTCCTTTTTCTTTTTTATTTCGTCTGTTTTTCTCCTTTTTTGCTCTGTGTTTTCTTGATTGATTTGGGAATAAATGCTAATTTTACATTATGTTTTGGATAATAGTATATTAGCTCTCGATTTATTGTTCTTTTCGTAAATTTCTATTTCTCTTTTGGATCCAGAACATATTTATTGCTGCTTCGCGGTGCAATAAACGAGAGTTGGCTTCAATACTTATGTGTCCCTGCCGAGCAAATCAAACAGTTTAATTTGTGACAGATTTAAAATTCTCTTCTATCTTCTATAATTTATAGTTAAAGAAAATGCGGTTTTCTCTATTATTTTTTGTTGTAACTATGTAATATATTTTTATGTTTATGTGCAGCTTTAAGAGTAAAATTTTGTATGCAGTTTTCCAAGGAGAAGAGTGATATCCGGTTAGGAAGAGTTAGGAGAGGTTCATCTTAGGATTACTCAAAGTTGCAGAAGCTATTGCTTTCCATTTTCTTCCTGTTTCCTCATCTGATCGTGAAGGTGATATCCGATTGGGTTCTTCTTTTTCCTCTTTTCTTATCTTTTATTTTCTGTATTATCTGACTTTTGAGTTTCTTTGTGGTTTTTTAGTTTCATGAGACAAATTTTGAGAAATGGTTTCTGTTCATTCATTTCGTCATGCAATCCTAGACATGTTTACTGTGTTTTTAACTGATTTTTCAAAACATGCACACCGATTTCATATCAATACCTCAATATATTAATTAGTTTTTCTATAGTTGTTGGTGTGGATTTTGCTATTTCTATATCTGGTTATGATTTGACGAAACTAAATAGAATTGAATGAACAATAAAATAGAATTTTAACATGGTTTTCATAGGGTAAGCTTCTTGGTTATTGTAAGACCTGTATAAGCTTGAGGGATAAAGTTGAAATCTTGATATAATAGAAAGAAATTGACTGATATTATGACTAAAGTTATGGAGTAAATTTTAATATTCTATTTAATGCATGATATTATTAAACATCGAAAAAAGGTTCATCTATTTTGTTGGAATATAATTGTCGAACAATTTTGATTGCACAAGTTTCTAAAAGTGATAGTTGCTTCGGGGGGAAGCAGGAACACTCTTGCGACTGTAAGAGGTAATTTCGCACTTTATTTGAATATTACTAAACTATGAATGGTTTTTCATGTTGTGTATACTGTGTATGAACTCGAAATCTTTTATATTGAATAATATCGGCCAATTTTCCGTGGGAGGTTAATAGAGAAGAAATCGAAATAAACCACTCTCTCTTGGCAATAAAGAAAAATATAATTTCTATACTTCATTGGTGCGCATTAATTTTTGGCTTCCTTTGATTCAAGAGATTTTATTTAGAGTTCCATACAGTAGTGTACTATCACTTGGAATAACAAAATTTCTATGAGTGAATATATTAAACCCCCTTAATCAGTTACCTACTTAAACTATTCGTTGTACCCAAAATCTCTCGTAACTATATTATCACGATCCAAAACTTACTATAGGTCGTGATGGCGCCTAACGCCGCTATCAGGCAAGTCAACGGTGATTTACCACTTTAATTATTCATTTTAATATCTTGAAATCATAATTTTCTGTAATTGTACAGTATAAAATAGAATTTACAGAGTAAATAAAAGTATCTACACGAACCTCAATAATTAATAACCCAAAGTAACCCCAAAATTCGGTGTCACAAGTGCATGAACATTTTCTAAAGAATACATTCATATTACAACATCTGTCCCCAATATAATAAGACAGAATAAATAACTAGTACAATGGAGACTCGGTGGACTGCGATGCGTAGCCTGGAATGCAGCTCACATGAAGTCTCCCCAACAGGTGCGCCTACGCGCCAAGGTGGTCATTAGTGAACCTGTCAGATCTTGCACATATGAGTACGTAAATCAACGCGTACCCAGTAAGTATCTAGCCTAACCCCGGAGAAGTAGTGACGAGGAGTCGACATCGACACTCACTAGAAGTCAAAGCAAATAATATAATAATCTATAATAGGTATGAAATGCACAGTAATAGTGAAGTAAATCTGTAAATCTTAAAAAGTTTCCAATTATTTCTTTTAAAGTATGAATTTTCTCAATTTTATATTCTACCTTAATATCTCCGAAAATTTGTTAAGTGCCATCATCAAATGAGCCCGGAGTACCATATAAAATGCTAGGCATCAGTAGAGATGTTAACTCGTGAATATTTGGGCTACAAGCGACATAACGAAGGATTCTGCCGAGGTCGTTCGGCCCGATCCGGAATAATATATATACTGCCGAGGGTCGAGCGGCACGAACCATAGACGCATCTATATACTGCCGAGGCGTTTGGCCCGATCCACAAGAAAAGGGAAAGAAGTTACTGAATTACGAGGCACGTGTTTACAATACAACACAACATGAATTTAACCTTTACCATTTCTCAAATAGCTCGCCCACATCTCAAAGTTTAAGGCTCAGCCTAGTGTACGTATATTTACTTCTAAATAAATTTTAGTTATAACTTCAATTAATTAAGCCAGCAGAATGAGTTCAAATAAATCAAATATTACAGGATAAGATCCTAAGTCTATCCGGACATAAACATCCTATAGCTACATACGGACTCTCGTCACCTCATGCATATGTAGCAGCCACAACTAGTTGCACATAACAGTAAATATCACCTAGGGGTAGTTTCTCCCTCACAAGGATTGACAGGAGACTTACCTCGCTTCGAAGTTCCAAAACCGGAGAAGTAGTGACGAGGAGTCGACATCGACAGTCACTAGAGGTCAAAGCAAATAATATAATAATCCATAATAGGTATGAAATGCACAGCAATAGTGAAGTAAATCTGTAAATCTCAAAAAGTTCCCAATTATTTCCTTTAAAGTATGAATTTTCTCAATTTTATATTCTACCTTAATATCTCCGAAAATCTGTTAAGCGTCATCATCAAATGAGCCCGGAGTACCATATAAAATGCCGGGCATCAGTAGAGAGGTTAACTCGTGAATATTCGGGCTACAAGCGACATAACGAAGGATTCTGCCGAGGTCGTTCGGCCCGATCCGGAATAATGTATACACTGTCGCGGGTCAAGCGGCATGAACAATATATACTGCCGAGGGTCGAGCGGCACGAACCATAGATGCATCTATATACTGCCGCAGCGTTCGGCCCGATCCACAAGAAAAGGGAAAGAAGTTACCGAATTACGAGGCACATGTTTACAATACAGCACAACATGAATTTACCTTTACCATTTCTCAAATAGCTCGCCCACATCTCAAAGTGTTAAGGCTCAGCCTATGTACGTATATTTACTTCTAAATAAATTTTAGTTGTAACTTCAATTAATTAAGCCAGCAGAATGAGTTCAAATAATTTAAATATTACAGGATAAGATCCTAAGTCTACCCGTACATAAATATCCTATAGCTACATACGAACTCTTGTCACCTCGTGCGTACGTAGCACCCACAACTAGTTGCACATAACAGTAAATATCACCTAGGGGTAGTTTCTCCTTCACAAGGATTGACAGGAGACTTACCTCGCTCCGAAGTTCCAAAATCGGAGAGGTAGTGACGAGGAGTCGACATCGACACTCACAGAGGTCAAAGCAAATAATATAATAATCCATAATAGGTATGAAATGCACAGCAATAGTGAAGTAAATATGTAAATCTCAAAAAGTTTCCAATTATTTCCTTTAAAGTATGAATTTTCTCAATTTTATATTCTACCTTAATATCTCCAAAAATTTGTTAAGTGTCATCATTAAATGAGCCCGGAGTACCATATAAAATGCCGGGCATCAATAAAGAGGTTAACTCGTGAATGTTCGGGCTACAAGCGACATAACGAAGGATTCTGCCGACGTCGTTCGGCCCGATCCGGAATAATGTATACACTGCCAAGGGTCGAGCGGCACGAATCATAGACGCATCTATATACTGCCGAGGCGTTCGGCCCGATCCACAAGAAAAGGGAAGGAAGTTACTGAATTACGAGGCACGTGTTTACAATACAACACAACATGAATTTACCTTTACCATTTCTCAAAAGCTGGCCCACATCGCAAAGTGTTAAGGCTCAGCCTAATGTACGTATATTTACTTTTAAATAAATTTCAGTTATAACTTCAATTAATTAAGCCAACAGAATGAGTTCAAATAATTCAAATATTATAGAATAAGATCCTAAGTCTACCTGGATATAAACATGCTATAGCTACGTATGGACTCTCGTCACCTCGTGTGTACGTAGCACCTACAACTAGTTGCACATAACAGTAAATATCACCTAGGGGTAGTTTCTCCCTCACAAGGTTAGACAGGAGACTTACCTCGCTCCGAAGTTTCAAAACCGGCTCCAAGGCCTATCTAACACCTCAATCCAAAGCCCGTCGATTCAAAACTATTCAAACAACGTGCAAACCAATCAAAAGATACTCTAATACCCGTAATTAATCAATTTAAACAATTTTCAACTCCGCTTGAAAAGTCTATAAAATCAATCCTCGGGCCCACGTGCCCAGATTCCAAAATTTTTCGAAGATAAACTTTATTCATAACACCATGAATAAAATATATAACTTATTCCAAATTCCATATCTAATTTCATGATCAAATTCCAAAAATGCCAAATTCTAGGTTTTCTACCAAAAATCTCACAATTTCTACTAACTTCCATATTTAAATCCTTATACAGACTATGTATTTAACTTGTAATAGGTAGAAATTACTTGCCTTGTGTTGCTTGATGAAAATCTCCCCTTGAAGCTCTCCAAAATCGCCCCAACCAAGTGAAAAATGGAAGAAAAATGGGCCAAGTCCCGTTTTTATAAAACCTTACTGCCCAACGACTTTCCGCACCTGTGGAACACCAGCCACACCTGCGGCTCCGTCTCAGAGTCCGCTTTTGCGACTCCCTTCAGGTCCCTCAACTTCCGCATCTGCGGACCTTCCAGCCCTTCTGCGCCTTCGCTTCTGCGATACTTTATTCGCAGGTGCGGTTCCGCTTCTGTGAAAATTCGATTGCATCTGTGGTCCCAGCCTCCCAGCAAGGCTCGCACCTGCGCTCCACTGGTCGCAAGTGCGGGAAATTTCTTCGCACCTGCGACCTCAGCCAGTTCAACTCACAGCCATTCCGCTTCTGCGACCCTCTTGGCCGATTCTGCGGCTCCGCACCTACGGCCAAAACCTGGCAGGTGCAGTTACACCAGATGTGCTGCCACCAGCAATTTCATAAGGCCAAATTCGATCCGTTACTCATCCGGAATCCACCCGAGGCCCTTGGGACCTTAATCAAATATACCAACACGTCCCATAATACAATACGAACTTAGTCGAAGTCTTAAATCACGTCAACCAACATCAAAATCATGAATCGCACCCCGAATCAAACTTATAAATTTCCAAATTTCCAAATTCTATATCTTGTGACAAAACGTATCAAATCAATTCAGAATAACTTCAAATTTTACACACACGTCATAAATGACCTAACGAAGCTATTCCAAGGCACGGAACCTCAAACGAACATCGATAACATCAAAATTTACTTCATACCAAACTTATGATATTCTTAAACTTTCGAAAATGTTTGCTTTCCATAATAAACGCCGAAATGCTCCCGGGTGATCCGATTCTCAATCCGAACATACGTTCAAGTCCGATCATTATACGAACCTATTGGAACCTTCAAATCTCGATTCCTAGGTCGTTTGCTCCGAAGTCGAACCTTAGTTAATTCCTCCAACTTAAAGCTTCCGAAATTAGAATTTTTCTTTCCAAATCAACTCCGAACTTTCCGAAGTTCAATTCCGACCGCACGTACAAGTCATACTATCTGAAGTGAAGCTACTCAAGGCCTCAAACTGCCGAACGACGCGTTAGAGCTCAAAACGACCAGTCTAATCGTTTCATATATACATATATATATTAAAAACCCTCGTCGATTTTTTAGTGGTGAGTGTGACATACCCTTCTATTTACTCGGCCTAATATGATATATCAATTTAATTAAGAATTTTAAATAATAATATAAAATAATTAAATGAGTAAATGTTTGGGGGATTAAAAAATCAAAGGAAGAGTATGAAGGGATAAACACATGGTCATTTGTAAAAAAATAAATTCTCTTATATCTCCTTGGATAATGGCTACACCATATCTCAATAGTGATTTTTACCATTAAGCTTCGATTAAACATTGGATTTTTCCCAATAACTCTCGTTGTCACCGGAATTATAGTTTAATACGAGTTTTGGGATAAAAAAAAATTAGGGTTTGATTGAAAGGAGAAGACTTAATGAAGAAAAAAGATAATTTTAGAAGAGACAAGCAAGAGAAGAAAAAAATTTCATATGAAACCCATAAGAATAAAGGAAGAAGAAAGAAAAAAAATGAAGAAGAAGGCTAGAATACAAAGAAAATAGAGGGAAAATACAAAAATTAAATTTTTTAAAGAGGGTACCAGTAATGAACCATTAGAAATGGCCATTTGGGGCTATTTTTTATGTATAATTTCATCTCTGACGCGTCTTTTGGCGAGTTACCTTATATATGTTATTAAAAAATCGACGAAGGGGTTTTAATATATCGGGAAATATTGTTAAGGAGGGTTTTGAGGACACCAAATAGTTTAAATCTGTAAAGATAATAGTTTAAGGGGGTTTTAGGGTATTCACTCAATTTCTATTTGCGGGAATGATGTTGTATATATATTTTTAGTTCTATTGTAACTTCTTAGTGTTGATGATATTTTTCATTCTATGGCTGAATGCAATCATATAGATGGGGAGACTACTATAATAATCAAGAACACAATACACTTTTAATGATTAGAAATGGATTTTTTACTATTTTTTAATCCTTTTTTTAAAAAGTTAAGTTGATGCAAATTACTTGCTCTTTGTCTGTAGTATCCACAAAATGTTGAATAGAACCTGATGCAGATTCCTTATTTTCAAAGTAAAAAAATAATAGCAGATGTGAAACTAACACAAGATATATTGTACAGATATTACATTTCCTTGAATTTTCAGAATCCTGGGATTCCAAGCATGTTAAACTATAAACTTGCATTGTTCTTACAATCCATGTCATTTGAGACATGAAATTTGATCTTTTTCTTTATCCATTCTGTACAAGAGCGCACGTATAAGCAAAGCAAATAGTCCCCAATGTTAATGTACCATATTTGCTTATCTGAAAGTTAAATACTATATAATTGTATTTCTCATTTAAAGAGTTATTGATGGATTTATATGCTGTTTTACTTGCTGTCTGTCTATGATATGATTGTAAGATAGCTGGGTGCATTAATAATCAAAGTTATTCTCTGTATATAACTTAATCTTTTAACTGATATGCACCATTAGGATAAATTGATATATACATGTATGTAACTTAGTGTTTATTATTTAGTCACTTAAAATTTATCTGCGGTATAAGAAAAATAATCTCAAGAATGGTCTTGGTTATTAAAAGTGGTTGCCGCAAGTACACATTCAAATTAAATAGGTTTTCAGCTGATCCAGTACCTTAGTATATCGGTACTCATAATTCTTCTATTACGAGATGATTTTTATATTTAAACTGCGTAACGACTCGACCGGTCGTTTTACTTTCTAGATTTTCGTTTCTCTAAATAATACTCCCTGTAATGTGTTTTTATTGTTTTATGACTTGCAGAGATGGTTATTTTGGGATTTGGAAGGGTTCGGGTAGAAATCAAAACACTTGGTTCCTTAGTTTGGCTTTAAAAGATTAAGTTTAACTTTGGTCAACATTTTGAGTAAACGACCTCGGAATCGGGATTTGACAGTTCCAATAGGTTCGTATGATGATTTTGGAATTGAGCGTATGCTCGGATCGGGTTTTGGATGATCCGGGAATGTTTCGGCGCTTAATATTGATAGTTAGCACCTTGAAGGTTTTAAAGTTTTTAAACTTTGGTTGGGAGTACATGTTGGTGCTATCGAGGTCCGTTTGGGATTCCGAATTGGGGAATAGTTCTGTATGGTAATTTAAGACTTGCACGCAAAATTTGGTGTCACTCCAAGTAGTTTAAGTATGTTTTGGCGCATTCTGAGTAAGTTGAAAGAATTTAAAGTTCATAAGTTGATCCTATTGGTTTTGGATTGCGATTCTTAGTTTTAATGTTGTTTTCCGCGTTCCGAGGGTGCGAGCGAGTCCGTTTTATGATTTCAAACTTGTTGGTATGTTTGGACGAGACATCGGGGGGCCCGGATGCCATTCGACGATGCGCGGAGGTCGTTTGGCCTTGGGTGAGCAACTGAACTATCCAGCTTCTGGTGCAATCGCACCTGCAGAGGGCCAGCCACAGGTGCGAGCTCGCAGAAGCGAGCCAGCAGTCGTAGAAGAGGCCCAGTAGGAGCAGCCCAAGAACCGCAGATGCGGGTGAGTGTGCGCACCTGCGAACGCGCCAGTGCAATGGAGGAAACCGCAGAAGCGGCCAAAGCCACAGGAGCGGGCCAGTGGTCCAGAAATGCGGAAGTAGGCTAACTAGGCAAGGGCCGCATCTGCGATGATTTTTCCGCAGAAGCGGCCAACTCTCGGCAGGTGCGAAAATCGCTGGAGGCAGAATGGTTTATTTAATGCGGGACTTAGGCTATTTTGGCTTATTTTTCTTTATCTCTTGGGCGATTTGGAGCTCTTAGAAGGGGGTTTTCACCTCGCACTTTGAGGTAAGTAATCCCTATACAATCTGAGTTAAATACATAGATTATGGGTAGATTTTAACATGTAAAATTATGAAAATTATAATTTAGATGAATAACCCTAGGTTTTGATAAAAATGGGATTTACCTACAAAAATTATTATGGGATTGAGTGAAAATTATATATTTGAGTTCGTGAGGTTATGTGTAACAACTTTCTTCGAATTTCCGGGATCGGGGCACGTGGGCCCGGGGATGAATTTTAGGAATACTTCAATTGGGGTTGGGTAATCACTGTAACAGTTAGATATGAACTTTTAAACATATATTGATTGATTTATACAACCTTTGACTAGTTTTGGATTGTTCAGCACCGAGTTAAAACTTCAGAGTGAAATTGTGATTGGAAAGTGAGCCTTGAGACGAGGTAAGTCACTTGTCTAACCTTGTAAGAGGGAATTTACCCCATAGGTGATTTAAATTAATATTTGCTTTCAATTGTGGGGGCTACGTACGTACGAGGTGACGAGATTCCGTGTGTAGCTACTAATTATGCTTATGTCCGGGTAGTTCTAGGACCAAATCATGAATCATTTGACATGTTTGCACCCTACTTATTAATTAAAGTGCCTAAATTTTATTAGAACTTGTCAGAGGAATTGTGAAAGACCGTTAATGAAATTTGTATTACATTGTGTATTAGCATTTAATAACGTTTAAGTCAAATGCTTATAAAGTACCATCTCTTCTTGTGGAGCGGGCCGAATGCCTCGGCAATAGATAGATGCATCCATGGTTCGTGTCGCTCGACCCTCGGGAGTGTCCACATTATTCTGGATCGGGTCATACGACCTCAGCATAATCATGCATGATAACACCCGAAGTGTAATCATATATTTGATATCCTTCCCTAGCCTGAGAGGCAAAAATTATATAAGGTGGAAATTTATTTGGAATTGACCATGTGTGGAAGGATTATTTACTTTCTGCTTGTTAATTGAGTTATTGTTATTATTTACATAACCCGTGCTCATTTAGAATTTTGTATTTCTTTACTATTAGCACAAAGTAAGTGTCGAAGTCGATCTCTCGTCACTATTTCTTCGAGGTTAGACTTGATATTTACTGGGTACATGTTGTGTATGTTCTCATGCAACACGTCTGCATTAACCGTGCAGGATCTGAAGCAGGTGCATCTGGCGGTCCTACCGACGAGCATCCCAGATATCCCGAGACCTAGTGGTGAGCTGCTTCCTGAACCATTTCTGCAGCCCCTAGAGTCTCTCTTTTGTATTTATATTCTGTCTACTTTATTTCGGACAGTAGTTAGAGTTTTGTATATTCTACTAGTTGTTGTGACACCAGGTCTTGGCACACACACTAGTAGACTTTATGTTTTTGGAGTACTTACATCATTATGATTGCAATTCAGTTGTCTTCATTTCAGTTATTAAATTTCCCACTCCTGAATTTATTATTAAATAGAATTTAATTAATTGAAAGACTTATTAAAAGATAAATAACATGATTAGTTTACCGTTGGCTTGCCTAGTGGAGACGTAGGGCGCCATCACGATCTATAAAGGAAATTTGGTTGTGACAACATAGTATCAGAGCACTAGGTTTACGTAGGTCTCACAAGTTGTGAGCAGACTTAATAGTCTTGGGGATCGGTGCGGAGATGTCCCTACTTATCTTCGAGAGGCTATAGGGTGTTAGAAAACTGCGCTTTCTTCATCTCCTATCGTGCAATTGATGTTGTACTAAGTATCTTTCATTTATTCTCTCACAGATGGTGAGAACGCGCGCAGCGGGTTTTCCACACCATGGAGGGGCTGCTCCCTCTGTTGCTAGAGGTAGAGGCCGAGGGAGGGCTCCAGCCCGTGGTAGGGGACGAGGACGTCCTAGAGTTGCTCCAGCTATGCCGCCAGTGGATCCAGTAGAGGATCCTATCATTAAGGAGAAGGTCGTGGTGCATGCAGCAGAGCTAGCCTCGGTGGATTTCATGTCTGTGCCGGGATTCCAGGAGGTCATGGGCCGTATGCTACTGTTCATGGATTCTATAACCCAGGCTGGTTTATTTCTAGCAAACCCAGCCATATCTCAGGCGGGAGGGGGAGCACAGACCCCTATCGCTCAGGCTCTAGGACATGCAGCTGTCGTATATCAGACCCCAGTCAGTTGTAGCAGCTATACCTGAGCCCATACCAGCTGCGGTCGGCGATCCGTATAGGCTATTGGACATATGGTCCAGGTTACAACCTCCTGTCTTTGGAGGTGAGCGACTCGAGGACCCCCAGGACTTTATTGATCAGTGTAGGGACAAACTGCACAACATGAGGATATTGAAGTCCCATGGGGTGGATTTTACTACTTTGCAGCTTGAGGGCAGGGCCCGTAGGTGGTGGCAGTCATATCTTCTCGGCCGACCAGTAGGTTCTCCTCCCATGACTTGGGACCAGTTCACAGGTCTCTTATTGGACAGATATATTCCACCCTCTCAAAGGGAAGAGTTGCTTTTTGAGTTCGAGCAGCTCCAACAAGGCCAGATGTCAGTGACCGACTATAAGGCGAGATTCTCGTGGGGACTTCTTGCGAGCTAGTTGTAGAGATAGCTCGAAGGATCAAGGGTGCACGTCAGCGTGGTCGGGAGCAGGCTACGAGGGATAAGCGGTTCCAATATTCTAGAGAGTTCAGTGGTGCTCTGACTGTGAGCAGGGGTCAGTTCGTTTGGGGTTAGTCTAGCAGGCCCACATATCCAACATCGTCGCCTCCTCGGGGTGCTCTAGTTTGACCTTATTTCAGCGCCATGCCAAAGAGTTCTTACCGTCCACCAGCTATTCAGGGTTCCTCCAATGGGTATTCGGGCCATCAGGGTCAGACTTCAGGTCAGCAGTTCACTATACCGAGAGGTTTTTCCGAGTGCAGGGACCTTAGTCACGTGCGGAGATTCTGCCCCAAGCTTCGGGGCAAGGCAGTGCAGCAGGGTCAGTAGCCTATGATTCCAGCACGAGTTGCCCCACCGGCCGTCTGGCCGCCCAGAGGCAAAGGGCAGGTGGGTAGGGGTCATCCTAGAGGTGGAGGCCAGTCGGGTGGAGGTCACTTAGGTGGCGCTCCAGATACAACGCCGCCTAGGTTCTATGCTTTTCCGGCCAGATCAGATGCAATGGTCTCAGATATCGTGATCACAGGTATTATTTCTGTCTACGGTAGGGATGCTTCAGTACTATTTGACCCAGGATCTACATATTCATATGTTTTATTTCAGTTTTCTCATTTTCTGAGTGTTCCTTGTGAGTCCTTGGGTACTCTTGTTTATGTGTCCACTCATGTGGGCGATTTTATTATTGTGGATCGGATCTATCGGTCCTGCATTGTTACATTCTGTGGTTACGAGACTAGAGCGGATCTTTTGTTACTTGATATGGCCAACTTTGAGTCATCCTGGACATGGACTGGTTGTCTCCATATCACGCCATTCTTGATTGCCATGCCAAAACTGTTATCTTGGCGATGCCAGAGTTGCCTAGATTGGAGTAGAAGGGTTCGTCTGTCAGTGCATCTAGTCGGGTTATTTCTTTTCTGAAGGCTCAACACATGGTCGAGAAGGGTTATTCGACTTATCTAGCTTATGTTCGAGATACTACTGCAAAGACTCCGGCGATTGATTCAGTACCCATGGTCCGGGGGTTCTCCGATGTGTTTCCTTCTGACCTACTAGGCATGCCACCAGATCGTGATATCAATTTCTGTATTGATTTGGCTTAAGGTACCCAGCCTATCTCTATTCCATCGTACCGTATGGCTTTGAAAGAGTTGAAAGAGTTGAAGGAACAGCTTGAGGAGTTGCTAGCAAAGGGGTTCGTCAGACCGAGTGTATCGCCTTGGGGTGCACCAATGTTATTTGTGAAGAAGAAAGATGGAACTAGGCGGATGTGCATTGATTATCGCTAATTGAAAAAAGTTACCATTAAGAACAAATACACATTGCCGCGTATTGGTGATTTGTTTGACCAGTTGCAGGGTGCTAGGGTGTTCTCTAAGGTCGACTTGAGATCGGGGTACCATTAGCTGAAGATTCGGGATTCCGATGTCCCGAAGACGGCTTTCCGGACTAGATATGGCCATTATGAGTTTTTAGTGATGTCCTTTGGTTTGACTAACGCCCCGGCGGCTTTTATGGATTTGATGAACTGGGTGTTCAGGCCTTATATTGATTCGTTTGTCATTGTCTTCATTGATGACATTCCAATCTATTCGCGCAGCATGTAGGAGCACGAGCAGCATTTGAGATTGGTACTTCAGAGCTTGCGGGAACAGAATCTATATGCTAAGTTCTCCAAGTGTGAGTTCTGGTTAGATTCTGTGGCATTCTTGGGGCATGTTGTATCAGGCGAGGGTATTAAGGTAGACCCCAAGAAGATCGAGGCAGTTTAGAGCTGGCCTCGTCCTACCACAGCGATGACCCAGAAGGGTGCTCCATTTTGATGGTCCGATGATTTTGAGGTGATCTTTCAGAAGCTCAAGACCGCATTGACTTCAGCATCTGTGTTAGTGTTGCCTTCCAGTTCAGGGATGTATACTGTATATCGACACTTCATGCGTTGGTTTGGGTTGTGTATTGATGCAGGAGGGGAGAGTTATTGCATATACTTCATGTCAGTTGAAGCCCCATGAGAAGAATTACCATGTACATGATTTGGAGTTAGCCAAGATTGTTCATGCTTTTAAGATCTAGAGGCATTATCTTTATGGGGCACCGATCATCGTAGCTTGCAACATTTGTTCAAGCAGAGAGATCTTAATTTGAGGCAGCATAGGTGGCTTGAGTTACTGAAGGATTATGATATTTACATCCTTTATCATCCGTGCAAGGAGAATGTAGTTGCATATGCCTTGAGCAGAAAGGCGGAAAATATGGTAGTTTGGCATTCATTTCACTGGAGGAGAGGCCGCTAGCTTTGGACATTCAGTCTTTAGCTAACAGACTTGTGAGGCTGAATATTTCAAAGCCCAGCCGAGTTCTTGCATGTGTCGTCGCTCCGTCTTCACTATTCGAGCAGATCAAGGCTTGCCAGTTTGATGATCCATACTTATTGGTTTTCAGAGAGACGGTACTACAGGGTGGTGCCAAGGAGGTTACTCTCGGTGAGGATGATTTTCTGCGACTCCAGGGTCGCCTATGTGCTCCTAATGTTGATGGCTTGAGGGAGAGGATCCTAGAGGAGGCACACAGCTCTCGGTATTCTATTCATCCAGGTGCTACAAAGATGTATCGCGACCTGAGGCAGCATTATTGGTGGTGAATGAAAGAAGGACATAGTTGCGTATGTTACGAGGTGTCTAAATTGCCAGCAAGTCAATTATGAGAATCAGAGGCTAGGTGGCCTACTTCAGCAAGATGACTATACCTGAGTGGAAATGGGAGCACATTACTATGGACTTCGTTGTTGAGTTGTCGCGGACCTTGCAGAAATTTGATGCAGTTTGGGTCATTGTCTACAGATTGACCAAGTCGGTACACTTCATTTCGATTGTGGCCATGTGTTCTTCAGAATTGTTGGCCCAGATAGATTTATATTCATGAGATTGTTCGGTTGCATGGGGTGTCTATCTCCATTATATCTGTTACGCGACGCCTTCCTGAGATGCTTTGGAAGGGTAGCGTAAGGCTAGGCAATCGATGTCAGTCCGATTGCCGTCCGCCAACTGAGGTCCCCTCCGCACGCTAGACTAGATTGTCAGTGCCGTGCGGGAAAACCAATTCGTAGGCAACAAGAGAAATGAGAGCAGCGGAAGCTTTGGTTGGATTTTTGATGATGATTGTATTGATGATGAAAAAGCTATTACAAAGCTAATGCGGTGTCAAGGGGGCGAAGACACCAGTACAGAGAATTGAATGCTTGCTGAAAATGTTTGAATGCTGATACCCCCCTAATAATGCTTAAAAAATAAAAATCCAAATTACATGAGTAGACCTAATGCGAGCTCTAGGAGCACAATGAATATAAAACAGTAAACCTATTCTATATTTACAATGAAAGGAACTTAGTCTTCTATGATGTAGAAATACTAAGTCCAATGGCAGCAATCTTGTCTTGACGGTCAGGGTCCGCGCGCGCGTTGCTGTCTGCGCGCGCGGCACTATTGATGATGGCCCGCGGCGGGGCGCTGGCACTTGTGCTTGGATCATGATGGATGCGCGCGGCCTTGGCTGTGCGCGCGGCATCTCTTAGCTGTGCGGCATTGTCTGCGCGCGCAACATGGTTGACACTCGCAAGCCGCTGGGCGCCGGCAAGGAGTGTTGGTGGGGCGACAGAGGCACTTGCGCACTTGTCACTTGGCGCGGCCAAGACCACGGGGCCGTCCGTGGCGCTAGGCTTTGAGAGGCTTAGAACGCCACGAGGCGCGTCCAAGGGGTCATGGGGCGAGGCTGGAAAGCCGCCCATGACGGTACTAACGCACAGTAATATTTCGTATGTTCTAACGCCCCTTTTGCCGAGGGCGCTGCATCTTCAATGTGTGCAGGTTGTTCATCAGCGGGCAGCTACTTTGGTCCTTGTTAGACGTTACTTCCTATTCAGCATGTTTTGGTGAGCCCTACTCTATTCCGGGCCTGATGTCATTTGATGTTATACTTTGTACTTTGAGGTACAGCCGGGGTTTTGTTGCCAGTATTTCCATATTACTCTTGTATTTTACTTAGAGGCTCCGTAGACAGGTTTTGGGATGGTGTTTGAGATGGGGAATTGAACTTGAAATATTGGTATTTGGAAAACATGTTTATATCTATAAACTTGTAATATTTTGGAAACTATGAAGGAAGGTTCTAATGAATATGGAATGTGAGTTGTTAGTAAAATATTTTCAATGTTTGATTAATGGAGTTCATCTCCTCTTTATTCATGGATGAGTTTGGGTAGAAGGAAATCAAACAGGCTTGCTCGGCCAGGTTCACTCGGTTGAGCGCCGGTCGTGCTCCCTGATTTTGGGGGCGTGACACTTTGGAGGGGTAACCCTCAACTTAGGCCCATGAGGACATATTCTTAATCATCTGGAAATAACGTTTCTCTCGTCTAAGGGGTAAACATAACCAAAAGCTCATATACGTAACTGTGCAAGTCGAGGAGCCCCCCGTGAACGTTTACAACCGGCAATACCAAACTGAATATGCACATGGGGCTAGCAAGGCCACAATACTAACATACAAAATATACAGGAGTTGTCTACAAGCTTCTAGATATAGGTGAACTGTATTATGGTCGGGACAGGGCCTCGAACTACCCATCAAACCTGTATATATAAAATGGACTCCAAGGTCTAGACCTGGTAACCCGAGGGAGTGAAGCTTACCAACCAAGCTGATGTTTGACTCTGTCTACTGGGAAGGTTTATCCAGCTGTCTATCAGGACCTGCAGGCATGAAATGCAGCGTCCCTGACAAAATGGACGTTAGGACAAAATAATGTACTGAGTATGTAACGCAATAGAATAACTGAAAGCTGAAACTGAACTTATAATATAATAACTGAAAGTAACTAGGAGTCAAAGATTATATGAAGATATGCTTACCTGATGATACTGACTCAACTCTTTCAATATAGTAAGTAAAATAGTTGTCCGGCCCTATAGGGCTCGGTAATTGTAACTGCTCTACCGTAGTAGGCTGGCTTATTGGCACTGAGCCATATTTGGCTCTGTATCTCGGCTATTATGGGATCGTTTATAGGCACTCATCTATAGTAGGCTCGGTATATAACTTACCATATGATCAGAGATTTCCCAATAGAGGGCCTGCCCAGCGATTATAGTTCGATGGTGGTGAAAATACTGTAATACTGTATATGTATGTATGTGTGTGTGTGTGTGTATATATAGACCCTCTGATCTCTTGACTTGAAGAAGACAACACTTAACTGAATATAAAGTCCCGATAAGTGAGAATAAGATAACTTATGAGACTAGGATAATGTACATAAATTACGGAATACGAACTTCTCTTTATGTCTCGTTATCAAATGCATATAGTTATGAGATCATGCCAAAATGAAGGAAAGGTTTAACCCTAACATACCTTAACTCAGTTGAGTCCTCAATATCTTCCAAGCAATTCTTCATCCAACTCAACTCAATCTACCATAACATAAAGAGGTTCAAAATTAGTGATGTGTAAAGGCTAGGTCCGGAACTTAAACTAGTAGCTCGTTTATGTTAATTTGGGCGGCATCTCCCATGTAAAAAGGGCCTCCTCCAATACCATATACCAACAACAACAACCAGAGCAATACAATAAGAACAAGAAGTCATCAAGAAAGAAGTGGTAAAACTCCTCGCAAGAGGTATTATTTATTCGATATCTGACAGTCCTTGGGTAAGTCTGGTCCAGGTAGTACCAAAGAAAGGAGGTATGACAGTAACAAAAAATGAAAATAACGAACTCATATCTACAAGAACAATAAAAGATCATTTTCCTTTGCCTTTTATTGATCAAATGGTTGAAATAGTAGCAGGTCATTGTTTTTATTGTTTTCTCGACGGATATTCTGGGTATAATCAGATACCAATTGCTCCAGAATATCAGGACAAAACCACCTTTACATGTCCCCAAGGTACGTATGCTTACCGAAGAATGCCATTTGGACTATGCAATGCTACTACAATATTTCAACGTTGCATGTGTGCAATTTTCTCAGATATGACTGAAAAACTTCTTGAAATCTTCATGGTCGATTTCACGCCTTCTGGTAAAACATTTGAAGATTGTCTCTATCATTTAAATTTGGTGCTTAAAAGATGTGAAAAGACAAATTTGGTTCTCAATTGGAAAAAATATCATTTCATGGTAACAGACTGAATTGTTTTAGGACATAAAATTAGTGCTAAAGGAATGGAAGTTGATAAGGCTAAAATTGATCTTATAGCAGGATTACCCCCTCCTACCACAGTTAAAGATATTAGAAGTTTCCTATGGCATGCAGGTTTTTATAGAAGGTTCATACGAGATTTTTCAAAAATTTCAAAACCTTTGACTAACCTACTAATGAAAGATGTGAAGTTTGAATTTTCAGATGATTGCAGGAAAGCATTTAACATTCTCAAAGACCAGATGATTAATGCTCCAATTGTTGTTTCTCCTTATTGGAGCCATCCATTTGAAATAATGTGTGATGCAAGTGATACAGCAGTAGGAGCAATATTAGGACAAAAGAGAGACAAGATCTTCAGACCTATCTAGTACGCCAGTAGAACCCTCAATGATGCTCAAAAGAATTATGTTATGACTGAGAAGGAACTACTAGTAGTTGTATTTGCATTTGACAAATTTCATTCCTATTTAATAGGAACTAAGGTTACCGTGTTTACTGATCATGCTGCTCTAAAATACCTCTTAGCATAGAAAGATGCTTGACCTAGATTACTAAGAGAAATACTCATTTTGGAAGAATTCGACCTTGAAATAAAAGATATGAAAGGTATAGAAAACCAGGTAGCTGATCATTTATCATGTTTAGAAGATCCTCCCATCGAGGAATCAGATATCAAGGAAGAATTTCCTGATGACCATATATATGCGATCACAACCGTTGTAAATCAACCATCTTGGTTTGTTGATATTGCCAACTATTTGGTTGGGGGATGGACCCTAAAAGATTTTTCCTATGAACAAAGAGAAAAGCTTTAAAAAGAACCAAGACATTGCTACTGGAAAGATCCTTATTTGTTTAAATTTTGTGCAGATGACATAATTAGGAGATGTGTACCGAAGCCAAAATAAATAATATTTTAAGTCATTGCCATGATGGAGCTGTAGGAAGACACTACGGAGGGAGAAAAACTGCAGCTAAAGTACTTTAAGTTGTTTTTTTGGCATACTCTGTCCAAATGTGCAAAAAATTATGTCGCCATCTGTGATAAATGTCAGAGAATCGGTAACATTTCAAAAAGGGACGAGATGCCTCTATACTCTATCCTTGTGTGTGAAATCTTTGATGTATGGGGTACTAATTTTATGGGTCATTTTTCTCTTTATAACAGTTGTGAAAATATTTTGGTGGTTGTTGACTATGTTTCAAAATGGGTATAAGCAATAGTCACTAGAAAAAATAACGCTCGTGTCGTTTGTGCTTTTCTGAAGAAAAATATCTTTTCTACATTTGGAAATCCACGAGTTATATAAGTGATCAAGGAACTCATTTTATAAATAGACAATTTGCTAGTTTGTTGTCAAGATATAGAGTCACAGATTAAACGGGAGCTCCATATCATCCACAAACAAGTGGACAAGTAGAAGTATTCAATAGAGAATTAAAAAAGAATTTTAGAAAAAACTATTGAATCGTCTCGAAAAGATTGTTCTTTAAAGCTACATGATGCTTTATGGGCATATAGAATTGTTTTCAAAACTCCCATAGGCACATCTCCTTATAGACTAGTATTTGGAAGCGCTTGTCATCTAGCCATAGAAATAGAACACAAAGCATATTGGGAATGTATGTATGTACACACACACACACACACACACACATATAAGAAGAAGAAGAAGAAGAAGAAGAAGAAGAAGAAGAAGAAGAAGAAGGTGGAACATATATAAATAAGGAAAGAAAAGGGCGACGAAAAACAGAAACCAAAAGGGGAGAAGAGAAAGAGTTTTTTCTTCAATTACGAACTAAGTTATTCTATATACTTACATGGAAAGGCATTTGAAAAGTTAAAGTTAGAAGAAAACTAATTATATATAAGTAGTCAATCACTATAAATACAATCCTCTAGTATTATACTAAAGCACATAGCCTACATTACAAACCAATAAAAAAATGCTAAAAACTTCTATGATCAGTGCTAGTTTATGCAGGATGAAAGAAACGGGGCCACGTAGAATAAAATTAATTTTAGAAAATTTATTAAAATAGCAGGTGATATCAAATTCATCGTAAAATCCAAGGAAACTTGTGCTAACAGTTGACTTGATTTCTTCTCTTAAAAGAAGAGGCTCAGAAATTTTTTTTGAGGACGAGCAAATATTTTAATGTGAGAGAATTTGATAAGAAAAAAAATATCATGCATTAAATAAATTATTATCTTCACATTTTATTGCTAATCCTTGTGTTTCTTTGCAGGAAATCTAAAATTTAATAAAAATGCAGCAAACTACCACTTCAAAAGATATGTGCACACAAGAAGTACAAATTAAAATTACAAAAAGAAAATACATGATGTTGTATCAAGAAAAAATTAGTTAAAAAAAGAAGAAGTTGAAAGGAATTAAAGTGCCTCATGGTAGCTTCTTACCTTTGTAATATCACTTTGAAGATCGTAGCTTTCCAACTTGCCAAGTTGAAAAAGAAAATAATTATCAAAGTTTAGATTCCATGGAACCAAAGTGTCATATGCTAAAAAGGAAACAATTACCAAACTAGGCTTGTGGGAAAGAAAAGCTATAAATATAACCATTTTGAGCTGCTTGAGGAGGCGAGAAGGAGGAGGCACATAATTACAGTTATTTCCATTTTCAGAAGCTTCTCTTCTTCAATTTCATTAGTTATTCAGTGTTGGAAATTATTCTAGTTTCTACTTTTAATTAAATAGGGGAATTATTCTTCCTGAATATTTCTTTCTATTTCCTTATTTAATAGGACAAGAAGATTTTTGTTGCTATTATTAACTCCGGTATGGATTAACTTTTTTATGTTGAAAGAATGACGGATCTTAATATTTCTATATAATAGTAGATATTATTCCTCAATTTCATATGTTTGAGCTAAAGCTTTTCATTTACATTTTTATTTGCTTTGTAGTTAGGTGTTATTTAATTTATTAACATTTATCTATTCACACTACATATTAACTTCTTACAAATTCTGTAATGGAAAGAGGCGGAAGAAGTAATATAATTAATTTTGGTATTGATGGATGTTAACTTTTATTCAGTAATATCTAGCTCTTATATGTTATAATTCATTCTTCACTTATTTGTAACCGAATGCAGCGAATACTGAAGCAATGTTGTTTTTGCTCAACTTCCGGACCAGTCTGTCCAAGATATCCACTGGCTCCTCGACATAAGTCAAATCCTTGCCTAATTGTACTGAGCTGAAATCTAATACATGTGACAGATCACCATAATTCTTTTGGAGCATGGAAACATGGAACACCGGGTGAACTACTGATAAGTTGGACGGCAATGCAAGTCTATAGGCCACCTCACCAACTCACTCAAGGATCTCAAAAGGATCAATATACCTAGGTCTCAACTTGTCCTTCTTCCCAAACCTCATCACACCCTTTATGGTGAAACTCTTAGCAGAACTCTCTCTCCCACCATGAATGCTACATCACGAGCCATCCTATCAACATAACTCTTCTTCCTAGACTGTGATGTACGAAGCTGATCCTGAATCAACTTGACTTTCTCCGAGGCAACTTGAACCAAATCAATGCCCAACAACCTAGCCTCCCCCGACTCAAACCAACCAAGGGGAGAATGATACTGCCTCCCATATAAGGCCTCATAAAGACCTATCTAAATATCCGATTAGTAGTTGTTGTTGTAGGCGAACTCTGCGAGCGGTAGTAATTGATCCCATGAACCCCTGAAATCCATAACACATGCACGTAGCATATCCTCCAAGATCTGAATGGTACGCTCGAGCTGCTCGTCTGTCTGGGTATGAAATGTCGTGCTCAGTTTGATCTGTGTGCCTGACTCATGCTGCACGGCTCTCCAGAAAATCAATATAAGTTGCGTGCCTCGATTGGAGATAATAGACACCGGCATACCATGAAGACGAACAATATCACGGATATAAATCTGGGCTAGCTACTCTGAAGAGTAGGTAATCACAACCGGAATGAAGTGTGCAGATTTGGTCAGTCTGTCCACAATAACCCATACTGTGTCAAATTTCCTCAAGGTTTGTGGAAGTCTAACAACGAAATTCATGGTGATACACTCCTACTTCTACTCTTGAATATCAAGTCTCTAAAGCAAACGCCCGGCCTCTAATGCTCGTACTTCACCTGTTTGTAGTTCAAACACCGAGCCACATACTCTACTATATCATTCTTCATTCTTCTCCGCCATTAACGCTGCCTCAAATCCTGATACATCTTCACGGCACCAGAATTAATGGAATATCGTGAACTTTGGGCCTCTTCAAGAACCCACTCACGCAACACATTCACACAGGGCACATAAATCTGCCCCTACATCCTCAACACCCTATCATCTCCAATGCAAACCTCCTTGGCATCACCGAGCTGCACTGTGTCCGTAAGGACAAGCAGGTAGGAATCATCATACTGATGTGCCTTGATGCGCTCATAAAAAGAAGACCGAGAAACCACACAAGCAAGAACCCGATTAGGCTCCGAAGCATCCAACCTCACAAACCGATTGGCTAAAGCCTGAACATCCAATGCTAATGGTCTCTCTCAAATCGGAATATAAGCAAGACTCCCCATGCTCTCAGCCTTCGTACTCAAGGCATCGGCCACCACATTGGCCTTCTTGGAATGATAAAGAATGGTGATATGATAGTCCTTTAATAGCTATAACCACCTGTGCTGCCTCAAGTTCAGATCCTTTTGCTTAAACAAGTGATGTAGACTCCGATGATTTGTGAATACCTCACAAGACACACCATAGAGGTAGTGCCTCCTAATCTTCAATGCATGAACAATGGTAGCCAACCCTGACGCGAAGCATAGGCAGTCACTCTACCCTCTTGCATCAATACACATCTAATGCCAATCCGTGAAGCATCACAATAAATTATATAAGAACCCGATGCTGAAGGAAAAACCAAAATTGGATCTGTGGTCAAAGCAGTCTTGAGCTTCAGAAAGCTCTCCTCACACTCGTCGGACCACCTGAATGGGGCACCCTTCTGAGTCAATCTGGTTGAAGGAGCTGCTATGGATGATAAACCCTCCACGTAACGGTGATAATACCTAGCCAAGCATTGAAAACTCCATATCTCAGTAGCAAAAGACGGTCTAGGCCAACTTTGAACTGCCTCCACCTTCTTCTGATCCACCTTAATCCCCTCGCTAAACACCACATGACCCAAAAACGCCACCGAATCAAACCAAAACTCACATTTAGAGAATTTTGCATATAACTTCTTCTCCCTCAAGGTCTGGAGCACGATCCTCAAGTGTTACTCATGATCCTACCGGCTGCTAGAATACACCAATATGTCATCAATAAATACGATGATGAAAGAATCAAGGTATGGCTGGAATACACTATTCATCAAGTGCATACAGGCTACTGGGGCATTGGTCAGCACAAATGACATCACCAAAAACTCATAGTGAGCATCGCGAGTCCTGAAAGCAGTCTTCGGAATGTCTGAATCCCGAATCTTCAACTGGTGGTACCTAGATCTCAAATCAATCTTCGAAAATACCCTTGCACCCTGAAGCTGGTCGAACAAATCATCGATACGTGACAGTGGGTACTTGTTCTTAACTGTAACCTTGTCCAGCTGCCTGTAACCAATACACATCCTCATAGAGCCGTCTTTCTACTTCACAAAAAGAACCGGAGCACCCCAAAGGCGAGATACTCCGTCGGATAAAACCCTTATCGAGCAACTCTTGAAGTTGTTCCTTTAATTCCTTCAAGTCCACTAGTGCCATACAAAATGGTGGATAGAAATGGGGTGAGTGCATGACACCAGGTCAATACCAAAGTCGATATCCTGATCGGGCGGCATGATCGGTAGGTCTTGCTAGAAACATATCTATGAAATTTCTTACTACTGAGACTGACTCAATGTAGGAGTATCATCACTGACATCCCTCACAAAGGCTAGATATGCCTCGCCCCCCTTCTCAATCACCTGTTGTGCCTTCAGAAAGGACACAACACTTCTAGGAATATAATAAAATGTACCCCTCCACTCCAACCACAACAACCCTTTCATAGCTAATGTCATGGTCTTGGTGTGAGAGTCAAGAATAGCGTTATAGGGCAACAACCAATCCATGCCCAATATCACGTCAAAATCTACCATACTGAGTAGCAGAAGGTCGGGTCTGGTCTTCTAACCCCTTATATTGACCAAACACGACCGATAAACACAATCTACAACAATAGAATCTCCCATAGGCGTGGACGCATATATGGTAGCACTCAAAGTATCACGAGATATATCCAGATATGGAGCAAAGTAAGATGACACATACGAATAAGTATAACACAGATCAAATAAAACTGATGCATCCCTATAACAAACCAAAACAATAAGTGTGATGACAGCATCCGATGCAACTGCCTCGGACCTACTAGTAAAATGATAGAAACAGGCCTGACTTCCCTTACCTGACCTCCACCTTCGGCTGGCAGTGTAGGTTGAACTGAACAGCAACCATGGCATGTGGATCCTACGGAATCCATGGAGCTTGTGTAGCCTTTGGAGGTACACCCTTCTAAAGTCTAGGACAGTCCCTCACCATATGCATGGTATCACCACACTCGAAACAACCTCTCAGCGGGTGTGGCTACACTGGAGAGTGGTTGTGCATAATGCGTGATCTAAGACCTCGGAATGGCTAGAGCACTACGAGTAGCTCGCGTGTTGAATGAACCAGTCGAGTCACATAGCATCTACCATGACTGGCTGATACTGCAGCAAGGGCACCACTAAATCCTCCAAAATCTCGAGGTCTCTTGGCTTCCTTATTCTCCCTCTCCTAGCCCCGCATACGCTCCATCCTCCGAGTGATCTCTACAACCTGCTGAAATGGAGTATCCGTCTCTGACTCCCGATCCATGCTGAATCTAAGACCATAACTGAGCCCCTCGATAAACCTGTGGACTCGCTCTCTGACTGTAGAAACTAGAGGGGGTGTATGATGGGACAACACACTAAACCTGATGGCATACTCTAACATTGTCATAATCCCCTAACCTAGTTGCTCGAACTCTGTGCGCCAATCCCGAAGGGTCTTGGGAACAAACTCTCTCAAAAGCATATCCAAAACCTGAGCCCAAGTGAGTGGGGTTGCATCAGCTGGCCTACCCTCCTTATAAGCCTGCCACCACCTATATGCTACTCTTGACAGCTGAAATGAAGTAAGTGCGACTCTACTCAACTCTAAAACGTCCATGGTACAGAGAATACAGTGGTACTTGTCTAAAAAAACCCTATGCATCCTCAGTAACTGCACCATTGTAAGTAGGAGGGTCATACTTCATGAACCTCTCAAGTCTTCTCTGCTCCTCCTCAAATGCCTCTATCCTGACCTTAGGCTTAATTGGAGTGCTAGTATAAATCTCGGAACCTGATCAACCTGGACCGGCTACTTTAGAGTAGGGGCTGCGGGAGTCTGAGCTCCTCCCCCAGCCTGAGATATGGCTGGTGCAACGGGAATCAATCCTACCTAAGCTACAGTGCCGAACATACCCAAGAACTGTGCTAGGGTCTCCTAAAGTCCAGGGGTAGCAACAGGCGCCTCAGGTGCCTATCCCCGAACCGGAGCTACTAGTGGATCCTCAGTCGCTACTCTGGCAGGTGCTCTAGCTGCAGCACATGCCCCCTCAGCCTCTACCTTGGCCCCGGCATCTCGAGGCTCTTGTAGGAGGCCCTGGTGTCAGATCATCTAATCCATAAGTTTTTTGTCCTCACCATCTGTGAGAGAATAGAAAGATAGAGGCTCAGATTTCGAAATCAATAAATTTGCACGATAAGGAATCAAAGAAGGGGAATTTTTCTAATAGTTACATAGCCTCTAGAAGATAAGTGCAGACATCTCCGTACCGTCCTGCGAGACTCTACTAAACCTGCTTATTACTAGTAACAGCTATGAACCTAGAGCTCTAATACCAACTTGTCATGACCGCAAATTCCAACATCAGAATGTCATGATGGCACTTGGTCTCTAAGACTAGGTAAGCCTAACACACATTGAGAATCTAATATAATGATTAAAATATTAAATTAGGCTAACAAATATCATGATAAAACCCAAACGGATCAACAGTTACATAAACCCCAAAATCAGTAAACTGACTCACAAGCTTTAATGAAATATACTAAGAATCTGTAATACAATACTGTTTAAAAACAAAAGAAACAGTAGCATAAGATCTTTAAAAGGTGACTCCGAGACCTGCGAGGTTCAAGCAGGTGTACTTTAAAGTCTCCGAAAAGTCTGGTTCAAATTCCGAGCATCCGATACGAGCAGAAGTATCTGGATCTGCAAAAAAAATATGCAGAAGCATAGCATGAGTACACCACAACGGTACCCAGTAAGTATCAAGCCTAACCTCGGTACAGTAGTGACGAGACCAAGTCAAGACACCGTAAGACATAGAAACCTATGCAAAATATTAATAAAAACTAAGAACGGGGAAGTAAAGGCAATTAAATGATAGTAAAGCAATTTACCAATACATTGCTAACAACGGAAATAAAAGCAACAAATGACAACAAAGAGAGTACATATGATAAAGGCAACAAGTAACCAAATACACTCAAAAATATGAATGGAATGAAGTAAGGAAAGAAACAAAACAACTATTCAAATCATCAAGCCTTTCCAACATAGAATGCACAACAAGAATCTCACTGAGGCACACACTTCATATTCACATTTCATATGACATAATCACAATATTTCTTATATCGCTGTGTGAGCCTTGTATTTATTTTAAAAATATTTTTCCCGAAATAGTTTCACGAGCTTTAGCCCCCTTATCTCATTGAGTGGCTTCAAGTAATTCCCTTACTAGAAACACATGTATATATCCCACCTTATCTTGCTGCATGCGCATCAATACCCCTTCTTATATTGTCGCATACACATCAATATCACAACACAATAATCAACTTGCACCACACGTGCCCATATGCCACAACATTGCGAAAATAACCAATACCAATGTCACCACAACATATAGCCAACGGCTCAACCACAATGTGCACAAGAATCTCAATAACAACAAAATGAACGGGATATAACTCAACAAGGAAAAGTATTTCCAATAACCAATAATTTCAACCAAAAACGTGTTAGTAGCTCTCACCAAATACAACTTCAATAACTCAACAACGAAGGTATTTCTATGAAATGGCAACTTCAAACCCTCATGAATAACATAAGCTTAATAATGAAAGAGATAGCATGAAAAAGCAACTATGACTAAATTCATGAGAATAAGTCAACAATGGAAAGAATATCATGTGACAACAACTAATAATAAATGCATATCAGAGTAACCTCGACAATGGAAAGTAGAACATGTAATAACAACTACAATTAAAGCATGTAAGAATAAACTTGACGCCAAAAGATAGAACAAATGGCATCAACTTCAATTAAATGCTTATAAGTAACCTAAGGGTCTAAACCGGTCAAATACCATATATAAGCCCGTGTACACATCGTCACCTCATGTGAACGTCTTCCACATAATTCAAATAGTACAATCAAACTCAATCCTAAGGGGTAGTTTCTCCACACAAAGTTAGGCAAGATATTTACCTCAACTAGGCAAAATCAACACTCAAAAATGGCATTTCGCTTAAAATTAGCCTTCGCACGGATCAAAAACGATAAAAAATTACTTAATATCATCAAATAATGAGAGATAAACCAATTTTGATTAATAAAGCTAAGATCTTTGCACAATTTCCCAAAATTCAACCCCAAGCTCGACCGGACAAAACCCGAATTCCAGGGTAGATCTCGACAACCCATAACTCTAGCAGTCCATATATGTATCTTGTTTTCAAATCCGAGTCCCATTCGTCTCTCAAATCCCAAATTTTAATTTTCAAAACATAGAAAAATTTCCCAAAAATTCCCATTGATTCACATGAATTTGATGTTAAATCTCATATATAATCATATAATATAATTGAAAATTGATCAAAATCACTTACCCGATAGTTGTAGATGAAAATAGCTTCTCAAAATCGCCTCTTACCGAGTCTAGAGTTCCAAAATATGAAAAGTGAGACCAAATCCCGTATTTCTAATCCGTATGATCAGGTGCAGAAGTCGCAATTGCGATCCGGGTTCGCAATTGGGAACCCTTGCAAATGCGGCGCCTAACAACCTAGATGAATGTCGCAAATGCGACACTGACTTCGCAAATGCAAAGTCAGCCACCTTCATATATGTGACCTACCCAGCCTAGGTCTATACTTCGCAAATGCGACCAAGGTATCACAGATGCAATACTTGAGGCCCCTCGGCTATGATCTCAATTGCGATGCGGGTGGTCGCAATTGCGATAACTGGAGCACCAGCACACCAGCAAAATTGAAACCAGCTCAAACAATTCTGAAACACATTCGAAACTCACTCGAGCCCTCGGGGCTCTACACCAAACATCTGCATAACTCCAAAAATGTCATACGGACTCACTCGCGCAATCAAAACAAAAAAAATAATATCCAAAACTACGAATCGGACACCAAAACCCATGAAATTCAAAAGAAAACTTAAGAACCTCTAGAATCACAATCAAGCATCAGAATCCTATCAAACCAACTCTGAGTGCACCAAATTATGCAGACAAGTTCCAAATATCATAGTGGACCTATTCCAACTCCCAAAAACCAAAATCCGAACCCGATACTCATAAAGTCAACCTACGGTTAAACTTATGGAAGTTCCTAAACCTTAAATATCAAACTTTCGGCAAAACAAGTCAATGGGACTTCCGAATTCAATTCCAGACACACGCCCAAGTCAAAAATCACAATACAAACCAATTGGAGCTATGAAAACACCGTTCCGTGTTCGTTGTCACAAAAGTCAAACCTCGGTCAACATTTCAAAATTAAGCTTCTAAACCACAAACCAAAGTGTCCAAATCATTTTAAAACCTTTCTGGAATAAGACTAGCCATCCGTGCAAGTCATAAAACCACAAATGCACAAGTGTGAAGAATCAAAAGGGAAAACGGGACTCAAATACACAAAACGACCGATCGGTTTATTAACATAAAATCTCATATGAACCAATGTACCCCGGACTTAATTTGCCACTACACCGAATCACATGACTCCTTTCATAGGGGACACGTTCAAAAAGACTTTTTTTCCTTTCATGAACGTCAAATCACAAACTGTCTTTTCTTCATAGGATTTTTGTCTGCTTTGAGCTGTCCAAAGTCGTTCTCGTATCAATGCAACTTTTTCCAAAGCTTGCTGAACCAAATGCAGACTCAATAGTTGTGCTTCACCAGGTTCACCCTATCCAACTAGTGAACGACATATACGACCATATAGAGCTTCAAATGACTCCATCTTTATACTCAACTAATAGTTGTTATTATAAGCAAGCTCTGCTAACAACAACTGATCATCCCACTGACTAGCAAAATCAATTGCATAAGCTCTAAGCATGTCCTCCAAGATCTGAATAACCCATTCAGGCTATATGTCCTTCTGCAGATAGGAAGCTATGAATAACTCCACCAGAGAACCCAATGACTTCTAAAAAGACTTCCAAAACTAAGCAGTAAATTGTGCACCCCGATCTGATATTATAGAAATAGGCACACCATAAAGCCGAACTATCTCACAGAGGTAAATATCTGCTAATTGTTATGCAGTGCGAGTAACTCGAACTGGTATGAAATGTGCGGACTTTGTGAGTCTGTCCAGGATCACCCATACTGAATCATGTTTATTAAAAGTACCGTGAAACCCAACTACAAAATCCATAGTAATCCTTTCCCACTTCCACTCAGGGATAATCAAATTCTACATCACACCGCCTGGTTTTTGGTTCTCATATTTCAAATGCTGACAAATTAAACAACTAGTCACATGTTTCAAAATATCATACTTCATACCTTTCCACCAGTACAATTCACGCAAGTCTTGATATATTTTTGTAGCAGCTGGATGGATAGAGTATCAGGAGCTATAAGCCTCTTCAAGAATCAACTGCTTTACATCACCCACCATGGGGATACAAAATCTACCATGTCGACATAACAAACCTTTACTATCAATAGCAAATGACTTAACAACACCATTCTACACTCGATTTTGGAGTGTAGCTAGACAGGAATCTTCAAATTGACGAGCCTTGACCTGTCCAACCAAGGATGATTGTGCTACCAAATCTGCAAGTGACTTTCCCAGCAATGTATGATCAATACACTCTCCCTGATTGGCCACTTCCTGACTATGCATAACCATAGGTCGTTCTTCAGCAGTAAATCGGGCGATACTACCGTTGACTTTCTAATCAAGGCGTCACCACATTCGCCTTTACAGGATGATAGAAAATAGTAAGATCATAATCTTTAAGTCTAACCACCGTCATTGCCTCTGATTCAGATCTCTTTGCTTTATTATATATTGCAGACTCTTGTGATCAGCATAGATTTCACACAGCTCACCATTAAGATAGTGGCACCAAATCTTTAGTGCAAATACGATCGCAGCCAATTCCATGTCATGAGTCGGATAATTCATTTCATGGTTCTTTAACTATAGAGAGGCATGAGCTACCACTTTTCCATTATCCATTAGCACACAACCCAAACTGAATCGAGACACATCACAATAAATGGTAAAAATACCTGCACTCGTAGATAGTGTCAAAATCAAAGCTGTAGTCAATGCGGTCTTCAATTTCTAAAACTTTCTTCAAACTCTCAGACCACTGAAATGCAACACTTTCTGAGTTAATCATGTTAATAGAGTAGCTATCTTTGAGAAACCCTCAACAAACATTCTATAATATTCGGCTACTCCCAAGAAGCTATGTATCTCTGTATGAGTAGTAGATCGAGGCCAATCTCAAATTGCCTCTATCTTCTTTGGATAAACTTGAATCCCATCGCATGACACCACAGGTCCCAAAAAGGAAAATGTATCCAACCAAAATTCACAATTTGAGAACTTGGCATAAAGCTTTCAATCTCTAAGTGTTTGTAGCACAACTCTTAGGTGTTGTTCATGTTCTGCCTTACTTCGAGAGTAAACCCAAATGTCATCAATAAATACAGTCCAAAAATGATTTAAGAATCTATTCATTAGGTCTACAAATGTTGCAGGGGCATTAGTAAGCCCAAAGGACATCACCAAAATTCAAAATGTCCAGACCTAGTCCGAAAAGCTGTCTTGGAGATATCCTCGGTCTTAACTCTCAGCTGATGGTAACAAGATTTCAGGTCAATTTTGGAAAAGTGAATAGCACCCTATAGTTGGTCGAATAAATCACCAATACATGGCAACATGAATTTATTCTTGATCATCACCGTATTCAGTTGCCTGTAATCAATACACATTCTCATCGTGCCATCTTTCTTTTTCACATATAACATAGGTGCACCCCAAGGTGATACACTAGGCTAGATGAATCCCTTATCAATGTAAGGCCCCGTAAAGTTTTGACAATAAATTTGAGGTTTTATGGTGCCGAGGTAGACTTACGTGTTTGAAGACTGTAAAAATTCTTCGCGGCGATTTTGGGTTGAAGAATGCACTAAGGAGTAGATGGAAATTTTTGGCAGAAGAAGGAAATTATGCTGTCTGCTTCGCGACCGCAGAACCGTTTCGCAGGCCGCATAATCATCACGGAGTTGAGCCGAAAGTTGTTGAATTTTGAAGGTCATTTTGCGGTCCATTCTGCGATCGCCTCTCAATTTTGCGGTCTGCATTTTCCGTCACAGATTTGGCATGAAGAATTTTGTTGGGTCATTCTGCGGTTCATTCTGCGACCGCATAAGTGGTCTGCAGACAGCAGACCTATCGCAAACCGATCCAGACCAGCCCAGTTCTTGGCATCATTTTTGCTGTCCATTTTGCAGGCCGCATATCTGTTATGCGGTCCATTCTGCAACCGCAGACCTGAGTTCGGAGGGTCCATTTTCCCTATTTTATAATTGGACTCCATTTTAATTAATGGCCTTTGGGGCTTATTTTGGAACGATTGTCTGATGATTTTAGAGAGAGGTAAGAGCATTTTAGAGAGAGAAGGCGGAAATCTAGCATTCTAATCATCCAATCTTGCACCAACCGTCAAGAATCAAGGAAGTCAATCACTACATTATCATTTATTCGGTTAGTCTTACTCCTAAGCTTTCATGCAAGAGGTTATGAGTTCTAGTGTATGTGGGGTTAAAAATAGGCCATGCATAATACAATAGGTTGTAGTATGTGGGGTTAATGAATCACTTTGGGTAGTTCTTGTTGAAATTGGTTGAGGGAGGAAGGGATTACCAATATAGGGCTTTGTAGTCTATCTTTCATGCTAGGTGTTTGACAAAATTCCTAAGAGAGTTACACCATGGCAATCCTTTTAATTATTAACTGATTTTCGCGATCTTCCTATAGATTGTTATTGCTATATCTGTGGGGCGTTATAGTAAGTTAAGGAAAGCTTAAACAAGGCATGTTGGCTAAACTACTCTCTTAGAAATGAATTCCATGATGTTCCCGTAAGTTTCAAGTATGGTTTGCTCAAGTTCCTTATTTGCATGTTCCGAGTTGTTCCCAATCAATTCGATTCTCCCGAGTGAGAAAAATGTCGAGAATTATGTATTCAAATTATGTTCCGAATGTTCCTATCACATTATGTTATCCTTTAGGAATGTGTTCAAGAAAGATATGTGTATTAAAATGTTATGGCTTTGAGTCATGTTTCAAATGAAAGTCCATTGTATTCAACTTGGAAAGAATTCTCAATGCATCTAAAACTCCTATTGCTCATATATATACTTAAGGCCTTGATTTCGAATGTTCATATTGTTGATAATGCTTGAAAATGAATGAAGTGAGTTGGGGGTATAAAGTGTGGTCAACGTACAAAGAATGAAAATTATACTTGTGTGCAATGGTGCCAATGAAATTAAATAATGTGAGAAAGGTTATGAAATGAGCCTTGATTCATTTATTCCAGTTTAACTTCAAAAAAAAAAGATTCGACTTAAAGCTTATGTCCTCAAGTCATGCCCCAATGTGGCTGCTTTAACGAACGCTATGCTTTGTAAGTGTTTCCAATGTGTTTTAATCCTTTACATATTTATGAGTTGAAATTGTGCACTGCCCTTCTTGGGAAAGTATTTCAAAGATAAATGGTGTATTTCTCATTTATGATTTTAACGTGTGTTTCTACTACTGATCAGTTTGCCCCATTAATTGGGAAGAACCTGTTCTGTTTAAAGATCCTGTTACTAATGAACTTGAAGTTATGATTTCTGGAATATTTGATATGTTGATGTTTGTGATGATAATCCTTGTAAGTAAAGAAATGAAAGTGTGGAATATGAGATACGGCCACCGTGCCATGAATGAAAAACCATAGGTATGGCCAAGAGAGCCAAGGAAATAATAATGTTGTGAGTGGTTGAAAGTACTAAAGAAGCTATATATATAGGGTTAAAGGTTAAGAGGTGAATATAAAATATATTTGTACTTTTGTGTTCCTTGTGTGCAAAAACATATAAAAAATGTTTTTGGGAGTATCATTAGCAAACTGAGGAAGGATAGGTCATAAGGCCCACACCCGAAACTGCACGTGCCGGTGTAGGGATGGATTGTGATTATTCCCTTATTTGGGATGAGCTTGAAATATTGATGTGATTGTGGTCACTCTCCTTAATTGGGATAAGGTTGATATTAGCTGTGAATTGGAAAGTCAACCCACACGGCATATGTGGGAAGGCGACCTAGCCGATCGGGTGGAGATCGGACGCCATATTGCGCACATGGTCTCTTGGTAACACCTTTTTCCGCATCACATGTCAAACCAAATTTTTCGTGGGGAGATGTCCTAGCCGATCGGGCGTGATCGGACTCAGTCCTAAAAATACGGTGGTATATCGGTACTAATGATCTTCCAACCAAAAATATATAATATTTTTCGTATTTTGAAAATTGTTATGCTTTAACTTAGCATTTGGATATTAGTGATTATTACTTGTTGCTCCATGGTGTTTCCCCTTCTGTTATTGGAATTCTATTTCGAAAGAGGACATTTAGCTTTACATACTAGTACTATTTCACATGTACTAACGTCTCTTTTGCCGGAGGCACTGCATCTTCAATGGATGCAGGTGCTTCATCAGCGGGCAGCTTCGGTCCTCGTTAGTAGTCACTCTCTATTCAGCATGTTTTTGTGAGCCCTACTCTGTTCCGTTCTTTATGTCATTTGACGTCGTATTTTGTACTTTGAGGTATAGCCGGGGCCTTGTCGTCGGCACTTCCATTCTTCACTTCTGTTGTACTTAGAGGTTCGTAGACAGGTTGTGGGTGGTATTTGACATTGGGAATTTAACTAGAAATGCTGGTATTTGGCAAACATGTTTTTCTTTATATTTATAAACTTGTAATATTTTTGGGAATCATACGTAAATATCCTTTGAGTAATGGAAAAAGAATGTGGAATACTTGACTTTTCTCATGTCTATCACTTGTATTGATCCTTATATTGTTAATGGGAGAGGTGGGGTAGAAGGCATCTAGCAGGCTTGCTCGGCCGGGGCATCTCGGTTGAGCGCTAGTCGCGCTCCCCGAGGTCGGGGCGTGACAATTAAGTAGCTCTTGAAGTTGAACCTTTAATTCTCTCAACTAAGCTGGAGCCATACAGTATGGAGGAATAAAGATAGGCTGAGTTCCTTGCACCAAATCAATATTGAACTCAATTTATCTCGTCGGACGCAGCCCAGGTAAATCTTCTGGAAACAAATCAGCAAATTCTCGAACCACTAGAATAGTGTCAAGAGTAACACATCCTCTGAGCGAGTATCATGAATGGTTGCAATTAAACCCGAACACCCATTATTAATCATTCGACGTGCTTTTACATATGATATTATCTTCCCCTGAGTCACATGAATTATGCCTTTCCACACTAATATGGTTCTCTAGGAAAATCAAAACATATAAGCTTGGCATGTCAATCAACTAAAGAATAACATGACGCTAACCAATCCATACGAATAATCAGATCAAAGTCGAACATCGACAACCCTAGTAGATCAATTACTGTGTCTCTACCCTGAATACATAACACACAATCTCTACTAGCTCTCTCCACAAATATATTTCTCCCCCACTAGGGTCACCACCATATATGTCACATTAAAAGACTAAATTCCCCGTTCTAAATATATGGCAAAAGATGGAGATTCATATGAATACGTAATAATAAGATCAATAAGAGTCTAAGCCCCATGAGATCGATAGTGATAATACCTTTGACTATTGTATTAGATGCCTCAGCATCCTGTCTGGCCATAGCGAAGAATCTTGGCGGTCCACCCGCTCTCTGAGCAACCTGTGCACCATGTCAACCCTGTCCATGAACAACCTGCGGAGCGGCTCTAGCTAGTTGAGTTTGAGTGTATGTACCTGTAGCAGTTCTCTGCCGATGTGTTGTAGCATGGCTAGTAGCAAAATTTCCGTTTGGACAATACTTAGCAATATTCCCTTTCTATCCACAAGTAAAACAAGCCCATATGCTCCAAAAGAATGACCACTGTGATTTCTACCACAATTAGAACACCTCGGATGTTGGCCTGACTAATATGAGCTATTACCCTTCCTTTGTATCGGTTGATGTCCCTATCATGCTAGATAAGTACTCCTAGAAGACTGCACCACTGACTTTGATTGAGTAGGCTTGGACTGCCCACGGTTAAAACCATCTTTCCCCTAGATGGAGCTCCATTAAACCCGACGGCGCTATGAGTCCTTTTACTTTGTTGCTCGACCCTGTCCCTCTTCTCGTAGGACTCATAACTTCTTTGTAGGAACCACCTTGAACATTTCTAACCACCGGACCATGATAACGATGCTCAAGCCCATCCATGAACCATCTCACCTTCTCTTGCTATTCTACAACCAGAAAAGGTGTATAACTAGCTAACTCAGTGAACTTAGCCTCATACTCTCTAACTGTCATAGTGCCCTGACGCAGTTGCTCAAACTGACGTCTCATGTCATGTTGTTTGCTCAGTGGAATGGAACTGTCCATAAACATAGCTGAAAATTCTGACCAAGTAATAGGTGGAAACCTTGCTGGTCTACCTCTCTGAACTGAATTCCACCATGAGTATGCAAATCTTGAAAATAGAAAAGTAGCAAACTCCACACCACGAGCCTCCTTCAGCCCCAATGTAGTTAGTATCTTTTCACAATGCTCAATGAACTTATGGGGCTCAATAGAGACCTGTGTAGCATCGAACTCTAGTGGCTTAAGATCCATAAAATTTTTAAGATCCTTAGACTATCCTGTATTTACAGCTAGCTGAACAACCTACTGAGGGGCCATCTGAGGAGTTGCAACATTCAGCAAAACTTGTGCTTTTGCCTGTGAAGTATCCTGGGGAGCTGGAATTCCACCCTGAGTAGGCACTAATGCGTCTAACACATTCAAAAACTTTGTATGCGTCTGTATGTAGGGTAACAGTAGCCACGACAGTTGGCGCTGGAAGTGCAGCATCATCGATCTGCTGTAGAAATGCGGCACTTTCGATACTAATTTCATAAATTTTAGCTTACCTTTTAAATCATTTTAAGACATTTCTTTTTTAATTTTGTTGTTTTACAGGAAATCGGACTTGAAGGCCAAGAACATGAAAAAGATGTCAAAAACCTTGAAGAAGCTAGTTTTGCAGTTGATCTGCGACCGCAGAATAGCTATGCAGGCTGCATTTCCATCTAAGATAGTAACAAAAATGCCCAGTTTTAAGAGTCACAAATGCAGTTCAATATGTGGTCGCATAACTTATGTGCGGACCGTAGAATAGTCGCACAAATGCAACAGAATTCTCGGTGAAGACGAATCCGCGATCTTTTATGCGGCCGTGGAATAATTTTGCGGACAGTAGAAGTGATATGTGATGGAATTATGGAAAGACTAAAGATCAACTCTGCTGCATTGCTACTAATATGCGGACCGCGGATCACATCCGCTGTCCAATATGCGAATGCAAACTCACCTGAAGGGTTATTTTTGTCACATTTTTTCCGCGCCTTTTGGGGCATTATAAATAGAATAACTAGGGTTTTGTGGGACATTTTGTCTGAACAAAGTTTGTACATTGAGAGCATTGAATACACCACTTGTTTTGGGGCTTTTTGGAGAGATTCTAAAACTTTTCCACTGTAAGCTTTTATGACTTTCTTTAATGCTTGTTCTTGTATTTTAGTTTGAGTAGATAACTTTAAATACTAAGATTGTGGACCCTAAGTGGGTATAATATTAATGAGTGTTTACAATTGAATATATATATACATATATACACATATATATATATATACACATATATATATACATACATACATACATACATACATATATATATATATATATATATATATATATAATGGGTGGTTGATTTATTCAATTCTTATGCTTCATTTATGGTTGATAGTTGCAAACATTAACAAGAGCCAATTTACTTTATCTTTCACTTGGAAAAGTGGGTTAGTGTTTTGTAGAATTGAATACCAAGAACTCAAGACTTTAACCCTTGTTAAATAGAATCACTTAGGAATAAGTGGGTTCTACTTGGCATAAATTTATTGCTCTTAATTATAATCTTTTATATTTGAGAAAATCATAAGAGGAAATACTACCTAACTAACGAAAAATATTGGGTAGTCATGTAGGAACCATTTGCATATCAAAGGACCTCCCATTAGAAATATACCATATAAACATTGATAGCATTACATTCCATATATGGGGACACAACCTTAGTTTCTTAATCCAATAAATCAATTCTCTTAACAAAATAGCTTCTCTTAACAATTCACAAATACCAAACACTTAGCAAACTAACAGAGTAGAATTACGGCTTTAGCCGAGTGACACACTATTCAAATAACCTTGTCACACCTATTTCCTGCGGGTTTCGACCCCAACCTAGTTGGGTCATATATTTACATCGACCTCCTTGCACCATTTATATAGGTGTAATTTGAGCGTGTCAAATTTTTGTGATGTTGCCAGAGAATACGGTTTTGAAATTACTAAGTAGTGTGTGCTTTACTTTATGTCTTTTTCTATTCCATCATATTTGCTTGTTTGTTTGGTGTCGCAAGGCAAGCATGGGCGAGCCGGAGAATGTGTTTGCGGATATGGATGAGTATATTGAGTATACAAATGCCATTTTCCCTCCTAGAGTGGACGCGATTACCTTGAAAGTGGGACGTAGTCTAACCCTAATGCTAAAGGCGGATGAGTTCTTCCGAAATTCCACCGATGCTAATCCGACACAACATCTCAAAACTTTTTGGTTGTGTGTGCAATACATAAAAAGAATCATGTTTCGGATGAAGCCCTAAGGTTGAGGGTGTTCAAATACTCTTTAGCCGGAGAGGCAAGACAATGGATTCAAAATATACCTCCCAACTCCGTCCACACTAGGGCCGAACTTGTGCATGTTTTCCAAGTAAAATGGTTCCAACAAAGTAAGAAATCCGAGCTTTGGGAAAAAAAATTTCTTATTCAAGCAATTAACGGGGGAACAACTACACGAAGCATGGGCTAGATTGAAGTTGTATTTGGTGAGATCACATAATCATGGGTTTCTAGAAAATATTTTTTTGGAGAAGTTTTACATGGGTTTGGATCCTACCAATAAACCCGTAGCCAAAAATGCGGCTGATGGATTGTTCATGGACAAAACATTTGCAAGAGTCACTCTAATCCTAGACAAGATGGCCGAACACAGCCAAGCTTGGCCTTAGGAAGACAACGTGGGTGGAGGTACCCGTTCTTTGACCAACATGGTTAAGGAAAATCAAGAAAGATATCAATTGATTGTCGGTCTTGCTACCAATGTTAATGTGTTGAAAAAAATGTTCATAGAAAGCCAAGCGAAGAAAGTGAATGTTGTGGAAGAAGTACCACCAATGTCAAATGATAACTATCAACATAAAGAAAGCCAACGACAAGACTATCCTCTTATGCAATATGAAGAAGCAAACTATGTTAAAAATTCACAAGGAGGATATCAAAGACAAAACTACCAACGATCGAGATAACAATATCAATGGAGATCTAACCCGCAAGGGCAAGGTAATGAACAATGGCGAAATGACCAAGGTAGTTCTAATCAAGGAAATTGGAACAACAACAATTTTGCAAATCGGAGTTCAAACCCTTATGTTCCACCAAAGGGGCAATATTCTAACTCTCAACATTGGAGGGAGAGTTCTTCAAGAGGTTCCAAATTGGAGAACGTGCTTGTGGGTTCTCACACAGCATCTATTCAAAAGTTGGAGATGCAAATGAGGGATTTCTCAGGAGAATAAACCCCAAAACAAAAAGGCACACTCCCAAGTGATACAATTGTGAACCCAAAGGGTAGTTGAGGTGCCAAATGTTGTTGAAATTGAGAGAATTATGAAAAGGTGAAGGCTCAAGATGTGATCCATGAAAAGGTTGAGAAAAGTAATGGAGGAACCAAAACATCTAGCACCAATTGCTAGACCTCGCCCTCCATTTCCTCAAAGACTAGCCAAAAGGGTTGATGATTGCAAATTCGAGAAGTTTTATGATATCTTAAAGCAATTATCGGGAACATTCCATTTGTGGAAGTATTTCAAGAGATTCCTGGTTTACTAAGTACTTGAAAGATTTGATCACGAAAAAGAAGACCATCAAGAATGCAAAGGTGAGTTTCACCCACCGGATTAGCTCCATCATTTCAACAACCATCCTCCAAAAGAAAGAGGATCCAGGGGCGTTCAGCATTACATGCACTATTGGTTGGGTGACTTTGCCCGAGCTCTTTGTGATAATGGGGCTAGCATCAACTTAATTCCTCTTGCTATCTACAAGCAACCGGGATTGGGAATGTCTAGGCCTACGAGTATAAGGTTGCAAATGGTCAACCGTTTGATGAAGTGACCGTTAGGGATTGTGGATGATGTGCTTGTAAAAGTGGGGAAGTTTCTCCTCCTTGCCGACTTTGTTATTCTTGATTGGACCGTTGATAAGGAGATCGCTATCATCTTTGGGAGACCATTCCTTGCTGCCGAGAGAATACTCATGGACTCGGAACGAACTGAAATTCAATTCCGGGTTAATGACAAAGAAGTTACCTTTCAAGAAAGTAAGGGCATGAAATTGCCAAATACATATGAAAGTATCTCGGTACTTGATATTGTTGATATGGTAGAGGATTCCATTGAGGTAAAGATGGAAGAGGAATGCCTTGGTGAGGCATTAGCGGCAATTTTGATGAATTTTGATGGTGAGAACATAAAAGGATATGTAGGGACGGTGAACGCAATGGAAGGGTTGGGTTCCTACACTTATGCACCGAAGAAGCTTTCTCTTGACATGGAGAATAGAGCCACTCCTCCCGCCAAGCCTTCAATCATTGAGTCGCTACAACTTGAACTCAATCCACTACCACCACACCTGTGGTATAAATTTCTTGGCTCTAATGAACTCTATTCGTAATTGTTTCCTCTTTGTTAAATGATGTGCAGGTTGCACAATTATTGGAGACCTTGAGGGAGCATAGACGGGCCGTTGGTTGGACAATAGCAGATATCCGAGGGATTCCCTCCTCTATTTTTTAGCACAAAATCCAACTCGAGGAAGATAGTAAACCTAGTGTGGAGCATCAAAGGAGGTTGAATCCCTCCATGCAAGAAGTGGTGAAGAAGGACTTTATAAAATTGTTCGATGCCGGGGTTGTTTATCCCATTGCAGATAGTCCTTGGGTGAGTCTGGTGCAATGTGTGCCAAATAAGGGAGGCATGACTGTGATTCAAAATAACAAAAAGGAACTCATTCCAACAAGCACAGTGACCGAATTGAGAGTTTGCAATACTACCAGAAGCTCAATAGTGCTACTTGCAAAGACCATTTCCTTATGCCTTTTATTGATCAAATTCTTTATCGACTAGCGGGAAGATTATTTCATTGCTTCTTGGTTGGTTACTCCGGATACAACCAAATCAACACAACCCTGGAGGAACAAGAGAAGATGACATTCATATGTCCTTATGGAACCTTTGGTTTTAGCCGGATGACATTTGCGCTATGCAATGCCCCAGCTACCTTTCAGCTGCGCATGATGTTGATTTTCTCGGACATGGTGGAGGATTTCTTGGAATTATTCATGAATTACTTCTTTGTAGTTGATGATTCTTTCGAAAATTTCCTTGATAATCTTAGGCAAGTACCCAAAAGATGCGAGGAGACCAACCTTGTACTCAATTGGGAAAAATGTCACTTCATGGTGGATGAAGTTATTGTTCTTGGCCACAAAATCTCCAAGCAAGGAATTAAGATTGATCGATCAAAAATTTAAGTAATTTCAAAGCTTCCTCCTCCCACTTCGGTCAAAGGTGCTCAGAGCTTTTTAGGGCATGCCGATTTCTATCGACGATTTATCAAAGACTTCTCAAAGATTGCAAGCCCCATTTCCAAGCTCCTTTGAAAGGATGCTAATTTTTGTTTAATGAGAAGTGCCTCAAAGCTTGAGGAATTGAAAGCAAGGCTCACCACGGCACCTATTTATTGTCACACTCGATTGGTCTCTTCCATTTGAACTTATATGTAAAGCCAGTGATGTGGCTATTGGGGCAGTACTTGGTCAAAGGCATAACAAGATTCTTGTCACAACCCCAATTTCTCTCTGTAGGATGTCATGATGCCACCAAATCTCTAAGACTAGGTAAGCCTAACAAACATGCAGAATATAACAGAAATAGAAAATAAACTCTCAAATACTCAACATCTATATAGAATAAACTTCGCTGCTCAACATATACAATTTCAAGCTCTTCAACGGTATCATAGTCATCCCTATAACCTGTATCTAACAAAATAAGGAAATATAGAAGTAGACAGAGGGTGACTGCGAGGCCTGCGGACGCTGGCAAGTGTACCTTGAAGTCTCCGAGTATGAACTCAACTCACTGATGCCTGGACTGGTAGGAGGTACCTGGATTTGCACAAAAAGATGTGCAGAAACGTAGCATGAGTACACCACAACGGTACCAAGTAAGTGCTATGCCTAACCTCGGTAGAGTAGTGACGATGTTAGGTCAAGGCCCTACTGGAATAAATAAGAAACATTCTACAAGTGTAAGGAAGTGTAGTAACGAAAGCAATAAAATTGAAACAACAAATAACATATCAAGGTTAGTTACATGGCACTAAAGCAAATAATACGATACGGAGAGAATAATGAATGATATGCTATTGAAACAAAACAACCAAAGACAAGCGCAACAATAGAGAAATACCAACAAGAGTCACTATCGAGGTACCGCCTCGTAGTCTCAAATCACAAGAATAAATCACAATCTTCCATTATATCACCGCGGGAACCTTGCATTTAGTTTTGAAAATCATTTTCCCGAAATAGCACCCCGCGTTTTAGCCCACCTTATCACACCGCATGGCTTCTAGTAGTTCTCCTACTAGCCACGCGTATCAAGCCCACCTTTTCTCACCGCATGCATTTCAACCAAATCTTTATACCACCGCATGCATATGAATATCACAACGTATCACAAATCGCATCCGAAGTGCCCAATATCACAACTTGCCACATAAACCAACAATAACATTGTCTTCTCAATAAAGAGCCCATGGCTTAACCACAATATACACAAGAGTTTCAACAATAATAACCGGTAGAAATAATATTTCATAACTTAACACTTTGCCTCAACGCGAATCACGGCCATTATAACTCAGTACCAATTTCAACAACAGGATATTCCAAGAGTAACAACTTCAAGCAAAGAGTTGAATGATTAAATAATGAGTACGGAATAAAGGAAACAAGAACTTCAGCTAAACATGCAGAGCAATTAGTAAGTAAGAGATAAGACAAGTAGAACATGTGAAAATAGTCTAATGATGATGAATATAACATGTTAAGATAACTCAATTTAGGCATGAAAGGAATCAACATAGCTAACCACATTTAGCCTGTGTACACACTCGTCACCTTGCGTACACGGCTTCCACACTTCAATATTATCACAACACAACACCAATCCTAAGGGGTAATTCTCCCACACAAAGTTAGGCAAGACACTTACCTCAAATCACGCTAACTCAATCCACTAATAGGCCTGTCCTTCATTATCAAACTCCGAACGGCTCGAATCTAGCTAAAACAACTTCATACTATGAATATAAACTATAGGAAACTAATTCAAATAACAAAGTTATGATATTTGCAAAGAAATAAAAAGTCAACTCCGGCCCGTGTCTTGGAACCCTACCAAAATTAAAAAATCCAAACACCCATTCTATAATGAGTCGAACCATACAAGGATTACTCAAATCCAACCTCAAATTGCATTTCAAAACCCCAAAATTTAGTGTAGGTCGTTTTCAAAAAATTTCCCCAAATTTCCAACTCAAATCCCTAATTAAATGATGAAAATAGTAATAGATTCATGAAATATAGTCCAAACCGGGTTAGATACTTACTCCAACAATTTCCTTGAAAAACCCTCAAAAAATCCCATAAACCGAACTCTCTATGTCAAAAAAATGAAATATGAGATGAACCCTCGATTTTGAAACTTAAATTCTGCTGCCAAGGTGCTCTTCTTCGCGAACGCAGAATGAGCCTCGCGTTCGCAAAGCACGAAATTCTCAGCTGCGAAATTCCTATTCACGAATGCGATGAACACTGAGCCCAAGCCTACGCGAACGCGACTCTTCATACACGAACCCAATGAACAACTCATTATACCTTCGCGAACGCGCAGCCATATTCACGAATGCGAAGAACAAAATGCACTTTCCTTCTAGATAATCTACGCGAACGCGATACCTCTCTCGCGAACGCGAAGAAGGAAACCAGACATCAGAAAATTCAGCAGGCTCGCAAAGCCAAAAATGAAGCCGAACATGATCCGAATCACACCCGAGGCGCCCGGGACATCAACCAAACATACCAATGTCACGACCCAACCGGAGGGCCGCGACATGGCACCGGACCGTGCTTGCAGAGTGCCGGCGTACCCCTCATATCTGCTATCTTACTTTCTTTGTTATCTATTCAGCCTGTCATACGCATGCAGTTTCGAACAACATCATAATGGACTGAAATGTCATACCATGACATAAACATACTTATATACATAGTGTGCCAACGGGGCTACAGTGCAAAACTACACAACATAATACATGTGCCGACGAGGCAATACAACTGTACATGAGTCCACCCAACACTTCCCTATACATAGATTGACATTTGTCTATGAGCCTCTACAAGAACATGCATAATACAACCTATGTCAGAACAGGGCCCCGACATGCCCATAATGCCTATACAAAAGCATACCAATGCTAAAGCAAGTCCGGAGAATGAATCTTGCCAATATCTGCTGAACTGGATAGCCTACTGCGGTGGGGGAACTCCGTCTATCAGTCTACCAGGACCTGCAGCACGACATGCAGCGTCCACAGAAAAAGGACGTCAGTACGGATAATGTACTGAGTATGTAAGCCAGGAAACATCATATATGAGCAATAACATAAGCATTAGGATAAGAAACATGTAACCTGTACCGTCTGAACGCCTCTGAGGGCGGCCAACCATGACATGTTCGTAGTGCTTATACATATACACATAACCTTTATAACATCAACATATTCATATTCATTATCATTATCATCGTCTTATACCTACGCCTCTGTAGGCTTACCATTTTCATATACATTTATTGGTATCATATACGTTTACATAGTCGTTACCTCATACATTTACATACTCCTCTGTGGGCTCGTCATCATCATATGCCTCTGTGGGCTCATCATCATCATATGCCTCTTGGGCTCGTCATCATCATCGTATCATAGCATATCTTACCCGGCGTATTAGGCTCGGTCATAACATACCCGGCCTTCATTAGGCACGGTCATACGAATTAGATTACACACACACACACACACACACACATATATATATATACACACATACACTACATTGCATGCTCATTTATAGAAATATGTTCCAGGCCCTTTTTAGTGACATACGATTACTATTCCTTTTTTCACGTGATTAATAATATCTCTTTAACATGAACCTTATAAGACTCAAGAAATACCAACAACAATGATTCCATAAGAACAAGAGCAATCCTTCCATAGAGGGAAACAATATAAGCAGCCCTAACTTCTAAGAGTAGAGTATTCTTTTGGGGCTCGTTCATTGCATTGTAATCGATAGGAGTCGTGCAAAAGAAAGAATGGTATAGTCTTACATACCTGGTATATGCTGCACCAGTTCTCAAGCTACGCAATCGCTACAATTCCTTAGTCTACAATTAAAGAGCAGTTCAATCATTACTCACGACGCATCATAGCTATCATTAATCACAATCTCCTAAATTCATATGGTGCTTCTCCTCACCCTTCCTCCCCTACCTTATCAAACATATTTATAACACATGCAACTCATTTACGACTCATAATAACTATGACCCATTCCGTTTAGCAATATTTATCTTGATTTCATGGCTCCCAAACACCTTCCCATGAGTCTTTACAGGCATGCAATCACATATCACGAACGCCCAAGGGAAAATTGCATCAAAGGGAGTAATAACTTACCTTACATGTGAATTATCTAACCTTTTTCCCTGGACGCAAATCTCAACCCAGAATTCTGTTGCATTATGCGACGCAGAAGGGCCAGATTTTGTGGTTTGCATTTTCATTAATGCGACCGCATTCTGGTCGCATTTCTGACGTGGATTCAGCCCAGAACTTTGTTCCATTCTGCGATGGAAGATGTCACATTTGCGGTCCGCATTTACATTATGCGGTCCGCATGCTGGCCGCATTTTGACACAATTTCAGCCCAGAAATCTGTCTCAATTTGCGATCCTAGTGTTGGATATGTGGTCCGCATTTGTGCTTTGTGGTCGCATATCCAACTATGCGACACCTTTGCTCTTTTTCTTAAATTTTGAACTATTTTCCGGGTTCTTAGGCTCTTATATGTGAACTATCTTACGGCGTATTCTAATGTACAATTTTACGGGTTGTAACACTCTCCCCCCTTAGGAACATTCATCCCCGAATGTAGGGATTTACGGGAACCAGTGAATCCCAGCATTAAATGAAAGGTAATAATGAAGAGTATCTCAAGTTCCTATTTACCTCACACGGACGGTTCTCCTTTAATGCATTCTGCGTTTCTTCGGCATCATCATTATTTACATTGTGGAACATGTACGGATATTTAGCTTTCATCTCTTCTTTTGCTTCCCATGTCATTTCTTCCACGTTCCTGCTCCTCCATAACACCTTAACAGAAGCTACATTCTTTGTTCTTAGCTTGCGGATTTGTCGGTCTAATATAGCCACTGGTACCTCTTCGTATGTTAGATCCTCTGCAATCTGTATGTCTTGGATGGGGACGGCTCGAGAAGGATCTCCGATACATTTCCTCAACATGGACACATGGAATACCGGATGGACAAATTCCATTTCGGATGGTAGTTCTAACTCATAGGCAACATGTCCAATTCGTCGAAGGATTTTGTACGGACCGATGTACCTCGGGCTCAATTTACCTTTCTTTCCGAAGCGCATGACACCCTTCATTGGCGAGACTCTCAGGAATTCCCAATCATCAACTTCAAACTCTAGATCACAACGTCGGACGTCAGAGTAGGACTTTTGCCTGCTTTGTGCTGCCTTTAATCATTCCTGTATCACCTTCACTTTCTCTATAGCTTGCTGAATCAGATCTGACCCATATAATTCAGTTTCACCAATTTCGAACCACCCAACTGGTGATCTACATCTTCTCCCATATAGTGCCTCATATGGGGCCATCTTAATACCGGAACGGTAGCTGTTATTGTAAGCAAACTCTATAAGTGGAAGATGGTCATCCCCACTACCTTTGAAATCTAGAACACATGCTCGCAGCATATCTTCCAGTGTCTGAATGGTACGTTCAGCCTGTCCGTCAGTTTGCGGATGAAAAGCAGTGCTGAGATTCACTTGTGTACCCAGACCTTTCTGAAAAAACTTCCAAAAGTTGGCTGTGAATTGGGCTCCTCTGTCTGATATAATAGACATTGGTACCCCATGAAGTCTAACGATTTCCTTGATGTACAGCTTTGCATAATCTTTAGTTGTGTAGGTTGTCTTAACCGGCAGAAAATGAGCACATTTGGTAAGTCGATCCACTATCACCCAGATGGAGTCGAACTTACGACTGGAGCGAGGTAATCCAACAATGAAGTCCATGTTAATTACCTCCCATTTCCAGGTTGGAATCTCTATATCCTGAAGCAATCCACTAGGTTTCTGATGTTCTATCTTTACCTATTGACAATTGGGGCACTGGGCTACAAATTCTGCAATAGACCTTTTCATACCATCCCACCAGTACTGCTCCTTGACATCATTGTACATCTTTGTTGAACCAGGATGGATGGAATATCGGGTCTGATGAATTTCCCTCATAATCTTCTCTCGCAGTTCTGCTACATTAGGCACACATAATCGGCCTTGGCACCTCAGTGTTCCATCCCCTACAATCTCAAAGGCTGAAATCTTACCTTGCTAAATGCTCTCTTTCAATCGTAACAAGGTGGGATCTTCGTATTGCCGTATTTTCACCTCGGCTATGAGAGATGATTCGGATGTATTATGTACAACAACACCTCCGTTCTCGGAGTCTAACAATTCAATCCTTATGTTGGCTAGCTGATAAAGCTCTTCAGTTAAACTCTGTTTACCTGCTTCAATGTGCACTAAACTTCCCATCAACTTACGACTGAGGGCATCTTCCACAACATTGGCCTTGCCCGGATGATACAATATTTCAACGTCGTAGTCCTTCAGCAATTCAAGCCAACGTCGTTGTCTCAAATTTAACTCTTTCTGACCGAAGATGTGTTGCAAACTTTTGTGATCCGTGTAGATGTCAACATGGACACCATATAGATATTGTCGCCATGTCTTCAAAGCATATAGCACTGCAGCCAATTCCAAATCATGGGTTAGATAATTCTTTTCATGCTTCTTCAATTGTCTCGAAGCATAAGCAATCACCCTCTCGTGCTGCATTAATATACATCCCAAACCTATGCCGGAGGCATCGCAATATGCCACATAACCTTCGGTTCCTTCGGGAAGAGTAAGAACTGGAGCGGATGTTAATCGATTCTTCAGCTCCTGAAAACTCCGCTCACAAACATCTGTCCATTGAAATTTGGTAGCCTTCTGGGTCAGCTTAGTTAATGGTGCTGATATAGAAGAAAATCCTTCTACAAATCGCCTATAATATCCTGCTAACCCCAAGAAGCTACGGACTTCTGATGGCGTAGTAGGCCTTGGCCAATTCTTGACTGCATCGATCTTTTGAGTATCAACACTAATACCCTCATCAGATATCACATGGCCTAAGAAGGCTACTGAGTTCAGCCAAAACTCACATTTGGAGAGTTTTGCATATAACTGGTGATCCCGAAGGGTCTGCAAGACTATCTGCAAGTGACCTGTATGTTCTGCCTCTGAACGGGAATACACTAGAATATCATCGATGACGACCACTACGAACACATCAAGATAAGGTCTGAATACAGTGTTCATGAGACCCATAAAAGTAGCCAGGGCATTCGTTAGCCCAAATGACATTACTAGGAACTCGAAATGCCTATATCTCGTTCGGAAGGTTATTTTTGGAATATCTTTCTCCTTGACTCTCAATTGAAAATATCTTGAACGTAGGTCAATTTTGGAGAAATATTTGGCTCCCTGGAGTTGGTCAAACAGGTCATCAATTCTTGGAAGTGGATATTTGTTCTTTATGATGACCTTATTCAACTGACGATAATCGATACACATTCGTTACGATCCGTCTTTCTTTCGTACGAACAAGACTGGCGCACCCCAAGGTGAAGTGCTAGGCCTAATGAAGCCTTTATCCAGCAAGTCCTTCAACTGTATTTTGAACTCTCGTAATTCTGCTAGGGCCATTCTATATGGAAGGATAGAAATTGGGTGAGTATCGGGCAACACATCGATGCCAAACTCAATCTCCCTTTCAGGAGGAAGACCTGAAAGTTCATCTGGAAAGACATCCGGAAATTCATTGACTACCGGGATTGATGGTAGAATAGGCGATTTCGCCTCCGCGTCCATAACGCGAACAAGATGGTAGATATAACCCTTGGAGATCATCTTTCTTGCCTTAAGGTAGGAAATAAACCTACCTTTCAGCGTAGCAATGTTTCCCTTCCATTCCAGGATGGGTTTACCCGGAAATTGAAATCTAACCATCTTCGTATGATAATTAACACTAGCATAGCATGATGCCAACCAATCCATTCCCATTATCACATCAAAATCAACCATTTCTAACTCAATTAAATCAGTCGAGGTTTGACGACTACAAATTGTCACAGTGCAACCTCTATATACTCTTCTAGCAATCACAGAATCTCCTATTGGAGTAGATACCACAAAGGGTTTGCTTATTGATTCAGGTACGATATCAAACTTATCAGCCACGAGGGGTGTAACATAAGACAATGTGGACCCGGGGTCAATCAAGGCATACACATCATGAGAAAGCACTGATAATATACCTGTGACAACATCCGGAGATGACTCAAGATCCTGTCGACCTGCTAGGGCATATATTCGATTTTGAACACCACTTGAGCTCGGTACCGTACCGCTACCTCTACCACGACCTGCTGGCTGCTGGGGACCCCGCACTGGAGGTCGAATGGATACGGAAGAACCAGCCACCGACCCAGTTTGCTGAGCCATACCACCATCCCTTCTGTAAGGACAGTCCCACATCATGTGGCCAGGCTGTCCACAGAAATAGCATATATCCGAACCTCGACGGCACGGTCCAAAGTGGGTCCGGCCGCACTGCTCACAACGAGGCATTGGGGGTCTCATCTGATTGGTAACCCTGTGATATGGCGAGCCTGATGCCCGCGAACTCTGAAATTGTCGAGGGGCACTAGATACAGGTGGTGCCGAACTCCTCGAAGAATGGGGCCTTACACTACTTCTGGAGTCACCAGAATATCCTGCAAACCTTGTTCTCTTATGCTGACTCCTCTCCTATTCCCTGTCCACCCTTTGTTGGCGTTTACGATCCTCTATGGTCTGGGCATAGGCCTGAATACGGGAGATATCCATGCCCTCTATCAAGGAGGCCGTTGTGCATTCACTTATTAAATGCGGTCCCAATCCGTTCACGAATAAGTGAACCCTGTCGCTCATCTCGGCCACCATGTGGGGAGCATATCTTGCCAGAGAGTCAAACTGCATATTGTACTCTCGTACATTCATATTACCTTACTTAAGGTTCAAGAATTTATCAGCCTTAGCTCATCGTACCTCAACTGGCAAGTAGTGGCAAAGGAACGCCTCAGAGAATTCATTCCATATAGGTGGGGGAGCATTCGGACCCCTGGATCTCTCCCAACTGTCATACCAGAACACTGCTAAGTTCCGTAATCGATAGGAAGCCAGTTCTACTGCCTCTGTGTCGCTGGCATGCATAACCCGCAGTGTGCGGTGTATTTGATCAATGAAATCCTGCGGATCCTCCTGAGGATCAGACCCGGTAAATACTGGAGGATCCAAATTGATGAAGTCACGAACCCTTGCACTAACCGGTCTTCCAGTAGCGCCGGTATTCTGCCTCTGAGCCTGGGAAGCTACTAGGCTAGTCAACAACTGCACTGAAGTCCTCAAGTCCTGGTCTATGTTACCAGAGGAAGGGACTGAGGATGCTGAGCGACTCCTAATATCCTCTGGGGGGGAGGAGTAGATGAGGTCCGAGAAGGCATCTCACTTTGAGGCCCACTTTGGCCTTCTCTAGCTTGGGGCACCTGACTGGTCCCCTCTCCGGCATTCGTATCGAGCCGTCCACTATTTGCTTGCTTCCTGGCCGAAGGCATCGCTGTAGGTAAACAAGACAAGTATTAGAGATGAACACTTACGACTCAGCTCTATGCACGATCTAGATTCAGAAAGAAGGTAACATTCCTAAATGTCAGGTAGCCTCCTGATTATAAAATGTGGCGCGCTATACACCCATAATCAAGACCCTACTAGACAAAGCTCATAGACAATCCCTAGGACACGGCCTTGCTCTGATACCAATTCTGTCACGACCCAGCCGGAGGGCCGTGACATGGCACCGGACCCTGCTTGCAGAGTGCCGGCGTACCCCTCATATCTGCTATCTTACTTTCTTTGTTATCTATTTAGCCTGTCATACGCATGCAGTTTCGAACAACATCATAATGGACTGAAACGTCATACCATGACATAAACATACTTATATACATAGTGTGCCAACAGAGCTACAGTGCAAAACTACACAACATAATACATGTGCCGACGAGGCAATACAACTGTACATGAGTCCACCCAACACTTGCCTATACATACATTGACATTTGTCTATGAGCCTCTACAAGAACATGCAAAATACAACCTATGTCGAAACAGGGCCCCGACATGCCCACAATGCCTATACAAAAGCATACCAATGCTAAAGCAAGTCCAGAGAATGAATCTTGCCAATATCTGCTGAACTGGATAGCCTACTGCAGTGGGGGAACTCCGTCTATCAGTCTACCAGGACCTGCAGCACGACATGCAGCGTCCACAGAAAAAGGACGTCAGTACGAATAATGTACTGAGTATGTAAGACAGGAAACATCATATATGAGCAATAACATAAGCATTAGGATAAGAAACATGTAACCTGTACCGTCTGAACGCCTCTGAGGGCGGCCAACCATGACATGTTCGTAGTGCTTATACATATACACATAACCATTATAACATCAACATATTCGTATTCATTATCATTATCATCGTCTTATACCTACGCCTCTGTAGGCTTACCATTTTCATATACATTTATTGGTATCATATACGTTTACATAGTCGTTACCTCATACATTTACATATGCCTCTGTGGGCTCGTCATCATCATATGCCTCTGTGGGCTCATCATCATCATATGCCTCTGTGGGCTCATCATCATCATATGCCTCTGTGGGCTCGTCATCATCATCGTATCATAGCATATCTTACCCGGCCGTATTAGGCTCGGTCATAACATACCCGGCCTTCATTAGGCATGGTCATACGAACTAGATTGCATGCTCATTTATAGAAATATGTTCCAGGCCCTTTTTAGTGACATACGATTACTATTCCTTTTTTCACGTGATTAATAATATCTCTTTAACATGAACCTTATAAGACTCAAGAAATACCAACAACAATGATTCCATAAGAACAAGAGCAATCCTTCCATAGAGGGAAACAATATAAGCAGCCCTAACTTCTAAGAGTAGAGTATTCTTTTGGGGCTCGTTCATTGCATTGTAATCATAGGAGTCGTGCAAAAGAAAGAACGGTATAGTCTTACATACCTGGTATATGCTGCACCAGTTCTCAAGCTACGCAACCGCTACAATTCCTTAGTCTACAATTAAAGAGTAGTTCAATCGTTACTCACTACGCGTCATAGCTATCATTAATCACAATCTCCTAAATTCATATGGTGCTTCTCCACACTCTTCCACCCCTACCTTATCAAACATATTTATAAAACATGCAACTCATTTACGACTCATAATAACCATGACCCATTCCGTTTAGCAATATTTATCTTGATTTCATGGCTCCCAAACACCTTCCCATGAGTCTTTACAGGCATGCAACAACATATCACGAATGCCCAAGGGAAAATTCCATGAAAAGCAGTAATAACTTACCTTGCATGTGAATTATCTAGCCTTTTTCCTTTGATTCCTCAAATTCTAAGTCTTGCCCTCAATTTGGGTTTGTAGGAGGAGGAAACTCAGCTAGGGTTTCTCTTTAGTTCTTCAATTTCTTGATTCCTTCTTCAATTTAGGGCTTGGAAGAGGAAGAAATTGAGTATGTTGGGGTGGGATTATGGGAAGGAGTCGTGGGGGTCTTCTTTCTGTGTTTGAGCCTCAGAAAAATGAGAAAGAATTGGGTTGGACCCTTTTTATTGGTTTGTCAATAAGTGACACACGTGTCTGGTGTTTCTCAGGTTTGCAATCGCATTTCAGCCGCAAACATGACATGCGGTTCTCATTCTGGACGCAAATCTCAACCTAGAATTCTGTTGCATTATGCGATGCAGAAGGGCCAGATTTTGCGGTTCGCATTTTCAACAATGCGACCGCATTCTGGTCGTATTTCTGACGTGGATTCAGCCCAGAACTCTGTTCCATTCTGCGATGGAAGATGTCATATTTGTGGTCCGCATTTGCATTATGCGGTCCGCATACTGGCTGCATTTTTTACCGAATTTCAGCCCAGAAATCTGTCTCAGTTTGCGATCCTGGTGTTGGATATGCGGTCCGCGTTTGTGCTTTGCGGTCGCATATCCAACTATGCGACACCTTTGCTCTTTTTCTTAACTTTTGAACTATTTTCCGGGTTCTTAGGCTCTTATATGTGAACTATCTTACGGCGTATTCTAATGTATGATTTTACGGGTTGTAACAACCAACAAGTCCTAAAACATCATACGAACGTGCTCGAAGCGTCAAATCACATCAAACAACACTAGAACCACGAATCGTGCATCAATTCAAGCCTAATGAACTTATGAACTTATGAACTTTCGAATTTCAAAAGTAATATCGATTCATACCAAAACAATTCCTATTTACTTCAAATTGTGCAGACAAGTCATAAATGACTTGATGGACCTATTCCAACTTTCAGAATTGAAATCCGACCCCGATATCAATAAAGTTAACTCCCGGTCAAACGTTCCAACCTTCCAAACCTTCAACTTTCCATCTTTTGCTGATTCACGTTGAAACAACCTACAGACATCCAAATCAATATTCGGACACGCTCCAAAGTCTAAAATCACCATACAGAGTTATTGGAACTGTCAAAACTCCATTCCGGAATCATCTACACAAAACCCAAAATACGGTCAACTCTATCAACTTAAACCTTTAACTTAGGGACTATGTGTCCCATTTCACTCAGAAACTCACCTGAAATCGAAACCAAGCACCCCGACAAGTCACATAACCACAATATAACATAGAGGAGGAAACAAATAAGGGATCCGGGCTAATACTCAAAACGACAGGCCGGGTCGTTAGATCCTCCCCCTCTAAAAATAGACATTTGTCCTTGAACAAGTATAGATACATACCTGAAGTGGTGAAAATATAAGGATAATAGCTACGCATATCATTCTTGGTCTCCCAAGTCGCCTCCTCGGCTGGTTGACTCCTCCACTGGACCTTCACTGAAGCAATGTTCTTCGACCTCAACTTACGGACCTGCCTGTCCAAAATGGCCACCGACTCCTCAGCATAAGACAAATTCTTGTCCATATGGACTGAGCGGAAATCCAACACATGAGACAGATCACCATGATAGAGGTAGTAGACTCATAGGTCTGGATATTGTGCCTCTTGATGAAGCTAAAATTACCTAATTGGTAAATACTTTTTAAATATTCTTCTGGAATACTCCAGTTTTTAAGATCATTTTCAAGTTTAGCAATCTTTGTTGCTTGAGAGGATAGATTTATACTATTCAAAATATTTTGATTTGAATTCATTTTTGGAAATGTATACTGTCTAGGTCCATAAATTAGAAGAATAGGTTAACAGTGTATGAAACAAAAATATGTTTATAAAATCAAATATTTCTTCTTTGAGAGAAGGGTTAGTTTCTTGCAACTTTTTTGGTGAAGTCGTTGGATTTACTGCTTGAGCGAAGGTCTCAGGGGCCTTCATTGTATAAATTTCCTTTGTTGCAGCTGAAATGCTTCCTTGCTCAAATGGTTTGGTTGTGTGAACCAACTGCATAGATGGTTTTGGAAGGGGGGCTGGCAACATGAGATAATCTGCCAAGGCCGTATATTTGTTTGGAATATCCGGCCTCTGTGGGACAAATTGGGATAAATAAAATGGTCTAGCCATTTTCTTGATTTCCCTTTTTGCTCCCGTGATGGGAAAGTAAGGTCTTAAAGGCCTCATTGTTTCGCTGCAAGAACTCTCTGGTTAGGAAATCAGGGAGAGAATTGTTTTCTCCTTTAATGAAATCAATTTGAAAATAAAAGCTGGATGGTAGAGCTTTCCATCTAGCGAAGATTTGTTTTGAAACAAGATTTTTGACATCTTTTTGTAAAATATCTTTAGTAGAAATACAAACTACTCTAAGCAAGAATTCTTTATTAACCAAATCATCTTGAAACTTTGTGATACGTAGCATTATAGATAAAATTTCTTTTTTAACCATGCTGTAGTTTATCTATGCAGGATTTCAGATCCCTGAAGTAAATCTAATAAGTTGTTCATGAAACTCATAGGCTTCACGTTGTTTAAGGATTCCTCTGTTTCCTAAATCTGAGGCATCGGTTTCTACGATCATAAATGCTTCGGGATTAGAGATTCCCAAACATGGAAGGTTTTTAACCATTTCTTTAACTAGGATGACTGCCTTAGTTTGTTCATCACTCCAAGGGATAGGATTTTTCCTAAGTCTTTTATACAGGGGCTCACAAACTTGCCTAATATGAGGAATAAAGTCAGCTATATAATTAAGACTTCCTAAGAATATTTGAGGCTGGGATTTTTCCACTATTTCGTTGGGGAATTTAGAAGAGAACTCGATGGCTCTACATATAGGTTTGTAAGTTCCCTGATGTAAATCATGACCTAGAATTCTCATAGTGGTTTGGAAGAGTTTGATCTTCTTAACACTAACAACTAGACCATTAATCTTAACAATCTTAAAGAAAGTGTTGAGGTGTTTAAAATGAGAATCTATATCCTCAGAGAAAACTAAAACATCATCTATATAAACTATAGACATATAACTGAAGTCGTTAAAGATTGAGTTCATAATGTTCTGGAACTCGGAGGGAGCGTTCTTGAGACCAAATGGCATGACGTTCCATTCATACTGGCCAAATGGCACATTGAAGGCAGTTTTGTATCTGTCTTTTTCGTCTACTTGAATTTGCCAAAACACATATTTCATATCGAACTTGCTATAGATATTAGCTTTGTAAGTTCTTTTCAAAAGATCTCTTTTATTAGGTATTGGGTACCTAATCTATTTTAAAGCAGCATTTAAAGGCTTATAATTGATAACTAGTCTGGGAGCTCCTCTTTCTTTCTCCACACTGTTGTTTACATAAAAGGCTAAACAACTCCAAGGGGATTTAGTGGGGCGAATTATACCATTTTTTAAGAGGCTTGAAATCTCATTTTTACAGGTTTCGATTAGTGCATGGTTCATTTGAATGGGTCTTGCTTTGGTGGAGTTACCATGTTCATTGAATCCTTCAATATATGGAAGTTCTATAATATATCTTTTTCTTTGCCAAAAAGCATTGGGGAAGTCTGAGCATATTTCTTTTTCAAATTGAGTTTGAAGATTGACTATTTTAGTAACCATTTCTGGGATTTTACAAATTTGCTCAATTTTTTAATTTTAACCTCCTTTTTTTAAAAGGTGATATGCTGAGAAAGCCTATTTATTTTGAAAATAGTTTTATCAGTAATAAATTACTTTCTTCTCGAGAAAGAGTTTTTATAAAAGGGAAAAATAATTCTTTTATTAAAATTATTGTGGAGATTCCTTCCAAACCTATTGTAAAAGGTTTTATTTGAGTAATGAAGGAAATTTCAAGAATAATATCTTCGTTGATATCTTCTTTGATAACAAAATCGTTAGTAAAACAGATTCCATTTTACAAATATGTGCTTTAGAAATCTTGTAATTAATCTTTTAAAGTTCACCAGTAGCGGAGTAAAGTTTAGTGGTGCTTTTTTCTTGGAAATTAGTAGGGATTAAACCCTTTATGATGCAGTTACGATCTACACCACTGTCTAAAAGAGCAATTTTGTTTAAAATAAAGTGTTTGTTAATAACAATAACAAGAATATGGTGACTCTGAGGTCTAACCGAAGTAACAACAGAAATACCTGGGGTTTCGATGTAGAGGTACGTCCGTCAGAAGGATAAGATTCAAGGAGGTGATCGTTGTTGGGAAGGTTATCATCTTTAGAGGGAAGATTAAAATCTTCGATTTTTTCATTATTGAATTATTTTGAAAATCTGTTATGTGAGAGCATCGGCTTCAATTTTATTGAGTCTGGATTTAGTCTCTTTTATCTCATTTTTGAGAGTAGAGATTTCATGATTAAGATCACTGATAGAAGGCTCAGGGGCCTTTTCGAATCTTGCCATGATTTGCTTCATGGAAAAAGGTTCAATAACCTTAGATTTAGGTTTCTCATCTTGGTGATGAAGAATGAGTTTTTTTAGCTCTATGAGGTATTTGTTCCTAGATTCTTCGTCATTGATGTGTTGCATTACATCAAAAAGGGTTCTTTAGAATCATTGGTTAAGAACCTGATTCTAGGAGAGGTGATATCGCAGCTGCACAAGGCTCCGATGCATTGGCACTCTTGCCCTGATTGACTAGAGTCAGACTCATAAACGACTTTGATATCTTCGTCATTGCTAAAGTCTTCAGAAGTGGAAAAGTGATCAGAAGTTCCTTCTTTTAGAATGGAATAAAGCTTTTCTTTAGCTTCTTTGCTGATTTCAAGAAGATTAATTTTCTTCTTCTTTTTGCTGGACTTGCCTTCGTTAGCTCTATGCCCTGGTTTTCCACAATCCCAACAGAGGTTTGAGCTAGAGCTTTTTGAAGGTCTATGATGATAAGATTTTTTCTTAGGAGGTTTATCAGAATTTCTCCTAGATTTGCTGCGATGAATCTTTCTGGAAGAGCTGGATTTCTTATTTCTTTTGCGAGAGACAGAGAAAGGGGCTGTAACTTTAGAGAAGCCGAATCTTGACAGAAACTACCTAGTTCTCTTTTAGAGGTTGACCTATTTTTCTTAAACTGTTCTTTCAGCTTAATATCGGTGCAAAGTTCTAGTCCTACAACATTTATGAGACTGATAATATCGCCATAAGTCATTTGATGATAAGGAATTTTACCATCACATCTATCTTGAATTTTGGTTCAAACCTTTTCTGCAAAGAGATGAGGAAGACCACTAATGAAAAGTTCCTTCTAGAAGTCATTGTTAAAGTCAGGATGAATCATGACTTTGGTTATAAAGGAGTCTTTATACCACTTAAAGTCTTCTAACGTTGGGCATGAAAGATTGTTTAATATTTGGAGACTCCTATCTTGGAAGAGTTGGGGTTCTCCTATAAAATGTCGCTATTTGATAGAGAAGGGTCGCACAAGCATCTTCTTTGCTGACTTGGGTGGTATTACTGGTTCCTTCAGTTTTAATAACTATTTCGACAGCAGTGGCGGCGTAGATGGCTTGCTTGATATCTTCGGTGATATAGTTATCCCACCAGTGTCTTAGCATGCCCGTAAAACCTGCAACAATCATCGTAGCTGCTTCTCTATCTGTAGATCCTCTTATTTTGTAAGCGGTAATGGATACTCCCATTTAATGGAGCTTGTTGTAAATTTGATGTTCTGCAAGAGCATCTATATTCCACTCCGTGATGCTTCTTCCTTCATGAGAAGAAGTAGACAAGAAGATATTTTCTTCGAATTGGACATCAGGGAAAGAGGGACGTTTACAATAATTTTTTTGGTTGTGGTACCGATCATTGGGAAGTCTTTGAAGATTACTAGTATCTTCTTGGATAGTATTGACACTTTGTCATTTGAGGGACCTTTTTCAGTGATTCTGAATTTGGAAAGTTTTTCATTGATTTTGTCAAGAATGTTACCAGAGTTATCAAAGCTTTCACTAAGGTTAGGGAACTTATCTCTAGAGAATTCAGTTATCTTGAAGATTGGGTTAGGTTCAATGAACTTACTAGTACTGGTTTTAGAGATAGTAGGTTGGGCTTTGAACAAAGTTTTATCTCTAGTTTCTTCTATTTTCTTAGAAACCACATGAAGAAGTTGGTTTGAATAATTTACCTATTGAACGACTCTATCTAAGTCGTCGTTGATAGTTATTGCTAGGGGTTTTTCACTCTTTCTTTTGAAAGGTGCAGCATTGATAACCTCGTTCCCTACGGGGATATTGATTCCTTCAAGGGGAGGAGTGGAGGATTCTATTATCTCGTTGTTGATGGTGTACCATTTTTTGATAAGGACTCTGAGGGAATCCTATTGATTATCGAGTTGGACGGAGATCTTGAACCATTTAAAGAACTCGATTTCACATCCTATTCTTTTCATGTCCGCCATCTAACGATCTCGGAAAGCTTCTCTTTGCTGGAGAGAATAGATATTGGTATACCAATTTTGCTTGATTTGGTTATCTAGATGAGTCCATAAATGTTTAAGGATTTTAGGATCAGGAGTGAAAGGTTCTTTGGACCTAATCATAATAAGAGAATCCTTTTTAGAAGGAGGCTCCATTTCACTAGCAGTAGGACTACCAAAGAAGGAGTTGGTCTGGCAGTAAACCTTGGGGATTTTTTCAGAGAAGTCTACTCCCTTGATTTAACCTTTGTCATTAGAAGGTGAAGGGAAGTCTTCTGCTTCGATTTCTTCTTACCCCCGGGGTTTTGAAGTAGAAGCTCTCGTGGAAGCCGTTCTTCTGACCGAAGAGGTTCTTCCTGTAGAATTTTCAAGAAATTTGAGATCTATAGATCCGTCAGGGAATTGAATTACCCTTTTGATTTGCAATTTCGTTGAATGAGAGCAGAGTGATTGAGTTATAGCATCAAAGTGCCATTCGTTACTGGAGAGTATATCGTTCCAGTTGAGAAGTCTAGGCACAAAGATGGTGCTATGCTCGTGATTAGCTTCCATGAGCCTGGTCACGCCTTTAGCACTTTCTATCTTAGCCTTAGGGGCTAAGGTAGTAGTCATAAGCATGTAATATACCCTGTAGATAACGGCTATCTCCCGGGTACTGATTTTGCTATTCATATTCTTGGTTTTGACATTAAGTTTCAAGGCATCCATGATGTTGAGGTCATTGGTGTCTACCGAGAAATTGGGACAGCAATTGAAGTATACTGGGCCATCAGCGAGGTAACTTTGAAGGATGCCTAATAGTGAATCGTCAAAGTTCAAAAGACGATCATCTCTAGGGAGGACACATATAGGGATGTCTAGACCGTTTCTGAATAAGGGTTTGACAGCTACTTGAACTAAACCAATATGCAGGTAGTTAAACTGGTTTCTATACCTGTTTATATCCTGTTCATTTAACAATTTAATAACTTCTAAAGAGTTATTGATAGCGATAGTAGAGTCATAGGTCTTGATATTGTGCCTCTTGATGAAGCTAAAATTTACCTAATTGGTAAATACTTTTTAAAGATTCTTCTGGAATACTCCAGTTTTGAAGATCATTTTCAAGTTTAACAATCTTTGTTGCTTGAGAGGATAGATTTATACTATTCATATTTTGATTCGAATTCATTTTTGGAAAAGTATACTATTTAGGTCCATGAATTAGAAGAATAGGTTAACAGTGTATAAAACAGAAATATATGCATATATCTAAGCATGACTAGCTTATCTATGGTCTTAAGTGATTCCTAGAAGTTCTCTTGGCCTTACATCTTTCTCTCTCTAGAATTATCTTGGCGACGGGACCAACATAAGGTCTAAGTGCCTATCTCTTGGCATAACGACTTGTCCATCGGGCTGACCAACGTCTGAACCGGATATTAATCAGTTACCTCACATACACAGAGAGAGATGAATGCCTCATACTTCACTAGAAAGCAAGATAAGAACTAGATAAACTTGAACAGTCAACATTTAGATATGGGCATAAACTAATTTCAGTATTATAACATTATTAACTATAACTAATTCATGCCCTAGACGGTAAGAATTATTTAGTTGCTCATGCTAATTGATTTTACTACCAACATGGCTCTGATACCATAACAAGGATCTTAATAGCCATTTTCTTGGTTTCCCTTTTTGCTCCCGTAAGGGGAGAGTTAGGCCTTGTTGTTTCCCTGCACGAACTCTCTGGTTAGGAAATCAGGGAAAGAATTGTTTTCTCATTTAATGAAATCAATTTGAAAATCCAAGCTGGATAGTAGAGTTTGCCATCTAGCGAAGATTAGTTTTGAAACAAGATTTTTGACATCTTTTTGTAAAATATTAATTTCTGCTACCGGTAGATATGCTAAGCTACCCAAACTCTCCGCCTTGCGACTCAAGGCATCGGCCACCACATTGGCCTTCCCGTGATGATATAGAATGGTGATATAATAGTCCTTATGCAACTCCAACAACCTCCTCTGCTGCAAGTTAGATCCTTCTGTTTAAACAGATGTTGTAGACTCTGGTGATCGGTGTAAACCTCACAAGGGACACCACACAAATGGTGCCACCAGATCTTCAAGGCATGAACAATAGCTGTGAACTCAAGGTCATGGACACGATAGTTCTTCTCATGCACCTTCAGCTGTCTAGATGCGTAGGCAATCACCCTATCGTCCTGCATCAACACCGCGCCGAGACCAATGCGCGACGCATCATAATACACCGTATAGGACCCTGAACCAATAGGCAATACCAACACTATGGTTGTAGTCAAAGCAATCTTGAGCTTTTGAAAGCTCTCCTCACACTCCTCGATCCACCTAGACGGAGCAACCTTCTGGGTCAGCCTGGTCATAGGTGCTGCAGTAGACGAGAAACCCTCTACAAATCGGCGGTAATACCCTGCCAAGAAAACTCCGGGTCTCCGTAGCTGAGGATAATCTGGGCCAACTTTGCACTGCTTCAATCTTCTTCGGATCTACCTTGATCCCCTCACTCGATACTACATGACCCAAAAATTCCATTGAATCTAGCCAGAATTCACACTTCAAAAAATTTCATATAACTTCTTTTCTCTCAAGGTCTAAAGCACAGTCCTCAGGTGCTGCAATGATCCTCCCGGCTCCGAGAGTACACCAGAATGTCGTCAATTAACACAATGACAAACGAGTCAAGATAGGGCTGAAATACATTGTTCATCAAGTGTATGAATGTTGCTGGGGTGTTGATCAGCCCAAAATACATCACAAGGAACTCATAATGACCACACTGAGTCCCTAAAGCAGTCTTCGGGATATCTGGCTCCCGAATCTTCAACTGATGATAGCCTGAACGAAAGTCGATCTTAGAGAACACTCTGGAACCCTGAAGCTGATCAAATAGGTCATCAATACATGGAAATGGATACCTGTTCTTCACTGTAAAATTGTTCAACTGGCAATAATAAATACACATTCTCATAGAACCATCCTTCTTCTTTACAAATAAGACTGGAGAGCCCTAAGGACACTGAGCCGAATAAAGCCTTTATTGAGCAACTCTTGCAATTGTTCCTTTAACTCTTTCAACTCTGTTGGGGCCATATGATAGGGTGGAATAGAAATAGGCTGAGTGACCGGTAACAAATCAATGCCAAAGTCGATATCCTTGTCGAGTGGCATGCCCGGAAGATCCGTCAGAAATATGTCTGGATAATCCCTCACTATCAAAACTGACTTGAAAATAGGAGTATCAACACTAACATCCCTCACATATGCTGGATATGCATCACGCCCCTTCTCAACCATCCGCTAAGCCTTTAGAAATGAGACAACCCTACTAGGAACATAATCTAAAGTACCTCTCCACTCTAGCCGCAGTAGACCTGGCATAGCCAACGTCACGTCTTGGCGTGACAATCAAGAATAGCATGATAGGGCGACAACCAGTCCATGCCCAAGATAACAACGAAATCCACCACACTGAGCAACAATAAATCGGCTCTGGTCTCAAAACCACTAAGAACAACCAAACATGACCGATAAACAAGGTCAACAATAATAGAATCTCCCACAGGTGTAGATACATAGACAGGAGAACTCAAAGAATCACGGGATACACCCAAATACGAAGCAAAATAGGATGACACATAGGAATAAATGGACCCTGGATCAAATAAGACAGATGCATCTCTATGACAGACCGGAACAATATATGTGATGACAAAGTCAGATGCAACTGCCTCTGGCCTAGCACGAAAAGCATAGTACCTGACCTGGCCTCCCCCTCTAGGGTGATCTCTACCTGCTCGACCTCCACCTCTAGTTGGCTATGCAGGTGGGGTGGCAACTAGTGTGGCGACCACAGACTGAGAAGCCTGAGGACCCGGCGAGATACGCGGAGCCTGAGTAATCTGTGCAGGTACACCCCTTCTGAATCTGGGGCAATCCCTCACCACATGATGAGTGTCACTACACTCAAAACAAGCTCTCGGACGACGTAGCTGTTGTGGCTGGCTCGGGCCTGATCGGCTGGACTGGCCGCTGAAAGCACCCCGTGCAGGAGGTGCACTGGACAATGGCGGTGCATAATAGGGAGCCTGAGGCCTAGGAGTGGCCGGAATACCAGGGGAAGCTTGAAATGCTGAATGAACAACGCGACTCATATAGCCCCTACCATAACGAGTTGTCACTGGGGCAAGGGTACCACTGTATGTGCCAGACTCTCGAGACCTCTTGGCCTCCCTCTTCTCTCTCTCTCGAGTCAGCATACCCTCCAATCTCCTAGCAATCCCCACTACCTGCTGGTATGCGATGTCCATCTCTAACTCTTGGGCCATGCTAACTCTGATATTGGGGTTGAGCCCCTTGATAAATCGACGAACCCTCTCTTGAACAGTAGCAACCAAGGCTCGTGCATGCCTAGCCAAATCATTGAACCGGACCGCATATTGCAACACGATCATAGAACCCCGGCGAATTGCTCAAATTCTGTGCCATGTATCTTTGAGACTCTGGGAACACACTCCCTCAAGAACATGTCTGAGAACTGAGTCCAAGTGAGTGAAGCTGCCTCGGCCGGACTACCCAACTCATATGCTCGCCACTATTGATAGGCCACTCCTCTAAGCTGGAACGTAGTGAAAGAAACCCCAAAAGACTCCGCAACACCCATACTACGGAGGATACAGTGGCACTCCTCAAGAAAACTCTGGGCATCCTCTGATGCCAAGCCACTAAAAAAAGGAGGGTGGTACTTCTTGTACCTCGCGAGCCTGAGCTGCTCCACCTCAGAAATTGATGCCCTAACCTCGAGCTGAACGGGGGCTACGGGCTACATCTGTATCACCTCTGGAACCTGGTCGACCTAGACCCGCTGCTCTAAGGTACAAGCGGCGGGATTTTGTGCTCCTCCCCTGGCCTGAGATGTGGCAGGAGCAAGTGGTATCAACCCTACCTGAGCCAAAGTGCTGAACATGCTCAAAAACTGGGCGAAAGTCTCCTGGAGGGCTGGTGTAGTAACAGGCGTCCCAGGTGTCTGCCCTCCAACTGGAGGCTACTGGTGCCTCCTCTGTAGTAGCTCGTGCGGGTGCTCTGGCTGCACCACGTGGACGTCCTCGACCTCCACCCCGGCCCCGGCCCCGGCCCCGGCCCCAACCCTGGCCTCTCGCGGCTCTAGCAGGGGCGTGGGTGTTTGGTCATCTGATCCAGTTGTACGTGTCCTCACCATCTGTGAGAGAATAGAAAGACAGAAATTTAGAATTCGAAGTCAAAAATTTCACACGATAAGAAATCAAGGAAGTGAAGCTTTTCCTAACAGTTCCATAGCCTCCCAAAGATAAGTACAGACGTCTCTGTACCGATCCGCGAGACTCTACTAAACCTGCTTGTGACTCATAACACCTATGAACCTAGAGCTCTGATACCAACATGTCATGACCTCAATTTCCCTCTGTAGAATGTCGTGACAGCACCTAATCTCTAAGACTAGGTAAGCCTAATAGGTATGCGGAATAACTAAAATATTACGCTAAAACTCAAACGTCAACAATGGTAATAAATAAAATCTGCAACTCAAGTATAAAAAAACTCCCAAAACCCGATAAATATAACTCACAAGCTTTAAAGAGGAATACTAAATATCCCTATACATTAGAGTCTAATGAGGATAAGGAAACAACATAATAAAGACAGAGGGGGACTCCGAGGTCTGCAAACGCTGGCAGATACACCTTGAAGTCCCCACGTACGGACTAGCTCACTGGTACCTGGTCTGGTAGGCAGTGCCTGGATCTGCACAAAATGATGTGCAGAAGCGTAGTATGAGTACACCACAACGGTACCCAGTAAGTGCCAAGCCTAACCTCGGTAGAGTAGTGACAAGGTCAGGTCAGGGCCCTACTGGAAAAAATAAAAAACAAGGCTGAAGATAAAATAATATAATGAAATGACAGAGAAGTGAAACAATGAGAATTTATGGAAGGTAATAACATGGAATCAAAGAAGACAAATACAACATGAAAGGAAAGCAAAGCTCTTACAATTTAAGGAAAGACAACAACAACCAATACAGCAAATAAAGGAAATCAACAGGGGCACTCCCAATGTCACGACCCAAAATACCCTATAGGCCGTGATGGCGCCTAACGCCGCCATCAGGCAAGCCGACAGTGAATTTTCAACTTAATTACTCATTTTAATTTTAATTTTTTTTGAAATCATAAATCCCATTAAATAAATAAAGTAAAAATCCGGTACTCGTTCAAATCCGTGATCCTCTTTACCAATTTTCGTATAAGGTATAAATTACAAGATAAAGTGATAATAATTACGTGACTACAATAATGAACATCCACTAGGAACCCCCAAAACCCGGTGTCACAAGTGCATGAGCATCTACTAAGAAATATAATAACATACAACATCTGTCTGGAATACTAATTAGAAAGGAGAATATAAGTAACTCTGATGGAGACTCTGTATGCTGCGGATCGTAACATGGAATGCAGCTCACCATAAAGTCCCCGCAATAGCCGCGCCTCTGCGCCCAAAAGACTACCAGAAATGCATATACCTGCACAATAAGTGCAGCAAGTGTAGCATGAGTACGTAAATCAACGCATACCCGGTAAGTATCTAGCCTAACTCCGGAGAAGTAGTGACGAGGGGTTGACATCGACACTTACCGGTGGTCCAATAAATCAAATCCAGTAGCAAGTAAACAAATAGGAGGCAGGGTAAATAAACAATATAAACAAATATAGATACATGGTACAATCCTCCTCTGAACGGTAAACTCAAGCTCTCAATTATCAATTACCTCCTCAACCGGAGTATATATGAAATGGACCTCACTAGATAGGTCGTCACAACTCAAATCAAGAAAAAACACACGGATACGCTGGTTTCTTGTCAAATATTATGCATGACGCTGCCGAGGCGAATGGCCCAATCCCATGAGAGTATTTATAGAAATGCTGAGGCGAACGGCCCGATCCCATAATAACGTACGCAGCCGAAGGTCGAACGGCACGAACCATAGATGCATCTATTATACTGCCAAGGCGAACGGCCAGCTCCCATAAGAGTAAGAAGCTTTAACAGGTCCTTGACCCCACTCATGAATATACGTGTGAGTTATGAAATTTAAGGAAAACTTTGCAATGAATACGCATAACGTGGGAGAAATTTGTAAGGGAAGCACAAATTATTCCGTAGATTATCAAATAACTCGTCACATCTCTACAATAGTGAGTCTATCACCCTATGCAAGTCTAGTCTCAAGTCGTATCGCGAAATAAAGGAATTAAACGAGCAAAGATGACTCAAATAGTACAATTATAGCACGGCGTGAACCTAAGTCTACCCGGACATAATCAGGAATTCTAGCATACGCACGGACACCCGTCATCTCATATGTGTGTAGCTCCCAGAACATATAGCACATAAGAATATAACACCTACGGGATAATTCCCCCTCACATGGTTAGACAGGAGACTACCTCGCTCCGAAGTTTCATAATCGGCTCCAACGCCTCTCTGACACAGCAAACCAAATGCCCATCGATCCGAACTAGTCAAACTATCATGAAAACCAATAAAAATATACTCTAATCTCATAATTAATTAATTTATAAAAATTCCCAACACCTTACGAAAAGTCAATAAAGTCAACCCTCGGGCCCACATGCTCGGATTCTGAAAAGTTTTGAAGATAAAACTTTATCCATCACACCACGAACTCAAATATATAATTTATTCCCAATTCCATGTCCAATTTCGTGGTCGAAATCCAAAAATACCAATTTCTAGGTTTTTTACCAAAATCCCAAATTTCTACAAATTTCCATGTTTAAATCCATATAGAATCCATGAAATTAACTTATAACAAGTGGGAAATTACTTACCTCGACATAGATAATGAAAATCTTCCCTCCAAGAGCTCCAAAAATCGGCCAACCAAATGAAAATGTAAGAGAAATGGGCTAAGTCTCGGATTAAAAACACCCCACTGCCCAGCGACTTTCGCACCTACGGACGCATTTGCGCGCCTGCGAGCCCGCTTCTGCGAGAAAAATCTTGCTCCTGTAGAAGTCCACTGTCAGCAGGCCATCACACCTGTGGAAGATTCTTCCGCTCCTGCGCAATCGGAGTTGCGACCCGCACCTGCGGCACTGGCCTCGCTTCTGCGCACACGTAGGTGCGCTGCTCGCCTCCGCTTCTACGACTACACGCCCAGGCTGACAAGCTGCTTCTACGAGCTTCACCTTGCTTCTAAGAGGTCGCTTCTATGATCAAACTTCCACAGAAGCGATCGCACCAGCAACAGAAATTTCAACAACTCCAATTAGGCTCAAATCGATCCGAATCCAGTCAGACCCGGGGCCCCCGGGACCCCGTCCAATCATACCAACCATAACCAAAACATGATGCAAACTTGCTCGAGGCCTCAAATCACACCAAACAACATCCAAACTATGAATCGATGATAAAAATCCTTCTTTAAACATTCAAACTTTCAAACTTCGACAAACGCATCCGAATCATATCAAAACATTCCGGAGTGACGCCAAACTTTACGTAGAAGTCACAAATCATGATATGAACCTATTCCAAGGCTCCAAAACCAAACGGACATCGATAACACAAAAGCCTACTTCAAACCAAACTTAGGAAATCTTAAAACTTCAAAATGCCAACCTTCCATAATAAGCGTCGAAATGCTTCCTGACCACCCGATACTCAACCCGAACATACGCCCAAGTTTAAAATCATCATACAAACCTATTGGAACCTTAAAATCCCTATTCCAAGGTCATTTGCTCAAAAGTCAAACCCTGGTCACTCTTCCAACCTAAAGCTTCTAAATTTAGAATTTTCTTTCCAAATCAATTCCGAACTTCCTGATATTAAATTCCGACTATGTGTACAAGTCATAATACATAAAGTGAAGATACTCAAGGCCTCAAAATGCTGAACGACTCACTAGAGCTCAAAATGACCGCTCGGGTCGTTACACCCGAGGTACCGCCTCATTGTCCCAAAAGTAAATATCTCACAATCTTTCCTTATATCACTGCGGGAGCTTTTATGTTTTGTTTTGAAAATTATTTTCCCGAAATAGCATCTCGCGTTTTAGCCAACCTTATCACACTGCATGACTTCTAGTAGTTCCTCTACTAGCCCGTATCAAGCCCACCTTATCTCACCGCATGCGTTTCAACACCCAGACCTTATACCACCGCATGCGTATCAATAATCACAACGGCACGGCAGAAGCTCGTGCAAACAATAACAACTGCATGGCAGAAACCTCATGCAATAATAACAAACGCACGGCAAAAACCTCGTGCAACAACCAAACAATCATCTCAACAATAATCACGGAAACCAAAACATAACAACTGAAACAACGATATTTCATGGACAGCAATTTCAAGTAAAGAATCCCACAGTTAAATAAGGAATATGGAATCAAAAAAGCAGGTAATTCAACTAAGCATGTACTACAAGTTGCAAATAAGAGATAAGGCAAGTAGACCGGTGAAATTAGACTAAACATGATGACTATACATGCTAAAGTAACTCAGCTAGGGCAAAAAGGAAACTACTTAGATAAAAATCGAAATTTAAACATTTAGCCCGTGTACGCACTCGTCACCTCGCGTACACGGCCCGCACTCGTCACCTCGCGTACACGGCCCGGACATATCACAAATTATCACAACAATACCAAATCCTAAGGGGGATTTTTCCCTACACAACTTTGAACAAGTCATTTACCTCAAAACTCGCTCAATCAATCAATAAGAAGGTCTTTCCCTCGATGTTCCAACACCGATAGGCTGGAATCTAGCCAAAACAATTTCATACTATAAATATAACTATAGGAAACTAATTTAAATAATGAAATTATGACCTTAGCAAAGAATAGAAAAATCGCTCCAAAAAGTCGACTTGGGCCCACGTCTCGAAACCCCACCAAAATTATAAAATCCGAATAACCGTTCGATATCGAGTCCAACCATACAAGAATTACTCAAATTCGACTTCAAATCGCCTTTCAAATCCCTAATTTTTAGCCTAAGAAGTTTTCCCAATTTTTCCTAAAATTTCCAGCTAAAAACACTAATTAAATGATAGAAACAACAATAGATTCGTGGGAATTAATCAAAAACGAGTCAAGAATCCTTACCCAAATTCTTCCTCTGAAAATCCCTCCAAATTTCGCCTCAATCGAACTCTCTGGGTCCAAAAATGGATAATGAAATCAAACCCTCGAACTTAGGCCTTTTCTGCCCAGCAATTTCGCATCTCTGAACCCACAGCCGAATCTGCGGAATTTCCATCGCAGGTGCGGATTTCACATAAGTCCACTGAGTCCTCTTCTGCAAGCAAGCAGCCGCACATGCGCGTGTGCGCCTGCGACAAAATGTGTCGCACCTGCGACCCAACTCGCTCCTACGCATTTCCCCACCGCAGAAGAGAAGCCGCTTCTGCAGAACCTTTTTCGCACCTGCGAGTCCTTCCTGGACTACCCATTTCCACTTCTGCGCTCCATCGCTCGCACATGCGAGTCCGTACCTGCGGCGAATCCCATCGCAGGTGCGATGACACTAGAAGTTGGGAGCTTCAACAATTGCATAAGTCCAAAAATGATCCGATATCGATCCGAATTGCCCCCGAACCTCCACCAACTATACAACAAGTCTGAAAACATGATACGAACTTAGTCGAGGCCTAAAATCACATCAAGCCACATCAAAAACAGGAATTGCATATCGATTCAAGCCTAATGAACCTTTGAACTTCTAACTTCCACATTCAATGTCGAAACCTATCAAATCAAGTCCGATTGACCTCAAATTTTGCACACAAGTCATAATTGACAATACGAACCTACTCCAACTTTCAGAATCGGAATCAGACCCCGATATCAAAAGTTCACTCCCGGTCAATCCTTCCAAAATCTTTCAATTTTCCAGCTTTCGCCCATTAACGCCGAAATAACCTACGGACTCCAAATCAACATCCGCACACGCTCCTAAGACCAAAATCACCATACAGAGCTATTAAAATCATCAAAAATCCATTCCGGAGTCATCTTCACACAATTCGAATTACGGTCGACTCCTATGACTTTAACTTTCAATTTAGGAATTATGTGTCCCATTCTACTACGAAACTCTCTCAAACCAGACACCGAGCACTCCGGCAAGTCAAGTAACCACAAAATGAGATAGAGGGAGTAATAAATAGGGGATCATGGCTAGCACTCTCAGAACGACCGGCCGGGTCGTTACAATGTGTAATTCAAAACTTGTGTCGTACATCCCTGTCCTTAATCTTTTTGAGCCACTATTGATTTTGTAAAGCCTGTATGCATCTATTATTAACTTATATGCCATGAAGAAAGGACTTAGACACTATGTTATAATCAAGTGACCCTTTTAGGAGTTGAAGCATGATCGCCTCATACCTATATGCTAAACTAGATTTATGTTTGAGTTTGAACTTGTTTTGATGCAATGCTTTCCATCTCCTTTCTTTACCAACATGTTGATGTGGTTCTGTAATGTGCAAAGTTCCCCTACTTATATGATGTCACTGTCTCACTCACCCTACCTATGTGTAGTTGATTAAATGTTGTAAGCATCTTTGCTTAACTCCGTAACACCATGTTCTATCTTGAGTTATGCTCAGTCCTCCTCCTTATTGTTAACTTGAAGTTGAACTTGACTCTCAAACCTTATGAAGTCCATTTGTTGATATTATCTGAACACATTGACTTGCTAATACTGTTAGAAGCATGACCTGTTGAGACCTTAGGGGTGCCATGTTTCAACCTATGAATTTGTAGTCATGATGAGATTTTAATCCCATTCCTGATGACCTTGATAACCTCTCTGTAACAATGGCTGACCATGACTGTTGGTTTGAATCTACATTGATGATATTTAAGGTGCCAAGTAATGCTATTAATACTTGTTTGAATATGTTGTGCCTTAATGATTCATTCCTCCAACCGTATGATTATGAAACTTCTTTTTATCTATTCTGAAGTCAGCCCCCCTTTACGTTTACTTTATATTTGTTCCTTATTAAGTATCAAAGTAATCTGTATTCTCTTATATCATTTTCATTAAGAGAAAAGTATATATTTTGTGGTAAGTAATACTTTAGTATTTAGTTTGCATTGGAAGGGCCTCATTGGCACTTAAACCCGTAAGGAAAAAACGCCGTCAGTGATTAAGGGTATTTAGGAGCAGAATTTGACTTTATGTTGGGCTGCCCTCCCCGGCACAAGGGCCTTGAGTCCTTTGGGAACTTTGAAGTGTCGGGGGGTCTAAAGGGAGCATCGAACTCAAGTAGAGCTCCCTCCTTAGCTCTTATTTCACTGACATAGTCAGTTCTTTAAGGGTTTAATGTTTAATGACAACGAAAGGTTTTCAATGTGAACTATTTGCTAAGTAAAGCCACCACATTAGTATATAATTTCCTCTATCATATTGATTCTGTTCTTGCTATAATTATCTGTTTGTGTATTTGTCATGTACATCAAAGTATGATCCATAGTTAGAACACACTGAATATATTGAATATGTCAAATGACCTTCTTATTTTTGACACGTACATCTGTTTGGGCCTTTGAGTTCCTGATGAACTCAGGCCCAATTCCAACCTTATTGCATCTCGTCGAGGAGTCCAAAGTCAACTGTATTCGCGTCTCTTCACTGCTGGGCCTACCTTCTTGAGGCCTAATCACAGAGTCCAGTCCTCTTTCCCTTAAGTCTTTGTCACTATATACTATCTCGTTAGTATAGTTTACTGTTTCTGTTAGTTAAATTGATGTTAGTTGTATTTGTTATGTCTTTGCTGTTGTTTTATATCTCATGTATATAACACTCACATATTAGATCCCATGTTTTTTTTTTATGCTTTAGTTACATATAAACTTAGGCACGCTTTAAACAATATAGGATTTAAAAGGAAAATTAGTTAGAAGTAGATCCTTAACTCACTAATTATAATCTGCTCGCAAATTATTATGTTTTTCACTCACCTTTCTCTCCTTTAAAGATTTTTAAAATCCAGAACTTAGCAAAATAGCAGCTCTATTTCAAAAGGGAAAATCAGATCTCAGCTTCATTTTCAAAAGAAAAATCAGAACTTCAAGAACTGTCGCCTTTAAGTAATTTTTGGCAAATGACCTCTTCTTTGAAAACCCTCCGAATATAAGGCAATTTTAGGCTCACTTTCTTGCAAAACATCTGTTTAGAGTTACGTAAATAACCATCCCCAAAATCAAAGTATTTTCATAACTCAATCCCTTTTATAAACTTGTAAAATCTAGACCACCTATATACCAATTTCAAGACTCTTTCAATATATCTTATGAACTTCTTCATAAACTCATATCCCTTCAGACCTCACATTCTTTCTATCAATATCATACTTAGGTATACAGTAAGCAGCATTCCTTATCATTAGTCAAAGAATTTTATAAATAATTGATCCCAAACTTAGTCTAAGTCCGATGGAGCTACCTCAGGTAGATTTTAAGGGGTGCCTAACACCTTCCCCTTAAAAGAACAAGAACCCTTACCCATAATCTCACCGGTTATGTATGGGGTCAAACTCGGACCGCTTTCGTATGGATAAATCGGGCTCGAGTTTATATGGTTGGTATCAATCGTAACTACTGCTCGATAAACCGGGGTTGAGGTATCAAAGATCAAAGGTCGAGACCGAACAACATCGAATCGGAACACGAAGCCATGATACTCGAGATGAGTTTGTCTAGGTCGATTATGGGAAATGCCCTAAGGTAAAATTATCAGATCTGCGTAACGAAAGGACCAGAAATCCCGTGATATACAAATATCTCGGCGGGAATCACGGCATCAATCAACAAAACCGTTGAAATCAGTAAATCAAGGGATATTTTACCTTGTAAATAGATTCTTGCCTTGTATAAGAATTATTCCCCCCCCCCATATAAAGGGGCAATGTAATTGTAAGAGGCATCTCACGAAACAACTATCAAAATATAGAAAAGAAGTCTGCTTTATTGCCTCTTTATTCGTTTGGTTGATACTTGTTCATTTTGGAGAAATCAATCAAGGCCAAGACTATTCAAGGCTTGCGGTTTGCATTTTTTCCCAATTTATATACTGACTTTAATTTCTATTTTATTCTTCATTATTTGTATCAAACCAAATCACGTGTCCTTAACACCACATACAAATTTAATTGTTATCCGAAGCCAAGGGTAAACACGTAGAACTTCCTCAGCATAACCTCTAATTAAATAATATTGATTGTCTTAACTCTTCTTGTAATGCCCCCAATTTTTTTTTGCTAAGGTACATCCCTGTTTAAGATCAAAACTAGAAACAGGAGTGTTCAGAATATTGTATGGATGTTTAGAATACGGAAGAAGAAGTTTGGAATAAATTGGACTGGTTAAGAGAAGAAGCGAATATAGTCGCCGATGTCCTAACTTCAAATAATTATATCTCCTAATAAATGACGAATTGAGCTATGAGCAGATCTTTGAGCCATTCTATATCCTTAAATAATTTATTATTCTGACATTCCTACAAGAAATTATGGTCTTTTTACTAAAGGGTAGCAGAAGAACCAAAGCTACGGGTGGAGCAGCCGAGACTACGCATGAAAACAACAAAAGCCATGTAAGTTACGTGTGTACGTGTGTTCACGTATAGAAGACACGTCCATTTCTAGTGGAGAAGAAAAGGGATAAAGGGAAGGGTCTATCTATGCATTTTCACGCATAAGCTACGTGTGGCTACGCATAAATCTTGCTTAAGTATAAAAAGGGTCGGAGAGAGAGAAAATAGTTTTATTCTTCAACAATTAGACCTTTTCTCTCATGCTCAAGGTATTCAAGAGTCCAAATACTACCTAAGGTGAGTTTTTAATGAGAATGAAGTTAAATTGCTACTTCCAAACATCGATTCTAACAAGATTACATATTGGAATCACTAGATTTTCAACAAGGATTTAAGAGCAAGGTTTTTGTCCCAAACTTAGAGCTTAGCAATCAAGATAAACTCCTCAAGCCACTTTTAACTTCCATTGTTAGCGAAGATTATAGTTGATAAAAATTTTTAAAAAAATTAAAATTTTTAGATTAGCTATTAACCCTAAAAGTTGAGGAGAACCAAACCTCGAATTTCTGAAGTTAGAAATTTTAAGGCATTTGTAATTGGTTTTTGAATTAAATGGATAAAGATTGTTTGGGTGAGTTTCTTATTGTAAAGACCCGATATGCCGTTTTGAGTACTGGCTTCCTTTTTTGTATTTCAAGAATTTTCATAGCTCAATTTGATAATTTATGGCCGTTTCGGCGCATTATGTGAAAAGTTGGAAATCTTGAGTTTTAAACCGATTCTCAATTTTGAAGTTATTTTGATGATTTGAGCTTGCGAGCAAATTCGTATGATGTTATTACACTTGTATGGATGTCCGAATGAGATCCCGGGGGGCTCAGGTGAGTTTTGGATGCTTTATATACTGATTTTTGGCTTAACAGATCTTCTGGTGCTGGTTGATCTGCAGGTCTCGCATTTGCAAAGACCTATTCGCAAATGCGAGCTTTGCTTTTGCGAAGTCAAGCTCGCATTTGTTATATAGGGCAGGGGTAGGCATGCTTTACAATTGCAGATAAGTGGTCGCATTTGCGAGTAGGTGGGCATCACATTTGTGATCAAAGCATCGCATTTGCTACTGTGAGGCTGGACTAGAGAGCATCGAAATGCGAAGACATGATCGCTTTTGCGATAGGTGGGACTTCCCAAATGCGAAGTATAGGTCGCAATTACGACAACCGAAGGGCTCAGAAGCTATTTGCTTTTGTGAACAGTGGTTTGCTTTTATGAACATCACAATTGCGAACTTGAGTTTGCAATTGCGATGTATGCAGCTGGGTAAAATGTTAGAATTTCGGAACTTAGCTCGTTTTACACCATTTTTGAACCGTAGACTCCATAGAGGCGATTTTTGGAGAGCAGTTCATTCCTATATTCATAAATTTAACTTATTTTCAATCAATTTTCCTTACTTTTTCATGATTTTTATCATCATATTTAAGAATTTCAAAGTAAAAATCGGGGATTTTGGGTAGAATTCATGGATTTTGTAAACATGAGATTTAGAACTCTAATTGAGGTCGGATTTTGAAACAAATCAATTATCTGGGTTTGGGTATGGGTAATCAAGATTTGGTCTTAATTGTAGATTTCGACCACGTGGCCCGGATTGACTTTTTCTTACCTTTTACCATTATGTTAAATATTATAATTTTTCATTCAAGGGTATGTTTTAAAGATTATTTTGAATTGTTTAAACAATATTTGACTAGAATCGATTGGGTTGGAGGCTTGTTCTAAAGGAAAAGCTGTGTAAGATTATTGATTGTGTTCCCAAAAAAGGTACATGTCTTGGTTAACCTGGATTTGAGGAAAATATGGTAGAATCAAGTCTATTTTCTATGTGATCTATGTGTTAGGAGCGGCGTATATGCAAGATGACATGTGTATATGCATTGGCTGTGGGATAAGCATGCGGGTAGAATTATCCTTATTTGTGCTATGTTAATTGTGTATTATGTCTTTTATGCTTTAGATAAAAATTTTAATTTGTTAATTACCCGTATTCATGTTATTTCTTATATTGCGATTATTGTGACATGGGTTGTTGAGATCATTGAATTGTTGATTGGTTGTTGGTGCTAAATTGTTAGAAGATTTTCATATGACGAGTTGGGTTCAAATCCTATTGTTGATGTTGAACTTTCTTCCCACTTTGCTTGGTATTGTGTTGCTTGTGATTGCTTGGTGAGGAAGAGTGAAATGCACGAAGGGTGTTTCCGTGCTTGGGAGGAGAGTGACTGTGCACGAAGGCCTTATTTACATATAGATATTATTGCTTGAGTGAATATGAGCATAAAGCACTAAGAGTGATGCTGTGGAATTTCTTTTATATTATCATGTGACGATGATAGTAAAAGCATGAAGGGTGATGCCGTATAATTATTTTTACATTATATGTGAGAATGAGAGCAAAAGAACGAAGAGTGATGCCGTACAATTTTATTGATTTCATTGCTCTTTACTTTGACATTGAAATGTGGACTTGGATTTATGGCTTCGTTATTTTCTTTGTTAAAGATTTTTCGGAGTTGTTGTCACTTTACTTTATGTTTTCACTTTATGCCCATTTACTTATGTACTTAATATTTCATTACTTGTTGTTATCCCATATATATACTTGACACTTTACTTGTTATTTCATTACTTTTTGATATATAACTGCGCAGGTTTATTGTAGGTGTCTTGTCTTAGCCTCGTTACTACCTCATCGGGGTTAGGCTCGACACTTACTGGGCACATTGGGCCAGTTGTACTCATACTAGACTTCTGCACTTCTTGTGAAAATTCAGATATCGATACCATCAGAGTCTCGAGAGGTGCTTAGAAGATACCAAGCATGTGATTTGAGGTAGAGCTGCATCCCGTTCACAGGCGTTGAGTCATCTTCTTATCTCTATTGTACTGTTTCTATTTTTGTTTCGGACAATGTTGTATTTCTTTCAGAATAGTATATGTAGGAAACTCTAAAAGCTCATGTATTTGTGACTCCACATCTTTGGAGGGTTGAACGTTAGTATGGATTTTAGACTTATCTTGTTCACTTTCGAGTTGCTTTATTTTTTTTCTTATTACCTTTCTGATTAGTCATTTATTGCTATTCTTTCGCAATTGTCTATTGTGTGTTGGCTTTCCTAGCAAGCGGTGTTAGGCGCCACCACGACCCCGATTGGGTTGGATTTTGGATTGTGACAAGTTTGTATCAGATCAATAGGTTGCATAGGTCTCACGAGTCATGACCAAACATAGTAGAGTCTTGAGGATCGGTAAGGAGACGTCTGTACTTATCTTCTAGAAGCTATAAGGCTTTAGGAAATTTCACTTTCTTTCTTTCTCTATTGTGAGGCTTTATTCTATCATCAAGTTTGAATCATTCTTCTTTTATTCTCTAACATATGGTGAGAAAGCGTACGTAATCTGCAGCCGATCAGGAGCCGGAGCCCGAGATTGCAACCACTACTAGGGGTAGGGGCCAAGGTCGAGTAGAGCCAGAGGTAGAGGCATAGCTCAACCTAGAGCGTGTGAAGCGACACCTGTTGTCGAGCCTCAAATAGAGTAGGTTGATGAGATTCCTGTTCCAAGCGAGCCAGTAGGACCAGCTCAGTTCCCAGAGGGGTTCATTGCTACCCAGTGCTTCAAGACGCCTTAATCCACATGGTTCGCTTGATGGAGCATATGGCTCAGGCTGGTATGTTTCTTGTGGCACCATTTGTTTCTCAGGCTGGGGGAGGAGCCTAGACTCCTGCTACTCACACTCCAAAGTAGATAGCCCACGGGTATCAGACCCATCAATTCTACCAGTTGGGGTGGTTCAGTGTGTTGTTTCTACATAACTCAGGAAGAGACCCGCGATGTCAGCTAATGAGCTAAAGAGGTTGGATAGGTTCACTAAGTTGTACCCACTCACTTTAGTAGTACACCTTCTAAGGATCCCCAGGACGTCTTGAACTGTTGCAATGAGATTTTGCGCAACATGGGTATAATGGAGTCCAACATAGTTGATTTCACAGTATTTCAGATGCAAGGCCCTACAAAGAGGTGGTGGCAGGTGTATGTGCAAGGCAGGTCAGTGGGATCACCTCTTCTCATATGGGCTCAGTTCTCGCAATTGTTCTTGGAGAAGTTCATTTCCTTCACTTAGATAGAGGAGTTCCGCAATCAGTTCGAGCACCTTCAGTAGGGTAGCATAACTGTTACTCAGTATGCGACTAGATTTGTGGTTTGTCACACCATGCATCTATCGTTATCTCTACTGCAAGGGAGAAGGTGCGGAGGTTCGTAGATGGTCTTGCCTATGGTATCAGACTTTAGATGTCCGGGGAGACCGAGGATGAGATTTCTTTTACTCAAGTAGTGGAAATCACCAGGAGGATAGAGCGTATTAGAGGCTAGACTAGGGATATGACCTCTGACAAAAGGCCCCGTCATTTTGGATGATTCAGTGGTGCCTCGTCTTGAGGCAGGGGTTCCTTTGGTAGTGGCCATCCTATCAAACCAGTTCAGTCAGCTTTACTGGTCACTCATGGTACTTCAAGCAGCCACAGTGCTTATGGAAATCATTCTGAGTAACTAGTGTACAGTGCATCTCCAGCTCCGATTAGTGCACCTCCGATGCAGAGTTACCAGGGTGGTTATTCAGGTTAATAGAGTCAATTCCACGGTCAGCACTCATGGCAGTCGGGGTCTTGTTATACATATGGGGATCTGAGGCATGTCATGATGTATTTCCCTTGGCCATAGAGCAATATGTCACAACAAGGTACTCGGTGCCATAATTCCGACACTGATGGATTCACCACCCACACATCCAGCTCGAGGTGAGGGTTAGGTAGCTCGAGGTGGGGGCCAACAATTAGAGATGAAGGTCAGTCAGTGAGAGGTCATCCTAGAGGTGGAGGACATGTAGATGGCTCTTAATCCCGTTATTTTGCATTTCTAGCTAGACCTGAGGCAGGGTCGTCCGATGCAGTTATTATAGGTATTATCTCAGTCCGTCATAGAGAGTCTTCCATGTTGTTTGATCTAGGTTCTACATATTCTTACGTGTCTTCATATTTTTCTTCGTATTTGAGTATTCCTCATGATTCTCTTGATGTTCCTGTTTCTGTGTCTACACTAGGTAGAGATTCCATAGTAGTTGATCGGGTATACAAGTTTTGTGTTGTTACTAATAATGGTTTTGATACTGTAGTTGATCTTTTTTGTTGGATATGGTGGATTTTGAGGTTATTCTTGGTATGGATTGGTTGTCCCTGTATCACACTATCTTGCATTGTCATGCCAAGATTGTGACTTTAGACATGATGGAGTTGCCTAGATTAGAGTGAATGGGAACCCGTTATCACTCCACTAGCAGGGTCATTTCATATTTGAAGGCTCGGCATACGGTTGAGAAGGGCCATTTGGCGTAATTGGCTTATATTCGTGATTCTAGTGCGGAGGTTCCTTCTATGGATTTGGTATTGATTGTGAGTGAGTTTCCCGAGGTGTTTCCTACAGATTTTCTGGGTATGCCACTCAACAGGGATATCGACTTTTACATTAATTTGGTTGCGGGCACTAAGCCTATTTCTATTCTATCGTACCATATGGCTCCAACTGAGTCGAAAGAATTGAAGGAACAGTTGCAAGACTTTCTTGATAAGGGATTCATTAAATCGAGTGTTTCACCTTGGAGTGCATTTGTGTTGTTTGTTAAGAAAAAGGACGGATCGATGGGGATGTGCATAGATTATCAACAGTTGAATAAGATCACTATCAAGAATAAATATCCGTTGCCTAGGATTGATGATTTGTTTGATCAGCTTCAGGGTGCCAAGGTATTTTCCAAGATTGATTTGAGATATAGCTACTTCAAGTGAAGATTAGGGCATCAGATGTCCCTAAGACAACTTTTAGGACTTGATATTGTCACTACGAGTTCTTAGTAATGTCATTTGGCTTGACTAATGCTCCAGCAGCCTTCATGGACTTGATGAATCGAGTGTTCAAGCCTTATTTGGATTCCTTCGTGATTGTCTTCATTGATAATATTCTGGTTTACTCTCGCAGTCGAGAGGAGTATAAGCAGCATCTACGGATTGTACTTCATACTTTGAAGGATTATCAGTTATATGCCATGTTTTCGAAGTGTGAGTTCTGGTTAGACTCGGTTGCCTTTTTGGGTCATGTTATGTCTTCCGAGGGTATAAAGGTAGATCTTAATAAGATAGAGGTAGTTCAAAATTGTCCTAGACCTACTACAGATATAGAGATTTGGAGCTTCTTGGAATTGGCGGTTTACTATCGCCGGTTCATGGAGGGGTTGTCATCTATCTCAACCCCATTGACAAAGTTGACCTAGAAGAGTGATCTTTTTAGATGGTCCGATGAGTGTGGAGTTCTTTCAGAAGCTCAATACTGCCTTGACTACAACCCCAATGTTGGTGTTGCCCATAGGTTCGGGATCTTACACCATGTAATATGATGCATTGCATATTGGGCTTGGCGCGACATTGATGCAGGATGATAGGGTGATTGTCTATGCGTCTCGTCAGTTGAAATTTCATGAGAAGAATTACCTTGTGCATGATTTGGAGTTGGCAACCATTGTTCATGCGCTCAAGATTTGGAGGCACTATCTATTCGGCATTCCATGTGGGTATATACCGACCACCGGAGTCTCCAACATCTATCCAAATAGAAGGGCCTTATTTTGAGGCAGTGGAGATGGATAGAGTTACTAAAGGACTATTATATCTCCATATTATATCATCATAGGAAGGCCAATGTGATGGCCGATTTCTTGGGCAGGACGGTGGAGAGCATGGGTAGTTTGGTATTTTTAATAGCAGCGGAGAGGCTACTAGCCATAGATGTTCAGGTTTTGGGCAACCAATTCGTGAGGTTGGATGTTTCGGAGCCTAGTTGGGTTTTTATTTATGTTGTGGCACAGTCATTGTTGTTGGAGCACACCAAGGATCGCTAGATTGATGATCCTCACTTGTATGTTTTGAAAGACACGGTGCAACGGGGTGGTGCCAAGGAGGTTGTGATTGGAGATGGTGGTGTTATGCGACTTTATGACTGAATTTGTGTTCTGAATGTTGATGGGTTAAGAGAGTTGATCCTCGAGGAGGCTCATAGTTTATGGTATTCCATTCATCCAAGTGTCACGAAGATGTATCGTGACATGAAGCAACACTATTGGTGGCGGAAGATGAAGAAAGATATTGTTGGTCATGTCTCTTGGTGTTTGAATTGTCAAAAGGTGAAGTATGAACATCAGAAACTAGAGGGTTGACTCAGAAGTTGATAATACTAGAGTGCAAGTGGGAGCACATCATTATCGACTTTGTGGTAGGCTTACCACGGACCTTAAGGAAGTACGACGTCGTTTGGGTTATTGTGGACCGGTTGACTTAGTCCATACACTTCATTCCGGTGATGACATACTATTCTTCAGAACGGTTGGCTCAGACTTACATCCGGGAGATTATCCACCTGCACGGGGTGCCCATTTCTATCATTTCATATCGGGGCACGTGATTTACTTCACACTTTTGGAGAGCTTTGCAATATGAGTTAGGCATGTGGGTCGAGCTGAGCATCGCATTTCATCCTCAAACAAACGGACAGTCCGAGCGTACTATTCAGATTTTGGAGGACATGTTGCAGGCATGCTCTATGGATTTTCGGGGCCAATGGGACCAATTTTTACATCTAGCGCAGTTCGCCTACAACAATAGCTATCAGTAGAGCATCTATATGGTTCTATACGAGGCCTTATATAGGAGGCGATGTCATTCTCCGGTTGGTTGGCTTGAGCCTGGTGAGGCTATGTTATTAGGCACGGACTTGGTCCCTGATGCTTTGGATAAGGTAAAAGTGATTCAGGAGCAGCTTCGTACAGCTCTGTCTAGGAAAAAGAGTTATGTGGACCGGAAGGTTCAAGATGTGGCTTACATGGAAGGTGATAAGGTTCTTCTTTGAGTGTCGCCTAGACATGATGCGATTTGTAAAGAAGGCAAATCTTGGAGAGAGTTGAGGAGGTTGCTTATAGGCTTGCATACTCCCGGAGTATTAATTTCTGTCAGCACGCTCAGTCATTCAGTCATCTCAGTCATCTCAGTCACTCTATCCTCCTATTCACTCAGTTCTCCCAATCACTCAGTCCTCCCGGTCACTCAATCCTCCCAGTCACTCAGTCAACCCAATCACTCGACACTCACACTCGGCACTCGCACTCAGTAGGTACCTGCGCATATTGCTGGTATGTCAGACTATGGAGGGGCAGATCCGCCCAAGTGCTAAAATAAGCCAATCATGGCTTGAATCAATAAAGCCTGCTGCAGCGTGCATCCCGATCCCATAAACATCACTCATAATTAGGCCCTCGGCCTCACTCAATCAACATTCTCTCTTGTCTCTCGGGCTCACAAATCACACAACAATCAGCCTAAACAATGATAATATGATATAACAATAATGGCAACATAGACTGAGATATATGCAAAGCATAGATACGACTGAGTACATGATTACAAAATAGCAAATAATTCAACAACAAAACGACCTCTGTGGGTCTCAACAGTACCAACATATAGCCTAATCATGATTTTTAACATGAATTACAACTCAGTTCCTTTAATACATGGAGAGTAAACGAATAATACAAGATTGGATGACTGCACAGTTACATGGAATCTGCCGAGTCACAATTTCTACGGTGTACGCCCACACACCCGTCACCTAGCATGTGCGTCACCTCAATACCAACCACATAACACATAATTTAGGGATTTATACCCTCAAGAACCAAGTTTAGAAGTGTTACTTACCTCAAACCGTGCAAATCTCTACTCCAACAAGCCCTTGCCTCGCGAATCGGCCTTCGAACGACTCGAATCTAGCCACAAACAACTTAATACAATCAATACAAGCTATATGAATTGATTCCATATGATAAAACTAGGTTCTTTAACAAAGGTAAAAAATTCAACCCAAAAGTCAACCCCGGGCCCATATCTCGGAATCCAACAAAAGTTATAAAATCCGAACACCCATTCAATAACGAGTCTGCCCATACCAAAATTACCCAAATCCGACACCAAATTGCCACTCAAATCCCCAAATCTTGCTTTCCAATCCCTAGTCCAAAATTCCCTAAATCCCACTTTAAAAACATATAACCTAGGTGGGAAATTCAATGGGTACTCAATATTAATGATAGAAATGATTAAAAGTGGCTTACCTCTTGAAACCTAGTAAAATCCTCTTCGAAAATCGCCTCAATCCGAGCTCCCAAAGTTCAAAAATGAATAAAATCTCGGAACCCTTCAAAATGATATACTGCCAGACATCTCGCACATGCGCATTTAATTGCTTCTGCGGTCCCGCAACTGCGACCTAAATCCACTTCTGTGGTTTCCCCCTTGAAGGCCCTGCCTTCGCTTCTGCGGACCAGGCTCCGCGTTTGCGGAGTCGCACCTACGACCTGGGCTCCGCTTCTGCGGAAACCGCTTGCCTCTTCGCACCTGCGCTCCACTTCTCGCATTTGTGATCTCACAGGTGCGGCCACAACCTCGCACCTGCTCACTCCCCTCAGCCCAACCAAAATGCAAAGCCAACCACGCTTCTGCGCTCTCGCACCTGCGACCAAATTCCTTGCAGGTGTGATCGCACTAGACCAGAACTCTTCAGCAATTTCCTAAGTCTAAATTCCAATCCGATTTCAACCCGAATCACCCTCGAGGCCCCTAGGACCCTATCCAAACATGCCAACACATCCCAAAATACGATACGAACTTAGTCGATGCCTCAAATCACATCAAACAACATCAAAAATATGAATCGCACCCCAATTCAAGCCTATTGAAACTAATGAATTTCCAACTTCTACAATCGTTGCCGAAACCCATCAAACCAACTCCGATTGATCCCAAATTTTGCACACAAGTCATAAATGACACAACGACCTATTCTAATTTCCGGAACCAAAATATCCTGGTAATCACAAAGGCAACTCTTGGTCAAACCTCTCAACTCTCCAAACTTCAATTCTTCCATCTTTCGCCAATTCAAGTGAAAATCATCTACGAACCTCCAAATCAATATTCGTACACATTCCTAAATTCAAAATCACTATATGGAGCTATCAGGGCGATCAAAACTCCATTCCGGAGTCTTTTACATATAAGTCAACACCCGGTCAACTCTTTCAATTTATTTTTTTTGATTAAACATTATATTCTATTTATATTCAAAAAAATACGTACAATGGAGTCCGAGGAGTAGCTTTGACAGGCTATTGCAGATATACATCACACCCTGCTTCTATCAATTCCTGTTTCTATCTATCCTAAACGATAAAATTTCATACAGCTATTTTCCCCATCGAGAAAGAGATCGAGGATAGGTCGGAAGCTTCTTCCTTCGAAGGACTTTCTCCTTCATCAAATGAATTCACACTTGTTTCATAACAATTTACAGCAAGGATTCCCTAGTGTATCAACTAATTATCTATGGAACCTAATTCAGCTGCTGCAATGCTTCCTTCCACTTGACTATGTCCTTTCCTCTGATGTGCATGTGCAGTACTATCTTCCGACAAATTTTAGAATCATCAAATTTAGGTTGTTCAAATCTGATCTTGTTTCTCTCTCCAAATTAATGCAACAGTCATGGCAAACACACAACTGGTAATTGCATTTGCTCCTGCTCTGCTCTTGGCTTTCTTGCATACCCATTCCAATTCTTTATTCCAATCACCAATTCTCCTATTATACCCCGACCATGAACATAGTTTGAACCACAACATCTTTGTGATGGTACAACCAAAGAACAAGTGGCTAAAGGATTCCAGGTTATACCCCCAGAATGCACAGGCTGCAGGAATTTGGATGCCAATCTTCAATAGTCTTTCCACTGTAGCTAGTCTCTGTTGTGCTGCAAGAAATAGAGTGAAATTATATCTGGGGTGTATGTTGGTATGTAATATCAAACTTTTCAATCCAGTTCTGGGATATGTTGGTATCAGTTTTAAGTACATCTACTTTTTATTTGGAACTTTCTACTAGTGTACATTGACTTTAGTCTGCTATGGATGCCACCCTAAAGTTGCTGGTGCTCCATAATCAAGGATCTGCTATCTAGTATCTTCCTCACCACCCAAGATGCAACCTTAGGTGTAGCCATTGTTTCCAGGTCTTTGTTCTTTATATAGAAGCTATGCACCCACAGTATCCATAAGTAGTCATTCTTGCTCTATCCCACAAATGTTTTATGAATTCTACTTTATTCCACAGTTTGATGTCCAGTATATTGAGACCTCTAGCATCTGTTGGCCTGTATACTTTCTCCCATGCCACTAATGCTCTCTTAGAGATAGTAGCAACACCAGTCCATAAGAAAGTTCTACATATTGCCTCAATTAGCTTCATAACCTTCTTTAGGAGAACAAAGATCTGAGCCCAATAGGTTTGAATGCAAAAAATGACAGCCTTTATCAGTTGATATCTACTAGCATGAGATGAAAGCTTAGCTGACTAGTAGGTGACCCTTGAAGTTATCTTCTCGATAAGTGGCAGATATTGGTGCACAGATAGCTTTTAGAATCTAAAGGGGTCCCCAAGTACTTGAAAGGAAGCTTTCCTTCATAACGCCCAAAGTTGCAAGGATTTCTTGTCTCAAGGTGGATGAGATTCCAACCATGTATATAGCACTTTTATCTACATTTGCCTGCAAGCCAGAAACAACTGAGAATCTGTGGAAGGCAACATTTAGGATTCTTATAGATTCAATATCAGCTCTGCAATACATTAGGAGATCATCAGCAAAGCAAATATGTGTGCTATTTAACTTCCTATACCTAAGATAAAAGTTAAAATCCCCATTCTTATGTAATTGACCCAGTTCTCTTCCTATATACTCCATTGCAATGACAAATAAGTATGGAAAGACTGGATCTCCTTGTCTAATCCCCCTCCTGCCTTTGAAAGGTGTGGTAAGTCCTCCATTAAGCACCAAAGAATATGCCACTGTAGTAACACATGCCATTATCCACTACACAAACTTGAAGGGAAAACCAGGATCAACAAGCATTCTTCTGAGATTCCCATTCCAAAGTATCATAGGCTTTCCTCAGATCTACCTTCAGCACACATCTAGGTGAGATACCCTTTCTGGAGTATCCTTTAAAAAACTCATGGCTAAGTAGTTAGTTATCAATAATACATCTCCCTTCAATGAATGCTGATGGGAATGTCCAATCAAACCATCAAGAACAATTTTGATTCTTCTAGTAATGACTTTAGAGATAATCTTATGCAGTGTGGTACAGCTGGCAATAGGCCTATAGTCCTTGACTGTTGAAGGTGCTGGGACTTAGGTACTAAGGTGATGGCTGTAATATTTATCATCCCAGGCAAACTTTAGGTAACAAAGAAGCTCTTTACAGCTACAAATATGCCTTCCTTCACTATGTTCCAGTTTCTAGTGAAGAATTTAACAGGAAATCCATCAATACCTGGTGCTTTGTCTCTGGGCATGTCCCACACTGCAGCAGTGATTTCCTTATCAGTTACTGCCAATACTCTCTATTCTGGTGCAGTTAAGCATGGTCCATCGTTGATTATAGCTGTGTTTGCACAAGGCATGTCAGTAGCACAGTCACCCATCAAGGCCTAAATCTCTAATGACTTCTTGCTCAACCAGTTTTGGATAAATCACCTTAATCCCTGTGTCAGTGTATATAGAGGTTATACTATTCTAGCTGGATCTGATCTTCCATTTCGCATGAAAGTATTTTGTATTGGCATCACCACACTCAATCCAACAGGCCCTAGACTTTTGTTTCAGCACCTGATCCTCAACATTGCTCCATTTCTCAATGTCAGCTAGTGTGTCTTTCTCTAAGTCAAACGAGTTCTGGGCTAAAGGATCTTGCTGAATATGGCCCTGAACAATAGCCAATCTTTCTCTTACCTGCTCAAGTTTTTGCTTGTATGAAGCCATATAAGCATTAGAAGCTTGCAGCTGCACCTTCATAGCCTTCAGCTTACACCAGACCTATTGCATAGGTGTTCCATCATAATTCTGATTCCACACATGCTGAATAATACTGTGGAATTATGGAAGTTTCATGACATTTGTGTATAGTCTAAATGGTTTAGGATGTAATAGTTTCTTCCCACCTCATTTGATTAGGATAGGGGATTGATTAGAGACTGAAGGATTCAAAAAATTTTCCTCCACAAGACCATATTGCTGTATCCATTGATAGTTTCCCAAAGCCCAATCTATCATGCTATACACTCTTGAACCAGTGCCTTGTTTGTTTGTCCAAGTAAAATGCCATCCTTTAACTCTAAGAGGAGTAAGCTGTAAAAAATCAATCACATCTTTGAATCCCTGTGTTTCAGCAATGGTTACAGGGGACCCTATTCTATCTTCAGAAGATAGAACATTGTTAAAATCTCTAGTAAGTAGCCATGGAAGATGAGCCTGCATATTTATTTGTTTAAGATCCCTCCATAAAGTATTCCTTTGTTGGCCATTATTCTGGGCATATGTGATACTGAGATATGTTGTAAATTGAGTTCTGTTATCCTCCACTAGACAATGGATGAATTGATCTGTAGTTTGAACAACCTGAAGTTGTACATGTGCTCTTCCCAGAATCAAAATTCTCCCATTTGCAGCATAAGAATAATTGCAGCAAACATTCCATCCCTGAGCAATCTATTTTTGTATTTTCTTAGCCTTATGTTCTTTTACTCTGGTTTTTATACACCCCATTATATCTACCTTATTTTTAGCTAGAAATATCTTTACATCCTTCTGCTTATGGGCCTGGTTCAGGCCCCTAGTATTCCAAGTGGAAATGATTATTTAGGGTTTTGATTTGGGGAGCATGTTGGACCTGGATCCTCCTGTTGCCCTCCACTCCCATCATGCCTTAGCTAAGCAGCTGCCTTCCCTTTGTCATTGCAGGTTAGCATTCTAATCACATGATTGCAGCATGTGTCATTCTGCAGGTTCACCCCCTCTTTGGCCTGACAAGGCATATGGGCATTTTGCTTTACATGCTCCATATTCCTTCCAGCCAGATCAGTGCATTCAGGCACATGAGCAGGGTCTGCTTGCAGGGCATCCTCATTATATGGTTCCGGAGCTTTATCAACATTCACTTCTGGCTTTTTCACCAGCCATGCCTACTTCATAGTCCTAGTTGTCTCTTTGATCTTCTTCTCTTCCTTCTTGGCCTTTCCCCTTCCTAGTTATCCTCCTCTTCATAACAGCTCTTATTGTGCTAGCAGTCAAAAGAATCATGAACAAATTTCAGACAGTTATTACAGAACACAGGCCTCCAATTCTATTCAATAGTTTGCACCATAGGTACAAAGGGTGATTCTATTTCCAATTGGTCTGGAAGAGGATATGCAGCATCCACCTCCAAAAATACCCTAACATAGGATATCTTCTCATAATGAGCAGTGAATTTATCAGTGTCTAAGGGCTTGCCTACCACACTGGCCATTTTGCTTAGAGCCTTAATCGACCAATATCCTACTGGTCGCCCAGGGAATCTCACCCATACTAGCACTATGCTTAGTATGCCTTTGCTGAATGAGAAATCAATTTCCTATGATCTTAGCACCATTGGTTTGTTTTTATAGGTCTATGGCCTTGACTAAAGAACTTGGTCCCTATCAGCTACGGTGTGAAATTTGAAATTCAATATCCTTCAGAATGAATTAATATCTAAAATTTAGTGATAAAATTCCACACATTCATGACAAAATTCTCCATAGCTTTTTCATAAGGATTCTCTCCTATTATGTACCCAATTAGAGAGGTTTTCCAATTTTCTACCTGAGATTGTAAATCTCCCTCGCTCAATTTGACAATTCGTTACCATCTCTATCAATTGGGGGAACAAAAGACAATGGTTTATACATTTATGCACTGTGATTCCCTCATACAATGTAAGCTATTATAGGATTTGGCTTTCCTGATCCACTCTCTTCAGAGAACTGTAATCACCGAGCTGCCTATATCGTTGTTCCTTCCGCTTTGACAGATTGAAGTTGCACATCACCTTCAGAACTACTAGTTTCATGAGCTTCCTCAATTGATTGGCATTGATGTGGTAGAAAACTCCCAAATGTGAGTGGTTGTAGTTCCTTTTGTATGCCATTTGCTGGGGTGATTAACTTCCCCGACTGTAGATTAGTGGTATGCATAGTTTCCGGTGATAAGCCATTATTTTTCGCTTACAATCGCATTCCTTGCTATTAGGGGTGGGCATATATCGGTTAGAACTGAAGAAACCGACCGAACCAAAAATATTTTGCATTCGGTTTCGGTTATTCGGTCTTTTCCGTTGGTTTCAGTTTAAAATTGTAAAATTTTAGTTTTTCAGTTCGGTCATCGATTATTGATTTATTTGGTTCGGTTAACCGAAAAACTGAATTATTAGCAAATGGATTCTTTAAATTATATACAGGCTAAGCCCATAGGTAATAAATTAAATTTATTAGGTCCAATTTTAAGTTCCATCCAAGACCCACCCCAAATACGTAAGTCAATAAGCTTTTCCCAATCTTAAGACTTTCAATCTAATAAAACTTCCATTTCATTCTCGGCGCTAGGGTTGTTCAAACTTCTATGTGCCTCTCTAGTCTTTATCTCCATTGATACATTTGTGCCGGTGGTGTTCCAACAGTTTTCATTGTCGTAAATTTTTTTGTTATTGTCGAGGTAAGCTTCTTTTTTGTTATATTTCTCTTATTTCTTCTGTTTTGTTCTCTGTCCTCGCCAATCTTCTTTTGTTTCTCTCGTTTTATTAAATTTTTTCTTATTTTGTTCTGCTAAAAATTAGTAATTAAAGACTTAAAGTTGCATGTATATTGTTGGAAGAAGTCTTTGAATTTGATATCCATTTTCTGTCTCCTTGCTCGCTTATTATTTCTGTCTCCTTATTTAATTTTGTGCTTGTTTCTGTCTCCTCCTCTAACTTCCTTTTTTGCATTATTATAGCTTAGTTTATATATTCATGCTCAGTATTTTAGTGTTATGCTTGTTATCATTTTCATAGATGGCAGAAAATGAAAGTAGGGTAAGCAAAGGTGGGGGTTCAAATGATAGTATACCTAACACTGAATGTTTCAGTCCTGATGAAGCTCTAAAGAAAAGAAAAGTCATGCAACCTAGATCTGATGCTTGGAATCATTTTGAGAAGTATGTTGATCCTAGTGGAGCTAATAGAGCAAAATGTAAGCATTGTGAAAAAACTTATGCATCTGCTAGGAAAGGTAATGGTACTACATCAATGAACAATCATCTCACTAAGTGTCCCAAAATGCCTCGTAACATGGAAATTAGTCAAATACAACTAAGCTTTCTACCAGCTTCAAATGGGGCAAATTTAGGGGTGCTTACCACTTGGAAATTTGATCAAGCACTTAGTAGGAGAGCTCTAGCTCAAATGATAATTTTGGATGAACTGCCATTTAGTTTTGTTGAAAAGGAAGCATTTAAGAAGTTTATAGGAGTCATAATACCTCAATTTCAAATTCCTTCTCGTAGAACATTAACAAGAGATTGTCATAAACTTTATTTTGAACAAAGACAAAGGTTGAAGAAGTCTTTCAAAGAAGCACGTCACCAAAACTCTGTCTTACAACAGATACTTGGACTTCTATACAAAGAATAAACTATATGTGTCGTACTGCTCACTTTATTGATAGCGATTGGAAATTTCATAAAAGGATAATAAAATTTTTTCCTATCGCTAGTCATAAGGGTGATGATATGGTGGCGATTATTAATTGCTTGCTTGATTGGGGTTTGAAAAATATATTTACTATAACGGTATATAATGCTAGTTCCAATGATGTCACAGTACGAGAAGTGTCTAAACAGTTGGCTACTTGGGGAACTAATATAATGAATGGTAAACACCTGCATGTGAGATGTATGGCTCACATACTTAATCTCATTGTACAAGATGGGTTGAAAGAAATTGGTGTTTCTATCAAGAGAGTTAGACAAGCTGTGAGATACATTAGACAATCTCCCGCTAGGACTAAAAAGTTCAAAGAATGTTGTGAATCTCAAAAGTTAACTTCCAAGAGATCATTATCCTTAGACGTCTCTACTCGATGGAACTCTACATACATGATGTTAGATAGCACAACAATTTGATCTTGCCTTTGGCAAATATAGTTTCTTTGATATGGAACTAGTGCAGGTGATCTCACAAGTGCTTGTTGGGATAATGTGAGAACAATGGTAAAATTTCTTGAAGCTTTTTATTTGCTCACTTTGAGGGTCTCTGGTTCAATTTTGTCACTTCCAATGTGCATTTTGTTGAAATTTGTGAGCTTGATATTATCTTGAAAGAGTGGATGGAACATGAAGATGCTAGTTTGAAAGAAATGGCAAAAAAAATGAAAGCAAAAATTTGTCAAGTATTGGGGTGAACCTGAAAAAATGAACAAGATGATCTTTATTACATCAATGTTGGATCCCCGTAACAAGCATGACTATGTTCCTTTTGCAATTGCGAGGATATTTGGAGATAAAAGAAGGGAAGAAATTGATATTATAAGTGAAAAATTATATGGACTCTTTGTTTGGTTATTATGTAAAGAAAAGTACAAAAGGATCTACAGCTGCATCATCTGGAAACACAACAGATACTTTGAGTAGTTATGGTAGCTTTCTGAAAAGAGGAACAATGAGAACGAAATTGGAATTAGAGACATAAGGAAGTGACAGGAGGTTTAGGTGCTAAATAAGAGTTAGATAGATATTTTGCTGAAGATATTGAGCCTGAAACAAATGAGTTTAAAATCTTAAAGTGGTGAAAAATCAATGAGCCTAGATTTCCCATTCTTGCTGAGATGTCTCGTGATGTGTTAGCCATTCTTATTTCAAGTGTTGCATCAGAATGTGCATTCAGCATTGGAGGTTGCATTCTTGAATCCTTTAGGAGTTCGTTGATGCCTAAACTGGTGCAATATGTTATTTGTCTTCAAGATTGGCTTAGAAGTGAACCTATTCCTATTAATGTTGAGGAAGACTTGGAGTATCTGGAACAACTGGAACTTGGTAACTATTTTGTGTTTTGTATTTATTATATTACAAATAGTTTACTTGTTTATGTTGCATGACAAAGTTTTCTTTAATATTTTCCTTAGATTTGGCTAATTGTGCAAAAGATTCTACTATTATTGACATATAGTTGCAACATGTGGCATGTGTAGTAAGTTGAAAACCTTCTGTATATTTGATGATATAACATTGATATATTTTATTATCAATCAATTGTGTTTTTGACTTATAATTATGTCTTTTTTGTTGTAAAGGTTTGATCATGGCGCCTAAATTACAATCACTCGTTTGGGATCACTATGAAAAGGTGGAGGAAATGGAAGGAGTGCACATAATGAAATGCATTCACTGTGGTTGTACCATTGCCACATAAAAAAAATGGAACTTACGAATTAATGTATCATCTTCTTAAATGCTTAGATCAACAAGTAAATAGACAAGTGATGTTGTAGTAGTAACTTGCTAGCGAGCTCTTTTGGTAGATAAGCTGCTGGTTGCCTTTTGAGTATAGTGGAGAACTTTCTTATGTTTCATGCTACTTAATGTAGTTATTTTGCTGGTTTTGAGACTTTAGTAGCATGAAAACTTTCTAACTTCTGAATACTCTTTTGGTTATGTAATATTGCTTGTACTAATGGTTTCCTACTAGCTGCTCATGCTAACTTTTGGATATAATGAATGAAGTTCTCGATTATGTACAAATGATCACATTGGCATGTGGTTTTAACTTTGAAGTGAATGAAAAGGCACATTTTTAAGTGAACGAATTGGACAGCTTTGCTGACATTTATTTTGACACTTTGAACCTTAAACTGGCAAAAGCTTATTATCACATTCTTGAGCAATAGTATGGACAAATCAGATTTATATAAATAAAAAAAAAACATTTATGATTTATCACATTCAAGCAACACAAGAAGCCCGAAATTTTGGAAAAAACCAACAAACTCGTCATTCCAAATATTACATAGAAGGAGCCCAATATGATAATACTCAAACTGAAAATCGATTCGAAATAAATTGAACTGAAATTAGAAAACCGAAGTGAACCGAACTTATTTCAGTTCGGTTACGGTTACTACTTTTATAAAATCGAAAACCAAATAACCGAACCGAATTTCTTTAAACCGAACTGAATCAACTGAATGCACACCCCTACTTGCTATTGTGCGCTGAGAGCAATGGTTAACGCGCACTGAGAGCAATTGTCTTTTTTTTCACTGAGTTATGATATGCAAAGCATAGATTTGACTGAGTACATGATTGCAAATTAGCAAACATTTCAACAACAAAACGAACTCTGTGGGTCCAAACAATATCAACATATAGTCTAATCATGATTTCTAACATGAATCACCGCTCAGTTCCTCTAATACATAGAGAGTACATGAATAATACAAGATTAGATGACTACACAGTTCCATGGAATCCGCCGAGTCACAATTTCTACGGTTCACACCCACACACCCATCACCTAGCATGTGCGTCACCTCAGCACCAACTATATAACAGTAATTCAGGGATTTATACCCTCAGAACCAAGTTTAGAAGTGTTACTTACCTCAAACCGTGCAAATCTCTACTCCAACAAGCCCTTGCATCGCTAATCGCCTACAAACAACTCGAATCTAGCCACAAACAACTTAATACAATCAACACAAGCTGTAGGAATCAATTCCATATGATAAAACTAGGTTCTTTAACAAAGGTCAATAAGTCAACTTAAAAGTCAACCCTGGCCCCATGTCTCGGAATCCAACAAAAGATATAAAATCTAAACACCTATTCAATAATGGTCCGCCCATACCAAAATTATCCAAATCCTGCACCAAAGCGCCACTTAAATCTCCAAATCTTATTCTCCAATCCCTAGTCCAAAATTCCCTAAATTTCACCTTAAAAACACATAACCTAGGTGGTAAATTCAATGGGTGTTTAATATTAATGATAGAAATGATCAAAAGTGGCTTATCTCTTGAAACCTAGTTATCCTCTTCAAAAATCACATCAATTCGAGCTCCCAAAGTCCAAAAATGAGTAAAATCTCGGAACCTTTCGAAATGATATACTGCTAGGCATCTCGCACCTGCGGTTCACTTAACCCCTTCTGCGATTCCGCACGCGGCCTAAATCCGCTTCTGCAATTCCTCCCTGAAGGCTCTGCCTTCGCTTCTGCTGATTAGACTCTGCGTTTGCGCAGTCGCACCTGCAACCTGGGCTCCGCTTCTGCGGAAAATGCCTACCTCTCGCCTTTTCGCACCGGTGCTCCACTTCTCGCATATGCAATCTCGTAGGTGCGGCCACAACCTCGCACCTGCGTATCCCCTCCATCCAATCAAAATCTGCTTCGACAATGCCAACCACGCTTCTGCGGTCTTGCACCTGTGAGGAATTTGGTCGCAGGTGCGATCGCACCAGACCAGAACTCTTCAGCAATTTCCTAAGTCCAAATTCCAATCCGATTTCTACCCGAATCACTCCCGAGGCCCCCGGGACCGCATCCGAACATGCCAACACCTCCCAAAATATGATACAAACTTAGTCGAGGCCTCAAGTCACATCAAACAACATCAAAAAATATGAATCGGACCCCAATTCAAACCTATTAAAACTAATGAAATTCCAACTTTTACAATCGATGCCGAAACCTATCAAACCAACTTCGATTGTGATCCCAAATTTTTCACACAAGTCATAAATGAAACAACAGACCTATTCCAATTTTCAAAACCAAAATCCGAGCCCGGTAACCACAAAGTTACCTCTCCTTCAAACCTCTCAACTCTCCAAACTTCTATACTTCCAATTTTCGCCAATTTAAGCAAAAATCATCTACGGACCTCCAAATTAATATCCAGACACACTCTTAAGTCCAAAATCACTATACGGAGCTATTGGAACCATCATAACTCCATTCCGGAGTCATTTACTCATATATCAACATCCGATCAACTCTTTCAACTTAGGCTTCCAACCTTGGGATTAAGTGTCTCAATTCATTCCGAAATATCCCCGAAACCAAGCTAAACACCCCGACAAATCACTTATTAACAAATGAGCATTTAAAATGCAATAAATAGGGTAACGGGGTTATAATACTCAAAATGACCGTCCAGGTCGTTACATTCCCCCCCTCTTAAACAAACGTTAGTCCTCGAACGGGTCTAGAATCATACATGGAGTCTCAAATAAGTGTCAGTATCTGCTCTGTATCTCTCGCTCGGTCTCCCAAGTAGCCTCTTCGACTGGATGACCTCTCCACTGCACCTTACTGAAGCTATATTTTTCGACTTCAACTTTTTTTCGAAGCTGTCGATCTAAAATGGCCACCGGCTCCACATCATATGTCAAATCCCCATCTAACTGAACTGTGCTGAAGTCCAAAACATGAGACGGATCATCGAAATACTTTCGGAGCACGGAAAAATTAAATAGTGGATGAACACTCGACAGACTAGGCGACAATGCAAGCTTGTAACCCACCTCTCTAATCCTCTCAAGTACCTCAAGGGCAGATATACCGAGGGTTCAACTTGCCCCTCTTCCAGAACCTCATAACACCCTTCATGGGTGAAACTCTAAGAAATACCTTCTCTCTCACCATGTAAGCAACATCACGAACCTTCTGATCGGGGTAACTCTTCTGTCTAGACTGTGCCGTGCAAAGCCGATCCAGAATCAACTTAACCTTATCCAAAGCATCCTGAACCAAGTCAGTACCCAATAGCCTAGCCTCACCCAGCCCAAACCAACCAACTGGAGATCGACACCGTCTCCCATACAAAGCCTCATCAGGAGCCATCTGAATACACGATTAGTAGCTGTTTTTGTAGGCAAAAGTAGCAGAAACTGATCCCAAGAACCCTCGAAATCCATGACGCAAGCACGTAGCATATCCTCAAATATCTAAATAATGCAATCATACCGTCCGTTTGTCTGAGAATATAATGCTATACTCAACTTAACCCGTGTGCCTAACTCTTGCTGCACTGCCCTCCAAAACTACGATGTAACTGTGTGCCCCAATATGAAATGATGGACACCGGCACACCATTAAGGCGAACTATCTCGCAGATATACATCTCAACCAACCGCTCTGAAGAATAGGTAGTCCCAATGAGAATGAAATGCGTGGACTTGGTCAACTGATCCATAATTATCCAACTAGCATCAAACTTTCTCGAAGCCCGTGGGAGCCCAACTACAAAATCCATGGTGATACACTCCCATTTCCACTCCGAAATCTCGAGCCTCTAAAGCAATCCGCCCAGCCTTTGATGCTCGTACTTCACTTGTTGATAATTTAAGCACCGAGCTACAAATCCCACTATATCGTTCTTCATCCACCTCCACAAATAGTGCTGCCTCAAGTCCTGATACATATTTGCGGCACCCGAATGAATGGAATACCGCGAACTGCGAGACTCCTCAAGAATCAACTCACGTAACCCATCCACATTGACAAATCTGACCCTGCACCCACAACGCCCCATTGTCCCTGATAGAAACCTCCTTGGCATCACCGTGCTGAACCGTGTCCTTAAGGATAAACAAATGGGGGGTCATCATACTGACGCTCTCTGATGCGATCAAATAAAGAAGACCGAGAAACCACACAAGCTAGAACCCGACTAGGCTCTGAAGCGTCTAACCTCACGAATAGATTGGCCAAGGCCTGCACATCTGATTCAAGCGGTCTCTCACCAACAGGAATAAATGCAAGGCTACCCATACTCACTGCCTTCCTACTCAAGGCATCGGCCACCACATTTGCCTTCTTGGGGTGATATAAAATAGTAATATCATAGTCCTTTAGCAGCTCCAGCCATCTCCGCTGCCTCAAATTTAGATCTTTTTGCTTAAACAAGTGCTGGAGACTCCGGTGAGCCGTAAATACCTCACAATACACATCGTAGAGATAATGCCTCAAAATCTTCAATGCATGAATGATGGCTGCCAACTCTAAATCATGAACAGGATAGTTCTTCTCATAAGGCTTCAACTGGCGTGAAGCATAAGAAATCACTCTACCCTCTTTTATCAAGAAATACGTAATACCAATCCAAGAAGCATCACAATACACTGTATAAGAACCCGATGCTGAAGGCAAATGTAGAACTAGAGCTGTGGTCAAGGCAGTCTTGAGCTTTTGAAAGCTCTCCTCACGCCCATCCGACTACCTAAATGGAGCACCCATTCGGGTCAACTTGGTCAAAGGTGCTGCAATGGACGAGAAACCCCCCCTGAAGCGAAGATAATATCCGACTAAGCCGAGAAAACTCCGAATCTTAGTAGCTGAAGACGGTCTTGGCCAACTCTGAACCGCCTCTATCTTCTTTCGATCCACCTTAATCCCCTGACTGGACACCACGTGCACCAAGAACGGCACTGATTTGAGCGAAAACTCACACTTGGATAACTTGGCATAAAGCTTCTCCTCCCTCAACCACTGTAGTATAATCCTCAAATGCTGTGCATTCTCTTCCTAGTTACGTGAGCACACCAGGATATCATTAATAAATACTATGACAAACGAATCAAGATATGGCTGGAATACACTGTTCATCAGATGCATGAATGTTCCTGGGCATTGGTCAGCCCAAAAGACATCACAAGGAACTCATAGTGACCATAGCGGGTCCTGAATGCCGTCTTTAGAATAACCGAGTCCCGAATCTTCAACTGGTGATACCCAGACCTCAAATTAATCTTAGAGAATACCCTAGAAAAGGATACTTGTTCTTAATTGTTACTTTGTTCAACTGCCTGTTGTCAATGCACATACGCATAGTATCATCCTTCTTCTTCACAAACAGAACGGTGCACCCTAAGGCGACACACTAGGCCTAATGGATCCCTTATCAAGAAGCTCCTAAAGTTGCTCTTTCAATTCCTTCAACTCTGCTAGTTCCATACGATACGAGGGAATAGAAATGGGTTGAGTGCCCCGGCACCAAGTCAATACCAAAATCAATATCCCTGTTGGGTGGCATGCCCGACAGGTCTGCAGGAAACACATCCAGTAAGTCTCGCACTACCGGAATCGAATAAATAGTAGGAGTATCAGCACGAGCATCCCTCACAAAGGCCAAATATGAAAACCATCCCTTCCGAACCATCCATTGGGCCTTCAGATATGAATCACCCTGCTGGGAACATAATCTAGAGAACCTCTCCACTCGATCCTCGACAACCCCGGCATCGCCAATGCCACTTTCTTAGCGTGACAATCAAGAATAGCATGACATGGGGACAACTAATCTATACCCCCAATCACGTCGAAATCAACCACACTAAGCAATAAGACATCAACTCTAGTATTGAACCCTCTAATGGTCACCACACACGACCGATGCACATGGTCCACAGCAATAGTGTCGCTCACCGTCGTAGATACATGAACGGGTGAAACTACGGACTCACGGGGCACATCCAAATAACGAATAAAATAGGATGATACATATGAATAAATAGAACTAGGGTCAAATAATGTGGAAGCATCTCTATGGAACACTGAAACAATACCTATGATCACTACGTCTGAAGCAACGACCTCTGGCCTGGTAGGGATAGCATAAAATCGCGCCTGACCGCCACCTGATTGGCCTCCCCCTCTAGGGCAACCTCTAGCTACCTGAGCCCCAACCCCAGATGGCTGGGTGTGTGGTAAAGTAACTGGTGCAGAAGTCATAACCTGACCCCTCTGCTAAACTGGACCTCCAAAGCAATGGGGACACTGCCTCCACACAAGACAAAACTCCCCGCACTCGAAGCAACTCCTCGATGGTGGTGAGGACTAAATCGGACCCTAAGATTTAGAATAACTGCTAGAAAAACCTGGCACAGGTGAACCTTGAACAGATGGGGCACGGTATGAACTCTGATATGTGAGGGCACTACGAGATGACTGACCCGATCGAGCAAGCACTATATGAACCATGGCTAGTTGATGCGCCACGATGAACTGGACGAGCCATCTGAGCGGGCCTAAAAGGATGACCTCTGTTGTGGTAGGACTGCCTTCCAAAAAAAACACAGCTATAACCACCCAAACCACGAGGCCTCTTGGCCCCCCTCTCCTCACGCTCCTGAGTACGGACCCGCTCTAGCCACAAAGCTTTATCAACCACCTCTTCAAACATAGCACCTGATGCAATCTCTTGAGTCATAACAAAGTGCAGTCCATAGTTGAGGCCATCAATGAACCTCCTAATATTCTATTCTCTGTGGGAACCAACCAGATCGCATGATGAGCCAACTGTGGAAATCTCATCTCGTATTAGGTCACGGATATACCCTCCTGGCATAGCTGCTCCAACTGCCTAGGCAACTCCTCCCTGCGGGTCGGTGGCACAAACTTTTCCAGGAAGAGAACAGAGAACTCGTGCCATGTAAGTGGTGCAACACCGACTAGCTTGCTCCGCTCATAGGCCTCCCACCATCTGAAGGCTGCCCCCGATAGCTAAAAAGTAGTAAATGATACCCCATTAGTCTCCAGAATACTTGTCATGCAAAGAATCCGCCGCACCTATCCAAAATGTCCTGATCATCCTCTGACCCAACCCCACTGAATGATGGAGGCTTGAGCCTTCCAAGCCTCTCTATCTCTTTTGCTTGTCGTCACTAATAGTGGGACCCACCTAGGCTTGAGCAACTGCAACCGACTGGGCTAGTAGTACCCCCGGTGTCCGAAGTACATGCACCACCTGCTCTGGAGTACGGGCGGCGGGAGTCTGAGCACCTCACCCAGCCTGAGAAGTAGCTGGTATGGCCGGAACTGAAACTGCCTGAGCAAGGCTAGTGCATACAGTTAATATCTAGGCCAGAGCCTCCTGAAGGCCTGGAATCACAATAGGCACAACTGGTGCCTGAGCTGGTCCCATCGGCTCAACTATATTTGGAATCTGCTCCTAAGCTAGAGCAACTGGTAGATCTACAGGTGCTGCTCCAGCTGTGGTACTAGCTGTACCTTGGTCTCTACCACGGCCCGGCCCCTCGTGGCCCTAGCTGGTGGTACTGGTGGCCGTCCGCTCGATCTGGTAACACGTGTCCTCACCATTTTTGAGAGAATAGAATAACAAAATTTTAGTTTCTGGATTCAACAAATTCGCACGACAAGAATACAAGAAAGTAAAGTTTTCCTAATGGTTTGGCAGCTTCTCGAAGATAAGTACAAACGTCTCCGTACCGATTCATAGGACTCTACTGCACCTGCTCATGACTCGTGAGACCTATGTAACCTAGGCTCTGATACTAACTTGTCACGATCCAAAATCACATATGTCATGGTGACGTCTATCGCAATTCCATGCAAGCCGATAACTCACAAATAACCACGCATCTTTAATTTAAAACATATTGAAATAAGCTTAAATAGTAAAAATCTCATAATCAACTGATAAGGAAACTCCGCACTCAACACAAAATCCTCGAAAATTCGGGTGTCACTGAGTACATGAGCATCTAAATGACAACATAGTCTGACTGCTAAAACACTATCTAGAAAGATAGAATAGTACAAATAAACTGGAAAGAAGGAGATTCAAGGTCTACGGATGCCAGGGCAGCTACCTCGATAGTATCCAAGCAACTGATACTCCAATCTAGCATCCGTCTTGTCCAGAAGTACCTGGATCTGCACATGAAGTGTAGAGTGTAGTACGAGCGATCCAATGTACTCAATAAGTAACAATACTGATCTCGGGTTGAAAGCAGTGACGAGATCAACAGGTACAGTCTAAATACCGATTTTTAACAATATAGAAATATAGACATGCTTTCAAGTTTGAAATATAGACATGCTTTCAAGTTTAACAGCTTAAGTTCAACACAGATAAAATATGCCAATTGTGACTGATATGAGGAATGATACATCACTATATCTACATGTCAATTATGCATGCCAACTGTAATGCAACACAACGGTAAAAATATATGCATACTCTCAGAGTATTAATTTCACTTAGCATGCTCAGTCACTCAATCCTCCCAGTCACTTAGTCCTCCCAATAACACGACACTCGCACTCGGCACTCGCACTTGACACTTGCACTGAGTAGGTACATGCACTCACTGATGGTATGTTAGACTCCGGAGGTGCAGATCCTGCCCAAGCACTAAAATAATCCAATCATGGCATGAATCAATAAAGCCTGCTGCAGTGTGCAGCCCGATCCCATAAACATTACTCACAATCAGGCTCTCAGCCTCACTCAGTCATCAATCTCTCCAGTTTCTCGGGCTCACAAATCTCACAATAATTAGCCCAAACAATGATAATATGATATAACAGTAATGGCAACAGAGAGACTGATATATGATATGCAAAGCATAGATGTGACTGAGTACACAATTGAGAATTAGAAAATAATTCAACAACAAAACGACCACTGTGGGTCGCAATAGTACCAACATATAGCCTAATCATGATTTCTAACATGAATCACAGATCAGTTCCTCTAACACATGGAGAGTACACAAATAATTTAAGATTGGATGACTACACAGTTCCACAGAATCGGCCGAGTCACAATTTCTACGGTTCAAGCCCACACGCTGGTGACCTAGCATGTGCGTCACCTCAACACCATCCACATAACACGTAATTCGGGGATTCATACCCTCAGAACAAAGTTTAGAAGTGTTATTTACCTCAAATCGTGCAAATCTCTACTCCAACAAGCACTTGCCTCGCGAATCGGCCTCCGTATGACTCGAATCTTGCCACAAACAACTCAATAAAATCAACACAAGATATAGGAATCGATCCATATGATAAAACTAGGTTCTTTAACAAAGGCCAAAAAGTAAACTCAAAAGTCAACCCCGGGCCCACGTCTCGGAATCCAACAAAAGTTATAAAATTCGAACACCCATTCAATAATGATTCCACCCATACAAAAATTACCCAAATCTAGCACCAAATCGCCTCTTAAATCCTCAAATCTTACTCTCCAATCCCTAGTCCAAAATTCCCTAAATTCCACCTTAAAAACACATAACGTAGGTGGGATATTCAATGCGTATTCAATATTAATGATCAAAAGTGGCTTACCTCTTGAAACCTAGTGAAATCCTCTTCAAAACTTGCCTCAATCCGAGCTCCTAAAGTCCAAAAATGAATAAAATCTCGGAACCTTTCGAAATGATATACTGCCAGACACCTCGCACCTGCGGTTCACTTAATCGCTTCTGTGGTTTTGCAGGTGCGCCCTAAATTTGTTTATGCGGTTTCCCCCCTGAAGGCCCTGCCTTCGCTTGTACGGACCAAACTCTGCGTTTGCAGAGTCACACCTGCGACCTGGACTCCACTTCTTCGAAAAACGCCTGCCGCTCGCCTCTTCGCACCTACGCTCCGCTTCTCGCATCTGTGATCTTGCAGATGTGGCCACAACCTCGCACCTGCGGATACCCTCAGCCCAACCAAAATCTGATTTTGCAACGCCAACCATGCTTCTGTGGTCTCGCACCTGCGGCCAAATTCCTCGTAGGTGCGATTGCACCATACCAGAACTCTTCAGCAATTTCCTAAGTCCAAATTTCAATCCGATATCAACCCAAATCACCCCCAAGGCCTTTGGGACCCCATCCAAACATGACAACACATCCCAAAACACGATAGAAACTTAGCCGAGGCCTGAAATCACATCAAGCAACATCAAAAAACACGAATCGTACCCCAATCCAAGCCTATTGAAACTAATGAATTTCGAACTTCTACAATCGATGCCGAAACCTTTCAAACCAAATCTGATTGACCCCAAATTTTGCACACAAGTCATAAATGACACAAAGGACCTATTCCAATTTTCAGAACTAAAATTCGAGCCCGGTAACCACAAAGTCAACTCTCATTTGAACCTCTCAACTCTCTAACTTTCAATTCTTCCAAATTTCGCCAATTTAAGCCAAAATCATCTACGGACCTCCAAATCAATATCCGGACACTCTCCTAAGTCCAAAACACTAAACGAAGCTATCAGAACCATCAAAATTCCGTTTCGGAGTCATTTACGCATAAGTCAATATCCGGTCAACTTTTTCAACATAGGCTTCCAACCTTGGGACTAAGTGTCCTAATTCATTTCGAAACACCCCTGGAGCCAAGCCAACCACCCTGGCAAGTCACATAACAATAAATAAGCACAAAAGAAGCAATAAATAGGAGAACAAGGATATAATACTATCATGCTCCGACCTCGAGGAGCGCGACCGACGCTCAATCGAGATAACCCGACCAAGCAAGCCTGTATAATACCTTCTACCCAGACTCACCCACGCATAAAGAGAAGGTGTATTCCATTAATTAGACAATGAGAAGTTTACATGATCAATCCAAATTTCATCATCGTTAGAACTTCATTCAAGATTTTCCCAAAATATTACATTACATGTTCATAGTTTAGAAGTGGAAACATATGATACAAACACCACATTTCTTATTTGATTTCCCAAAACAAAGGTACCACCCACGCTATGTCTACGGATCCTCTAATAGATATAAAAGAGTAGCATGATGGTGCCAGCAACAAGGCTCCGGCTATATACCTCAAAACAATATACACAAAGGACAAGAGATACAAGACCCCGAATTGAAATAGGGCTCACCAAGTCAGCTGAGGAGAGGGTGTGCTGCTATTAATGATCAATACCACCTGCTATGGAACCACCTACATCCATTAAAGATGTAGTGTCCCCGGCAAAGGAGATGTCAGTACATATGGAATAGTACTAGTATGTAAACTAAACACCCTCTCAATAGAACGAGTAACAGTAAAAGGAAAAGGAAACATGAAATCAATAAGAGCCTCAAATAGTATTAAGGGGTCAAGTTAGGAAAAAAGTAAATTTCAAGTAAGTTTCGATATTTTTAAGTTGGGAGATCTTTAGTACCGATATACCATCGTGCTTTTGGCACAGCGTCCAATCTCAGCCCGATTGGCTAAGTCATCTCACCCCGAGACATCCACTCACAACACCACCATGTGCGCGGTATGGCGTCCGATCTCAGCCCGATCGGCTAAGCCATCTCACCACAATATTATGTGGGTCGACATCACATCACATCTTGCTAGTAGTAATCTCGTCCCACTTAAGGGGAAATAGCTCGACACATCAATCTCATCCCATATAAGGGAAAATAATCTCATCACGTCAACACGGGGATTTACCCCTCAATCACTCTTACACCAGCATGCGTACTTTCGGGGTTAGGTTATTTCGGCCTACCCTTCCTCGGTGACTAAACGATACTCCAAAAGCATTTATCATTTAAAGGATTGACAACTCATTTCATAACCTTTCACATGTCTTTCCATTTCATTGGCACTAGTGGCCACAATTGTAATATCATTCTTAGCACGTCGGATGTATTTCATATTTCATACTCACCCCTACCACTTTCAAGCGTTACCATGAATTATCATCAATAAGAGAACTTTAAATCAAGACTTTTAGCACACATATGAAAACATAAGAGTCTTAAGCACATTGAGTTTTTCTTCCACAAATAGGCATACCAACTTGCAATTGAAACATGATTTTAAATCACAACACCTTTGGTACATCGATCATGCTAGATTATATTCTCGGAGGGAATCATGATGCGATAGGAACATTTGGAGCACATTTTGAGTGTATTAATCTTTCAACACAACACTTATTTTAGAATAATCAAATCTTTTAGGGAGGACTTGGAACATGAGAAATGGAAATTGAGCCAATCATAATTGCAATTCATAGGACATCATGAAAATCGATCTACAAGAGGAGTTTAGCCAACATACCTCGCCTTGAGCGTCCTTAAATTACTACAATGTTCGGAAAATCTTAGCAACTTTGATCTATTTGGAAATATAACAAAATTGAACACAACGGAAGGAGTTCATGGTTCCAGCTCATTTGAGCATTTTATCAAGCACTAGGTGTGCATTAAGATTTCAAGATCCTCCTATGGTGGATTCCTCCATACCACTACCCAAAGTCTACCCAATTGAGCTCAACAACCTTGATAGTACATGCATGCATAATGTACAACTCCCACACCCAAGAATTTCTTTTCTCGTTACCCATTTTTAGTTAAATCCCGAAATTGAGGGCAAGGGAGTAGAATCTTACCTCTAGGATGAAGACCTAGTGAGTTTTTCTCGTTAATTACCTAGCTAATTAGTCATCTATTGCTATTCTTTTGTAATTGTCTGTTGTGTGTTGGCTTGCCTAGCCAATAGTGTTAGGCGCCATCCTGACCTCGTTTGGTTGGGATTTTGGGTTGTGGCACTTCCGGATTGGAGCAAGCGAAGGTATTCGAAAGGAAGTTATCAAGGTAAGTTGAGGTTTCTCTCCTAACTCAAGGGCTAGATTAGAATAGACATCAAATTGCTTGTTTGCTTTCCTAACAGTTCAAAATGAATTGTGTATACAATAGAAAAACTCTATGACAAAAAAATATTACTCCCTTCCGTTTCAAATTAGATGAGGTACGTTTCTTTTTAGTCTGTTCCAAAATAAACACATTTCTAAATTTGAAAATAATTCAACTTTAAACTCTTCATTTTACCGTTTTTACCTTTAACGAGAAGCTTTATAACCACACAAATGTCATGGCCCCATAAAGCTTTTACCGCTTAAGCTTTTAAGAGCACAAGTTTCAAAAGTCTTTTTTTTTCTTACTACCTCATTTAAATTGAAATGGAAGAAGTGGGTAATATGACTTTTGCAGTTATTTGCTTATATGCAATTATTTGTTTATGTGTATTTACTTCTATTGCTCAGACCTTCGTTCAGATTCAGAACAGAAAGTGATTAGTGATGGGATTTTAAAGGTGCATAAGGATCAACTAGACAAGTTATACGAAGTAACCGAGTTGCAACTAGCACCTCGTGACTTGTGAAAATAACGTGTGATAGAAATAGTAACAAACACAAGTATGAAAACATTACTACAACAAGGATGAATGAAAGACTAAGAAAGGCGGTCTTAAGATGCAGGAGGGCACATTGAGCCACGATCTACCAGATCGTAGTCACAACAGCTAGCATTATCAAAACCATCTAGATTCAGACCAAGGGAAAAATTTCTTATTCAATACACATGCAATTATTACCATATACGATAATTGATTCTTCTAAATAGAATTATCTATGCATATAACCATGTAGATCTATTTTATGTCATACATCATTTCAGTTATATCGGACAGAAAAACCTACTGACATCATATAGATCTCAGAATAATAGAGTTTGTACAGGCCTCTAAGCATCAAATATATATATGTTTAGATTATTAGTATATTTATAGGCCTACATGCATAAGAAATATCTGTATTGGGTCGGATACAATCAAGTAAAGTCGGGTCCGGGCATAATACGAGGCCGGGCCACCCCGGTCCAGAATTAGCAAGTCGGACGCACAGGATGGAACAACCGAAATAAGACAATCGATATGGTTGGCTAGGGAACGCTTCGTGAAAGGAGATCGGTCCTGCACCGTGTATCTCGCCAATCCCGGATATTTTGCCAGGAGTGATTATCTCAACCATTATAGCCATTATGCCATCATCTTAGGATATTCAATCCCGTAATTAATGGGATTTGCCTTGTAATCAGTTTCCTACTTTATTTAGGACTCTTACATTTACCTATAAGAAGGGCTTAGACCCTCCATTGTAAGACACAACACATTCTGAGAAAAAAGGCAATATATTTCTACTGTTATACGTTATTGTACCTACTGTTCATCGAAAATTCAATATTACATCCACTGTTGATCGAGATATTTCCCTATTTCATACGATTCATCATCAATCGTGTGATTTGCGGTTTGGCTATTCTTTTTCTCTTACAATATTCTAATCATTTATGTTACACTTTTACTTAGTATCAAATTGATTCGCGGATCCTTAGCACTACGAACAAATTTAATTGTTATCCGGTTTTAAGGGTAAACAGTTTGGCGCCCACCGTGGGGCCAAGGATATTAGTGAAATTTTGATACGTTTTCTCTTGCAAACACAATTTTACACTTGCTCTTTGCAGAATTCTCTGTTTTTCAGGATACAGATTAATCATGGCACAATCATTCCCCAGCGACAACGAGATCAACAACCAAATGGAAAACAACAATTTGCCCGGACATGAAGTCCCAGTCGACGTTAATTCTCAAGTGGCGATCGAAGCCGACCAGGCATCCGGCTCAACGCATAGCGTCCGGGGGGAGAACCGATCGGGAATTCAACAAAGCGGAGAGAGCGAAATCAGTCTCAGGGTAATATTTGACATGCTACAAGCTCAACAAGCGGCTATAGCCCAACTGCAAAGTCGCACCCAGAAGCCGGACAGAGCAAAAAATGCTCCCCTTCAGGCAGCAACCGAGCAAAACGAACCGGTTGCCGCGCAGCCGAATGAGAGCAGTTCGGGAGTCAACTCCGAGATTGTTAAAATGCTAGAAGAGTTGACTAAGCGGGTAGAGACAGGAGAAAAAAGAATCGAAGCCAACGACAAAAAAGTTGAAACATACAATTAGAGGGTGGACCAGATACCGGGGGCACCTCCAGTGTTGAAAGGCTTAAACGCCAAAAAATTCGTGCAAAAGCCTTTCCCGGCTAGTGCCGCTCCAAAGCTGATTCTAAAGAAAATCCGCATGCCCGAAATTCCTAAATACAACGGAACTTCGGATCCAAATGAGCATGTGATAGCTTACACTTGTGCAATAAAGGGAAATGATCTCGAAGACGACGAGATTGAATCTGTTCTCCTGAAGAAATTAGGAGAGACCTTGTCAAAAGGCGCAATGACTTGGTATCATAATCTGCCCCCGAACTCCATCGATTCTTCTGCCATGCTTGCCGATACCTTCGTCAAAGCCCATGCAGGGGCCATTAAGGTTGAGACAAGGAAGTCCGACTTATTCAAAGTCAGACAATGTAACACTGAAACGTTAAGGGAGTTCGTATCCCGATTCCAAATGGAGCGGATGGATCTACCCCCGGTAACAGACGATTGGGCAGTGCAAGCTTTCACCAAAGGGCTGAATACCAGCAGCTCTGCAACATCGAGGCAACTCAAGCAGAGTTTGATCGAATACCCGGCCATCACCTGGGCGAATATCCACAACCGGTATCAGTCAAAAATCAGGATAGAGGATGATCAGGTCGGAGTCACATCAGGTTCCTCTTATACAACTAAGACCTTTGATCGACCTCAAAGAGACAATTTCCATGAACCAAGGACGAACCGTGACAGGCATCAACCGTACCCGGAAGATCGACGGCTTGTATCGAGGGGACTCAAGGTCCCAAGACAAAACAGGTACGAAGGGAACCAAAGAAACAGAAGGCCGTTGCCAAAGGGCAACTTCGAGAAAACTAATGATCGACAGGAGGCGCCCCGGCTGGCCGAGTATAACTTTAATGTCGACTCAGCAACCCTAGTTTCAGCGATTGGCCGCATCAAAGACACCAGATGGCCAAGACCATTGCAAACAGACCCCACCAAGAGGGATCCTAACCTCGTATGTAAATATCATGGAACTCACGGCCATAGAACTAAAGATTGCAGACAATTGAGAGAGGAAGTTGCCCGGTTGCTTGAAAACGGGCATCTTCGGAATTTCTTAGCGACCGGGCAAGGGTTCATTATGAGAACAGGGACAGGCCGGCAGATCAAAGGGAGCCGAAACATACTATCAACATGATAATTGGGGGAACAGACGCACCCCAAGTACCGGTATTGAAGCGTACAAAAATTTCCATCACTCGAGAGAAACGAACTCGAGACTATGCACCTGAAGGACTCTATGCTTCAGCGACAAGGAAATCAAGGGCCTTACACAACCCCATAACGACGCACTGGTAATATCGATGTTGATACACGACACCCGAGTAAAACGCGTATTAATCGACCCTGGAAGTTCAGCCAACATAGTCCGGTCCTGGGTCGTCGAACAGCTGGGACTATCGAATCAAATCGTTTCCGAGGTCCGGATACTCAACGGCTTTAATATGGCATCGGAAACAACGAAGGGGGAGATAACATTGATGGTGAACGTCGCCGGTACCACCAGGGCAACAAGATTCTGTGTAATCGAGGGTGATATGAGGTATAACGCCCTACTCGGAAGGCCCTAGATACATGACATTAGGGCAGTACCATCAACCTTGCACCAGATGTTGAAATTCCCATCGGCAGAAGAATCACCACCGTTTATGGGGAACAGCATGCGGCGAGAGAGATGTTCGCAATAGAAGAAACAACATCGAAATCCATCAATCCACAACAGAAGGCCAAATAGCAATCACAAAGGTCGCCTTCGACAGATGAGGGCGAGCAAGATCAGCCCGATGAAGACAGCTTCGGGGCACCCCGATCCTTTGTTGTCCCGGATGAGGCCGACGCAACTAAATCAACGATCGAGGAATTGGAGCAAATCCCGATCCGCTATGACGCACCCGACCGGAAGGTATACCTGGGCTCGGGTTTGAACTCCGAGCTCAGGACCAAACTACTTTCTTTTCTTTCTGCTAACGAAAGTTCTTTTGCTTGGTCCCATTTGGATATGACAGACATACCACCGGAGATTGCGACACATAAGCTTAGTGTCGACCCAAAATTCCGGCAGGTCAAACAAAAAAGGAGGCCTCAATCCGAAGTCAAACAAGTCTTCATTCAGGAAGAGGTAACCAAAATTTTGAATATAGGGTCCATTCGAGAGGTAAAATACCCCGAATGGTTAGCTAACGTAGTTGTAGTGCCAAAAAAGGGAAACAAGCTTAGAATGTGCATAGATTATAAGGACTTAAATAGAGCGTGCCCTAAGGATTCTTTCCCACTGCCCAACATCGATCGTATGAACGATGCCACTGCTGGCCACGAGACTCTAAGTTTTCTCGACGCCTATTCTGGATATAACCAGATACAAATGGATAAGGACGATCAAGAAAAAACGTCCTTCATCACTAAATATGGCACTTACTGCTATAATGTGATGCCATTCGCGCTTAAGAATGCGGGGGCTACATATCAGCGCCTGGTAAATAAGATGTTCGAAAAACAACTAGGTAAAACCATGGAGGTTTATATTGATGATATGCTAGTTAAGTCCCTGCGAGCAGAGGACCATCTTAGTCATTTGCAGGAAACGCTCGACATTCGGGAAATTTCTCGGGTTCATGGTCTCGAACAGGGGAATAGAGATCAACCCGGACAAGATCAAAGCTATCAAGATATAAAGGTCGTCGACAGCGTCAAGGCCGTACAGAAACTCACAGGCCGGATTGCAGCATTAGGCCGTTTCATATCCCGGTCGTCAGACAGAAGCCACCAGTTCTTCAATCTACTAAAGAAGAAGAATGAATTTTCATGGGGACCAGAATGCCAACACGCTTTAGAAGAACTTAAGAGGTATCTTTCTAGCCCACCCCTATTACATACGCCAAAAATGGGCAAGCAATTACACCTTTATCTCGCTGTATCGGAGATAGCGGTGAGCGGAGTCTTGGTTCGAGAAGAACAGGGTACCCAGTTCCCCATATATTATGTTAGTAGAACATTAGGGGAAGCTGAAACTAGGTACCCGCACTTAGAGAAGCTAGCTCTAGCCTTATTAAGTGCTTCTAGGAAATTAAAACCATATTTCCAGAGTCATCCGATATGCGTAGTGACAACTTACCCACTTAGGAATGTCATGCATAAGCCCGAGCTATCGGGCCGACTGGCCAAATGGGCCATCGAGATCAGCGAGTACAATATCCAGTATCGACCTCGAACCTCGATAACAAGTACTGGCCGATTTTATCGCCGACTTCACACCGTCGCTCATTCCCCAAGTCGAGAAGGAACTCATGACTAAATCGGGGACTCCTTCGGGTGTGGACTCTGTTCACAGACAGGGCCTCGAATTCGAAAGGATCAGGCTTAGGTATCGTTCTAAAACCTCCAACCGGAAATACGATCAGGCAATCCATCAAGACCGTAAAATTGACTAACAATGAAGCCGAGTATGAGGCTATGATTGCAAGTCTCGAACTGGCAAAGAACCTTGGGGCGGAGATAATCGAGGCCAAATGCGACTCTCTCCTTGTGGTCAACCAAGTGAACAGGACATTCGAAATTAGAGAAAGCCGTATGCAAAGGTATGTAGATAAACTTCAAGTCACTTTGCACAGGTTCAAGGAATGGACCCTGCAGCACATTCCCAGGGAACAAAACAGCGAAGCCGACGCTCTTGCGAACCTGGGATCGACGATCGATGATGAAGAGATCGACTCCGAAAAAGTCGTACAGTTGATGAGATTGGTGGTAGAAGAAGGCCACGCCGAGGTCAACCCGACAAGCTTGACGTGGGATTGGAGGAACAAGTACATAGAGTACCTCAGCTCGGGCAAGGTTCCACACGACCCTAAAGAGTCGAGAGCTTTGTGCACAAAGGCAGCCCGATTTTGCTTGGCCAGCGATGGAACCCTTTACAGGAGAACTTTTGGATGACCCTTAGCTATATGTCTCGGCCCCGGGGATACAGAATACATCCTGAAAGAGATACACGAAGGGGCTTGTGGCAATCATTCGGGCTCAGATTCACTAGTGCGGAAGGTAATCCGAGCCGGCTATTACTGGGTCGACATGGAAAAAGACGCAAATGAGTTCGTGGGCAAATGCGATAGGTGTCAAAGACATGCACTGGTCATTCACCAGCCCGCCGAAACTCTGCATTCTGTTATATCACCGTGGCTATTTATGAAGTGGGGGATGGATATAGTAGGGCCACTCCCTCGAGCACCAGGTAAGGCTCAATTCATCCTTTTTACAATTGACTATTTTTCTAAGTGGGTGGAAGCACAGGCTTACGAGAAAGTTAGAGAAAAAGAGGTGATCGACTTCATATGGGATCACATCATCTGCCGATTTGGGATGCCTTCCGAGATCGTGTGCGACAACGGAAAATAGTTCGTCGGCAGCAAGATAACCAAATTCTTCGAAGACAATAAAATCAAAAGAATATTGTCGACTCCCTACCATCCCAGTGGCAACGGCCAGGCGGAATCAACCAACAAAACTATTCTTCAAAATTTGAAGAAAAGGTTAATCGACGCCAAAGGAAGATGGAGAGAAATGTTGCCCGAAATCCTGTGGGCATATCAGACAACTGAAAAAACCAGTACCGGAGCCACCCCATTCTCTTTAGTGTACGGCGCCGAAGCTTTGATACCGGTCGAGGTAGGCGAACCGAGCATCAGATTTCAGCATGCAACCGAAGAATCCAACCAAGAGGCTATGAATGTTAGCCTAGAGCTGTTGGATGAGAGAAGGGAGGCTGCCTTGGTTCGAATGGCAGCTCAAAAGCAGAAAATCGAGAGATACTATAATCGGAGAGCTCGACTTCGACACTTCAACACTGGGGACTTGGTGCTCAGGAGAATCACTCCCAATACTCGAGACCCTAACGAAGGGAAATTGGAACCAAACTGGGAAGGTCCCTACACCATACTGAAGGCCACCGGGAAGGGTTCCTACAAGCTAGGGACTGTGGATGGTAAACAGTTGCCAAACAACTGGAATGTAAGGCACTTGAAGAGATACTACTGCTAAGGTACTTTACTCTGCCTTTTTTTCTACTTTCTTTTTACTTCGTTTATCGATACTAACATATGCAGGATAGTTCGACGTCAGACAAACACCGAACATTTAGGCTGAAAGCACGCGCTGCACTCTTTTTTCCTTCGACCGGTTTTGTCCCAATCAGGATTTTCCGGCAAGGTTTTTAATGAGGCAGCCATATGTCGTGCTACCATAGATCAATTGTATTAAACTCTAGCTACAGTCGCTTGAATAGTCCAAGTTCGAGAGGCTGAAATGAAGATCATTAGGAATTGATGTAAGGGTCAAACGGCCAGAAGAGCCGTGCCCGAATAAAACGATCTAGTTCGCCTCCGACCATTGAAGATGTACAACTATACAAATATTAATAAAGTTGTTTGATGCCTACATTGTGTTATCAAGCCTAAGGGCTTTTCTTATTATCTCCGCACTGATAATAATCGATACTAGAGAGAAAAGTGCATTGAGATCGAGGGGAATAAGACCTAACAAGGCAAACCCCTAAACTGATAAACCAGGCTAAGGCCTTATTAAAGTTAGTAAAGCGCATAGGGAGTTAAGACCGATCTCGGAAATCCCGATAATTCTTACTCGATCGAAGTTTGAAGGGATAAGACCTGACAAGGCAAACCCCAAAACTGGCACACCGGACTAAGGCCTTATTGAAGCCGATAAAGCATGAAGGGGATCAAGATCGATCTTGGCAATCCCGACTTGTGGCCAAGGCCGGATCAAATTAAAAATTCTTATTCGATCGAAGCTCGAAAGGAAAGGGCTAAGTTAAACTTATTTGATAAGGGTCCAAAATTTTGCTAAGGCATGAACCCGACCCCTATAAGCTAAAGGGTTGAAGATGGAACAAGTAACATCTTGTTAAAGCCAGGCCAAGGCCGAGTTAATTATCGCTTTGAACGAGGCTAAGCCTAACCGTTATCCAATGTGTTGAGAACTTATTACGAGGCTAAAGCCGGGCTAGTCGCTAACCAGTCGGTCACGATTTATGATCCTAGCTAAGGCAAGACATCTTGACACATGAAAATCAAAAACGAACTTGGGATATATTGAATGAAGATTATTACACAAAATGGGATAGCTAAGTCAGTAAGGCTATAAAGAAAACAACAATGTCAGTCTGAGCCATCTTTGTATTCTTCAGGAAATGTTTTCCTTCTCATTTCTTCCTTGATTTTTGATGCCTCAGCGACATCGGAAGATAAGTCGAAGCCACGGTCCTGAAGCTCCTCGAGAACGGACAGGCGAGTTTGGCATTGAGTGTACTCAGTCGTCGCCTTTGATTGCTCGTGCGCTACTTCGGCATCAGCTTTATACTGGGCTATCAAGCTGTCAGCTTTGGCCTCGGTAGCAGCAATTTCTAACTTGGCTTCTTGGAGTCGATTGGCCAGGGCCGCCCGTTCTTGGTTGGTCGATTCAGCTAGAAGCCGATGATATTCATTGTCCTTGGTCAAGGCTTCAATTGTTTCGTGAGCGGCCGAAACTCGTCCTTGGAGAGACGTCGTCTCTGCAGTGAGAAGCTCGGTTTTGACTCTCCAACCGCTAGCTTCGGCTTTTGCCCCACTCAGCTCCGATTGAAGCTGGTCCAATCGGCTGTCCATTTGCCTCAATCGATCGACATAAGAGGCACGCTCGACTCGAAGGTGCGCCAGTTCATTTTCAAGCCGCTGACGCCTTTCCCACTCTTGTGCCATTCCTTCTTTGATACGAAGGAACACTTCGTGATTAAGCACTGAAGACTGTGGGAAATTCGAACAAAGAACTTTCAGTATAGGAATATGAACCAAAATAGTGAATATAATCTAAGGAGAATAGAAGAACTTACTTTATTCAATGCTTGTTGAGATTCATTGAGCAAGCAAGCCCAGTCCACGGCATTCATAGCAGTTCGATCATCTTTAGTGATCAAGCCATGAAGGTAGCTTGCTATACCTACCGGGGGGCCCAGCCCTCGGGCATCCTCAGGGATAGCAAGGGTTATCACCCGACTCCTCTCTGGGTTCGAGCTCAGCGCAGGGAACTTATCCACTAACTTAATACCGGCCGACGTTCCACTTGTTTCGGCTGAGGGACTCCTTTTGGGGATTTCAAGGCCGTAAGTATCAGCCGATGACACCCCGTCGAAGAATTCCTCGAAGACCCATGCTGTGGCCGGTATCTTGCCCGGCATGTGAGTCCCAGCATCTCGGATTGTCTCCGAGAAGGAAGGAGAATGCGACACCTCGGGAATATCCGAAGATCTTTGTGCCGCCTTTTGAATATTGGCCCGACCTTCGGCCCTTGCTCCCTTTTCAATACGAGCTCCTAGGGAGGCACCGGTTTCCTCCGCAACAGACTCGGGGACTTCCCGAGGGGTTTTAGCAAGTTCAGGACTCCTCGCCCCATCGGAGTCCTCACTCAGTTCAATAGCGGTGTCGGGGGCTATGATTTTACGAGCCGCCTTTTTCTGCCTTTTCTTGTTTTCGGGCTCAGCATGGTCAGGAGCCCTTATTCTTTTCTTTCCTTTTTCCTTCTCCGACGCGGGAAGGGGACAGGGAACTGTCCCACTGGTAACTGCCGACCTCAACTCGGCGTCCTTCGAGAGGCCTACAAAATGTGAATTCCAAAGTATTGAGTACTGACGCCGATCGATCTGAGAAAGATGAATGTAGATAAAGCTTACCATGGTTCTTAGCCTCCCAGAGACCTTTCGATATCTCTCTCCAGGCCTGCTCGTAATACGACCTCTAGGCCACGATTTTCCTGACCCAGTCCATCAGGTTGTCGATCGCGGCCGGTGCCTAGGAAACGGCTGCACATGATAACACATCAGTCATAGGCTGAAAAACAGTATCAGAAGAAGTCAGATAGGAAAACACTTACGTTTCATGTTCCATTTTTCGGGGAACGACATATCTTCGGCAGGGATCAGATCAGAAGTTTTAATTCGAACAAATCGGCTCATCCAGCCCCGATCCCTTTCCTCGTCGATGCTCGAGAATGGGGCCTTACTGGCCCGGCGAACCAGCTTAATCAGCCCCCCTCGGAACATTCGGGGACTGTATAACCTGAGCAAATGGTCGAGGGTAAAAGGATGTCCCCCCTCTACCTTGTCTATGAAAAAACGAAGAAGATAGATTATCCGCCACACGGAAGGATGTACTTGAGCCAAGGTAACCTGGTCTCTCCTACAAAACTCGATGATTAGAGGATCTATAGGCTCTAATGTGAACGGATAAGTATACACACTAAGGTATCCCTCCATGTATGTGGTAATAGCTTCGTCTTGGGAAGGGATCACTATCTCCTTGTCGGTCCAATGGCATTCGGCCTTCACCCTTTCTAGATGTTTTGGGGTGATCAAACTGACATACTCAGAAACCGGTTCACCACGGCCGGACACCGGGGAAGATTTCTCGACTTTGAAGTCGAAGCCTATATAGCATCCCACTGGGATAAAGGCCTTCAATGGAGGCTCCATGGAAGGCTCTTCAGTGCGGACGGGCTCAGCCTCTTCAACAGGCTGAGCGGGAGAAGTTTGTCTTAGAGGAACTGATTTGGAGGTTTTGGCAATTGAAGTAGCAAGAAGTGAAGAAGATTAGAAGGCTTTCGATGAAGAAGACTAGAGGTTTTTTTTTCTGCTCAAGAAGATCGAAAGAGACAAAGTGATTAATTGCGTGAAGACAAACAGACTAATCCAAAGGAGGAGGAAGTATTTATACTTTCTCAAAAAGCGGCGGCGCGAAACATGAGGCAAGCGGCATTAAATGCACGCATTTAATACAATGAAAAAGGTATAAAATTCTGCAAAAGGCAGGTAATGATTTCCTGCATCGACGGTTGTGTGCATCACTACGCTACCGTCATACACAGGATCTTTTTGGGGATAAGCGATTTTGACAGCTGTGTTTCCACGACACATTTAGTGGTAATGTCGATCGCCTAACTAATGAGCCCGAGGAATGATAACTCATATCGTTTTTTGTCCTTACTCTCCAATAAATGAGGGGACTATCTGTATTAGGTCGGATACAACCAAGTAAAGTCGGGTCCGGGCATAATACGAGGCCGGGCCACCCTGGTCCGAAATCAGCAAGTCGGACGCGCAGGATGGAACAACCGAAATAAGACAATCGATATGGTCAGCCAGGGAACGCTTCGTGAAAGGAGATCGGCCCCGAACCGTGTATCTCGCCAATCCCGGATATTTCGCCAGGAGTGATTATCTCAACCGTTATAGCCGTTATGCCATCATCTTAGGATATTCAATCCCGTAATTAATGGGATTTGCCTTGTAATCAGTTTCCTACTTTATTTAGGACTCTTACATTTACCTATAAGAAGGGCTTAGACCCTCCATTGTAAGGGACAACACATTCTGAGGAAAAAGCAATATACTTTTACTGTTATACGTTATCATACCTACTGTTTATCGGAAATTCAATATTACATCCACTGTTCATCGAAATACTTCCTATTTTCTCATAATTCATCATCAGCTGTTGGTTAATTGCGGTTTGGCTATTCCTTTTCTCATATAATATTCTAATCATTTACGTTATACTTTTACTTAGTATCAAATTGATTCACGGATCCTTAGCACCACGAACAAATTCAATTGTTATCCGGTTTTAAGGGTAAACATTTAGTACATTGAAAACAACTAAAATTGTGATTGCTAAATCTTTCCTTATTTAAACTAGGTAAAATGTCTTATATTTAGCACTTTAAAACCACATAAGATTTTACTTTATAAAAATAATTATTTAAAGTATATTATAATAAACTATATTTAAGACTAATCCTCATATTAGGACTTTGGAGTCAATTACAATATTATTCAAAAGAAATTTTGTCTGTATTATGTTTTTGTTTTGCTAGAAGCACAAGCATTCCTTTTTTTTTGGGGGGTTCAAAAAGCACAAGCATTCTTAGACGGGAACTACGCCATATTTGTATTTGTGTTTATCAACTTGAATTTTAGTTACGTTTAGTAATTTTATTATGTCTTTAAAAGTGGATTTTCTTATCTTTTACTTTGTGGTGCATTCATAATTATGGTTGATTGCTGCTTCAACATGGAAAAAAGTCTTTTTTAGACTTTTTTTTGGGGTCCTTTTTACTTTGCCATATCAATAGTTTGATATGTTTGTTTTTGGTTATTAGTGTTTCTCTTCTGTTTTTCATCTCTTTTTATGTTTTTAACTTGGTATTGTTTAATTCTTGTGCTTTATGTTTATCCTTGGCTTCGGATAATAATTAAATTTGTACTTAGTTTTAAGAACACGTGATTTGGTTTGATACAAATAAAGGATAATAAAAATAAAGACTAAATTCAGTAAGTAAATTGAGAGAGAATGCAAACCACAAGTCTAGAATAGCTTGACCTTGATTGATTTCTCTAAGATAGACAAATATGAAGCAAATGGATAAAGAAAATAATTAGAGCAGGCTGTGTTTTTTGTATATTGATGATCGTTTTCTGATGATCCTTTTACAATTAAGCTGCCCCTTTATATAGGGAGGGGAATGATTCTTATACAAGGTAAAAAACCTATCTACAAGGTAAAATATCCCTTGAATTACTGATTTCAACGTCTTTGTTGATTTCCGTCATGGTTCCCGCCAAGATATTTACGTATCACGGGATTTCTGGTCCTTCCGTTACGCGAATCTGATAATTTTACCCTATGACATTTTACCCTAATTGACCTCAACGATCTCATCTCGAATATCATGGCTTCGAGTTCTATTTTGACGACGCCCGATCTCGACCTTCGTTCCCTGATGCCTCGACCCCGGCCTGTCAAGCAATAATTCTAATCGACACCAGCTGTATAAATTCGAACCCGATTCATCCCTACACAAGCGATCCGAGTTCGACCCAATACAGATAGTCCCCTCGTTTTTTGGAGAGTAATGATGAAAAACGATATGAGCTGCAACTTTTTGATTAGGTCAAATGAAGACATACTTATGGCACGCGTGACATGGAATTCGGGGCGTCACATCAAAAGAAACAAAACGTCACACTGATAAATGACGGTGGCATTGTGACGCACGTGGTAAGTATCGAAAACGCCTTTTCAGAGACCAACTGAGGACAAGCCTCCGCAACGGCTGCAAATGTTAATTGATGCTTCCTCGTTTTGGGACGCGAACCGTCACCTTTAAGAAGGTATAAATAGCTCTCTTTATCTTCAATTTCAAAAGTTTGTGTTATTTGAACATTCTTTTCTTCAAACTCTCTGAGTTTTCCTGCAAGTGATCCTCCCCTTTATTCTTGTCTCACTCTTGCATCTATTAGCTTCTTTAACTCTTTATTAACAATGGCAAAAATATCCAAATCTGTTTCCCAGAACAAACCCCCTCTTCTTCTCAACCCGCTGAAGATCCTGAGCTTGTCGTTGTTGAGGAAACTGCGACCGAACCCCCTTTGAAAGCATTCGTACCGACTGGGTGTTCAGTTGGTACCGATTTCAAGGTAGAGAAGGCTTATTCGGTACCAGGCCGGTGCGAACCGGTCACTAGATACATTTGCTCGATTACGAACAAAATCATCGACAAGGTGAAGGAAGATTGTAACTGCGTTGATAAATGCATGGTGGTTCCCGCACCGGAAGAGGTGATCACCACCCACGTGGAGGGCTACTTGAGTGTTTATACTTATCCCTTCACGTTGGGCCCTTTAGACCCCATCATCGTCGCCTTTTACAAAAGGTATGATGTAACGCTAGGTCAGATTCACCCCTCCGTTAGGAGAATAGTCATTCTCTTCCGCTTTTTTGTAAGTAAGATCGACGGGCACCCTTTTACCCGTCGATCATCTCCTGCGGCTATACAGTCCCCGAATCTTCCGAGGGGGGATTAATAAAACTTGCTCGCCGGGCAAGCAAAGCCCCCTTCTCGAGCATTGACGAGGATAGGGATCGAGGTTGGATGAGCCGATTTGTTCGGGTGAAAACATCGGACCTGATTCCGGCCGAAGACATGCCGTTCCCTGAGAAGTGGAACATGAACCGTAAGTGTTATCCCCCTATTCCAATTTGTTCGACGTTTTTCCTTTGTTATTTCACTAACTCATTTCACATGGTGTAGCTGTTTCTCGAACGCCGACCGCGATTATGCACCTGAAAGAATGGGTCGAAAAAGTGGTGTCTTAAAGGACCTATTCGGAGTCTGCCTGGCGCGAGATATCGAAGGGCCGATGGGAGGCCAAAAATCATGGTGAGACCGATAACGTTTAAGTTCTACGCCTTATATTATCGATAATGTTGTCGATTTATAACTTACTTCACTCTTCATTTGCAGGTCTATCAAAGGACGTTGAATTGAGGCCAGCGTCCCCTGATAGTGAGGTTCCCTGCCATCCCCCTGCCTCAGAGCAGGAGAAGGAAAAAAAGAGGAAAGAAGTCCCCAGTTCTTCTGAGCCCGAGAGAAAGGGACCGAGGAAAAGGATAGCTCGTAAGCCCAAGATCTTGGACTCAACTTATCGGCTGAGAGACGAGTCCGAGGAAGACGAAGATTTCGAACCTTTGGCAACGAGCCGTCTCGGGCAGTGCCGAGCAGAGGGCCGATGAAACACATCTTCATCGAGTCGAGGGCCCCAAAATGGGGGCGAGAATTGGGGCTTTAGCCGATGCGAGAGGGGCGACGCAGGGAATCTCGGGCCCCATAGAAACAATAGACTCCCCTTCTTTCTCGGAGTCAACCTTTAACGAGGCCCGAGCCGTAAAAGGACACTCCCCGGGCAAAAGTCATATACTGGAAGGCCCTTTCCAAGGTTTCTTCGACGGCGTAGAATCGGCTGATACTTTTGGGCTCGGTAATATAGAAGTACCGAGGAAGAGTACCTCCACCGGAACGAGCAAGGCATCTTTCGGTCCAAAGGTGGTCGATAGATTCCCTGCTCCGAGTTCAGATCCTGATCGAAAGCGGATAATAAGGTTTGCCATTCCCGAAGATGCTAGGGCCCTTTCTGCGCCTGTGGGGGTGGCTAGTTATATCCGGTGTTTGGTAACCGAAGAAGATCAGGCCGCAATGAACGAGGTGGATGTACCCTGCTTGTTCAATAAGGCTCAACAAGCACTAAATAAGGTAAGTTTCTGATAAGCCTTATCTGGTGTTCGTCATTTTGCATTTCAAACTTCGACTAACTGTCATATTTTCTCTTGTACTTGTAGGCCTCGATGCTTCATCATGAGGCTTTTCTTCGACAACGGGAAGAATCGGCGGTTTGTGAGCGGCTTGAAGGGGAGATGTCGACCCTTCGGGCCGAACTGGACTTCGTGCGTAGAGAAAATTCTAGCTTAATCGAGCAGATGGGTAGCAGCTCGAACAAATAAAACAATTCCGATTTGCGGAAAGTGAGGCCAAAGCAGAAATCAATGAATGGAGAAACAGGACGGATCTGCTGACTTCGGAAAAGGAGGCCCTCCAAGCTCAAATGGTTTCATTGGAAAACCAATTATCGGAGGCAAAAGGGAAAATCGGGACTCTGACTAAAGGCACCGATGTGCTTCAATCCCAAGTCGATGCGCTTACCTCGGATTGTGAAGTTTTGGTCAATGAGTTACAAATGGCGAAATCGGAGGTTGCAACATCCAAGGCTAAGGCCGGTGAGTTAGTAGCCCAGTACAGGGCCGATGCCGAGGCTGCTCAAGATCAATCGAAGATTTTGGTCGAATATACCAAGTGTCAAACTCGCCTATCTGTTCTCGAGGAAATACAAGATCGGGGCTTCGATCTATCAACCGAGATCGACGATGCCAGGAGGATCGAAGCCGAAGCCAGAAAACAAGCCTTCCCAAAAGAAGAAGACTCCGAGAATTCTGAATGAAGCGCCTCTTTTGTAAACACATTACACATTTTTTTTTGTAATGAAGTCCCCACTTCTATAAATATACTTTGTACATTTATATATAAAAGTCTTCTTTTCTTTTCATTCCTTGTTGACTCATTTCGATTCTTTGTATTAGAACTGATGGTTCAACTTAGCGAGTTTTTTGTTCTTCAAGCTCAGTTTAGACTTAGCCAACTCTAGGATATGCCTTAGTAGACTTTCCCTCTCTTCGATCGATTTGGTAGGGCCTTAGCCTTGAAAAGATCTAGGGTTTGCCTTAATAGGTCTTATTTCCCTTCGAGTTTCATTAACTCTGCATAGCCTTAGCCTTTTAAGAAATCGGGGTTTGCCTTAGTAGGTCTTATTCCCCTTCGAGTTTCATTAACTCGGCATGGCCTTAGCCTTTTAAGAAATCGGGGTTTGCCTTTGTTACAACCCGTAAAAAATCGTACGTTAGAATACGTCGTGAGATAGTTCACATATCAGAGCCTAAGAACCCGGAAAATAGTTCAAAAGTTAAGAAAAAGAGCAAAGGTGTCGCATAGTTGGATATGCGACCGCAAAGCACAAATGCGGACCGCATATCCAACACCAAGATCGCAAACTGAGACAGATTTCTGGGCTGAAATTGTGTCAAAATACGGCCAGTATGCGGACTGCATAATGCAAACGCGGACCGCAAATGTGACATCTTCCATCGCAGAATGGAACAAAGTTCTAGGCTGAAACCACGTCAGAAACGCGACCAGAATGCGGTCTCATTGTTGAAAATGCGAACCGCAAATCTGGCCCTCCTGCGACGCATAGTGTGACAGATTTCTGGGTTGAGATTTGCGGCCAGAATGCGAACCGCATGTCATGTTTGCGGCTGAAATGCGATCGCAAACCTGAAAAACACCAGACACGTGTGTCACTTATTGACAACCTATAAAAGGGGTCCAACCCAATTCTTTCTCATTTTTCTGAGGCTCAAATACAGAAAGAAGACCCTCACGACTCTTTCTCATAATCCCACACCAACATAATCAATTTCTTCCTCTTCCAAGCCCTAAATTGAAGAAGGAATCAAGAAATTGAAGAACTAAAGAGAAACCCTAGCTGAGTTTCCTCCTCCTACAAACCCAAATTGAGGGCGAGACTTAGAATTTGAGGTATCAAAGGAAAAAGGCTAGATAATTCACATGCAAGGTAAGATATTACTTCCTTTCATGTAATGTTCCCTTGGGCATTGGTGATATGTTGTTGCGTGCCTGTAAGGACTCATGGGGAGGTGTTTGGAAGCCATGAAATCAAGATAAACACTGCTAAACGGAATGGATCATGGTTATTATGAGTCGGAAATGAGTTGCATGTGTTATAAATATGTTTGATAAGGTAGGGGAGGAAGGGTGCAGAGAAGCACCATATGAATTTAGGAGATTTTGATTTATGATAGCTATGACGCGTAGTGAGTAACGATTGAACTGTTCTTTAATTGTAGACTAAGGAATTGTAGCGATTGCGTAGCTTGAGAATTGGTGCAGCGTATACCAGGTATGTAAGACTATACCGTTCTTTCTTTTGCACGACTCCTATCGATTACAATGCAATAAACGAGCCCCAAAAGAATACTATACTCTTAGAAGTTAGGGCTGCTTCCCTCTATGGAAAGATTGCTCTTGCTCTTATGAAATCAATATTGTTGGTATTTCTTGAGTCTTATAAGGTTCATGTTAAAGAGGTATTCTTAATTACGTCTAAAAGAAAAAGGGGATAACAATCGTATGTCACTAAAAAGGGTTTGGAACATATTTTAATAAATGAGCACGCAATATATATGTATATATGTGAATAATCTAATTCTTATGACCGCGCCTAATGAAGGCCGGGTATGTTATGACCGTGCCCAATGAAGGCCGGGTATGTTATGACCGAGCGTAATATGGCCGGGTAAGATATGCTATGATACGATGATGATGACTAGCCCACAGAGGCATATGATGATGATGAGCCCACAGAGGCATATGATGATGACGAGCCCACAGAGGCGTATGTAAATGTATGAGGTAACGACTATGTAAACGTATATGATACCAATAAATGTATATGAAAATGGTAAGCCCATAGAGGCGTAGGTATAAGACGATGATAATGATAATGAATACGAATATGATGATGTTACAAAGGTTATGTGTATATGTATAAGCACTACGAACATGTCATGGTTAGCCGCCCTCAGAGGCGTTCAGATGGTACAGGTTACATGTTTCTTGTCCTGATGCTTATGTTATTGCTCATATATGATGTTTCATGTCTTACATACTCAGTACATTATCCGTACTGACGTCCTTTTTCTGTGGACGCTGCATGTCGTGTTGCAGGTCCTGGTAGACTGATATTCGCAAGATTCATCCTCCGGACTTGCTATAGCATTGGTATGCTGTTGTATAGGCGTTGTGGGCATGTGGGGGCCCTGTTCTGACATAGGTTATATTATGTATGTTCTTGTAGAGGCTCATAGACAGATGTCAGTGTATGTATAGACAAGTGCTGGATTGACTCATGAACAGTTGCATTGTCTCGTCGGCAAATGTATTTTGTTGTATAGCCTTGCATTTGTAGCCTCGTTGGCACGTTATGTACATAAGTATGTTGATGTCGTGGTATGATGTTTCGGTCTATTACGATGTTGTCCGGAACTGCATGCATGTGACAAGCCATCTAAATAGTTAAGTAAGTAAGATAGTTGATATGAAGGGTATGCCGGCACTCTGCGAGCAAGGTGCCATGTCGCGGCCCTCCGGTTGGGTCGTGACAGCCTTAGTAGGTCTTATTCCCCTTTTGAGTTTCATCTACTCAGTATGGCCTTGGCCTTTTAAGAAATCGGGGTTTGCCTTAGTAGGTCTTATTCCCCTTTGATTAAATTTGATTTTCAGATGAAACTCATAGCAATGTTAGTTTTTGATTGAACAATGAAAATCGAAATGGCCCTTGGGCTCAGAGACAGGATATCGGTGCAAAAGAACTTTTATTATTATTCAAGTGCTTGTACATTTGCTTAGGGAATAAATCAATCTATTTGGGTACGACTCTTTTGACCGTTTGACCCTTACATCGATTCCTAATGATCTATGAGAAGTTCGCCCGAATTGAAGTAGCTAAGTAGTCTTCCGATGTTTGAGGTCGATTGAAGTTTAGCACTGAACATTGTTGTCTTCGATATGCGACCAGCCTTCAAATCTAAGTTAGCACATTTTCGGTTGCCTCATTAAAAACCTTGCCGTAAAACCCAATTTGGGACAAAATCAGTCGAAGGGAAAAAGAGTGCAACACGTGCTTTCAGTCCTAATGTTCTGTGCTTTCCAGTTCGAGGTTACTTTACTTGATACCTGTGAGTGTTAGTAACATAAAACAAACAAAAATGAAGAGTGAAAGATCGTACCTCAACAATAGTATCGTTTCAAGTGGTTTATGTTCCAATTGTTCGGCAGCTGTTTGCCGTCATTGTTCCAAGCTTGTATGATCCCTTTCCGGTGATCTTTATGACGGAGTAAAGCCTTTCCCAGTTCGGCCCCAATTTCCCTTCGTTTAGGTCTCGAGTATTGGGTGTAATTTTTTTGAGCACTAGGTCTCCGATGTTGAAATGTCGAAGATGGGTTCTCCTGTTGTAGTACCTTTCAATCTTTTGCTTTTGGGCGGCCAATCGAACAAGGGCTGCTTCCTTTCTTTCGTCCAATAGTTCCAAATTGGTATTCATAGCCTCGCGATTCGATTCCTCGGTTGCATAGCGAAACCTTATACTCGGTTCGCCTACTTCGACCGGTATCAAAGCTTCAGCACCGTACACTAGGGAGAAAGGGGTGGCTCCGGTGCTGGTTTTCTCGGTTGTGCGATACACCCATAGGACTTCAGGCAATATCTCTTTCCATTTCCCCTTTGCGTCAATTAACCTCTTTTTGAGATTTCGAAGTATGATTTTGTTGGTCGATTCAGCTTGCCCATTGCCTCTGGGGTGATAGGGCATCGATAGGATCCTTTTGATCTTGTTATCTTCAAAAAACTTCGTCAGTTTGATGCCGATGAATTGCTTCCCATTATCGCACATGATTTCTGATGGCATCCCAAATCGACATATAATGTGATCCCAAATGAACTCGATCACTTCCTTTTCCCTAACCTTCTCATATGCCTGCGCTTCAACCTCTTTGGAGAAATAGTCAGTCATAAAAAGAATGAATTGGGCCTTACCTAGTGTGTAGGGGAGAGGGCCGACGATGTCCATTCCTCATTTCATGAACGGCCACGGCGACAAGACCGAATGCAACGTCTCCCCGGGCTAATGGATCATCGGTGCGTGTCTTTGGCACTCGTTACACTTGCGAACGAACTCCTTTGCATCTTTTTCCATATCAATCCAATAATAACCGGCTCGGATTATTTTTTGGACCAGGGATTCGACACTGGAATTATTCCCACACGTGCCTTCATGTATTTCCCTTAAAATATATTCGGTGTCACCTGGTCCCAGACATATTGCGAGGGGGCCATCGAATGTCCTTCTAAATAAGGTTCTATCATCGGATAAATAGAACCGAGCCGCCTTTGTGTGCAACGTTCTTGATTATTTTGGGTCCGAGGGGAGGTTACTGGAGTTGAGGTACTCTATGTACTTATTCCTCCAATCCCAGGTCAGACTTGTTGAATTGATTTCGGTGTGGCCTTCCTCCACTACCGACCTCATGAGCTGTACGACCTTTTCGGATTCGATCTCGTCATCTTCGACCGATGATCCCAAATTGGCGAGGGCATCGGCCTAGCTATTTTGCTCTCGAGGTATGTGTTGCAGGGTCCATTCTTTGAACCTATGCAGCGTGACTTGTAGCTTGTCTAAATATCTCTGCATTCGTCCTTCCCTTACTTCGAAAGTTCTGTTAGCTTGATTCACCACAAGGAGGGAATCGCACTTGGCTTCGATTGTCTCCGCTCCCAGGCCTTTGGCTAGTTCTAAACCTACAATCATAGCTTCATACTCTGCTTCTGTTACAACCCGTAATTTTGTACGTTAGATTGCGCCGTAAGATGGTCTACGCATAAGGGCCTAAGAACTGGAAAAGAGTCCAAAAAGTCAAGAAAAGAGCAAAGGGCTTCGCAAATTTGGGTATGCTACCGCAAAACCCACATGCGGGCCGCATATCTAACACTGAAATCGCAGACCAAGGCAGATTTCTGGACAAAGATCGATGCCAGAAATGCAGTCATAAGTGCAGTTGCATTTTCAAAATGTGAACCGCATATTATACCTAATGTATCGCAAACTGAAACAGATTTCTGGGCAGAAATCTATGTAAGGAATGCGGTCAGTATGTGATCGCATACTGAAAATGCGGACCGCAAAACAAACCTTCTGGGTCGCAGAATGAGACAGATTTTTGGGCTGAGTTTTGCGTCCAGAATGCAAAACCGCATGCTGGTTCTGCGACGAAAATACGATCGCAGACCTATAGGCGTCAGACACGTGCGTCAATTATTTGCCGACCTTTAAAAGGATAATAGACCAGCTATTTCACCATTTCTAAAACCCAAAACCAAGTAGAACCCCCTGCGACCCCTTGTCAAAAAATCCCACATAAACCTTAACCACTTTCCCTCTCTTTCAAGTTCTAATTGAGGAGAGAAATCTGGAGATTGAAGAATTAGGGAAAAGCTCTAACTGATTTTCCCCTCTTTCAAGCCCTAATTGGGAGTAAAACCTAGAGGATGAAGAACCAAGGAAGAGGGCTAAGTTATCCAACATGCAAGGTAAGTTACCGCTCTCTTTCATACATTTTTCCTCCTGGGAATTCTTGATAATTCCTTCTATGTATGTAAGAACCCATGGGATGGTGATCGGAAGCCATGGGTTCAAGTTAATTACTGATAATGGACTGGGTTGTGGTTGTTTTGGGTTGCTGTTGGGTTGCATGTCGTACTACTATTGTTGTGGAGTTTTGGAGGAAGAAGGGTGTGGAGAAATACCATATAAATTTAGGGCTATGGTTAATTTTAACTATAACGTTTAGAGGATAACGATAGAATCGTTTCTTTCATTGTAGACTAAGGAATTGTGACAGTGCGTAGCTTGAAATTGGCGCAGAGAATACCAGGTATATGAGACTATTCCCTTCTTTCTTTTGCACGACTCCGATTATACATGATACAATGAACGAGCCCCCAAAGATGCCCTACTCTTAGAAGCTAGGAGTGCTTATTTCATTTCCCCTCTTACGGGAGGACTGATGTGGGTTGTTTCTTCGACCCTACGTCATCTTGAAAGGTTCAGAAAGTGTGATTCCTATGAGTCTAGCATGCATTACCTATTTTACTCCACCGAGCCACGCTATAGTCGGCCGGGTATGGTACCTATTGTGCAAGCACTGATCAGTTGGGTATGATGATGATGAGCCCACAGAGGCGTATGTATATGATGATGACGAGGCCCACAGAGGCGTATATATATATATATATATATATATATATGTATATGATGATTTTTAAAAAGGACATATGTATATGCAAGTGCACATCAGGCATTTCATGGTTAGTCGCCCTCAGAGGCATTCATATGGTACAGGTTGTATGTTTCTTATCCCGACGCTTATTACTATTCTTATATTATGCTTTCCTGTCTTACATACTCAGTACTTTATTCGTACTAACGTCCTTTTATTTGTGGACGCTGCATGTCGTGCTGCAGGTCCGGATAGACATATAGACGAAGCTCCCCCACCACAGTAGGCTGTCCAGTTCAGCAGATATTGGCGAGATCCATCCTTCGGACTTGCCGTGGTCTTGGTACGCATTTTGTCATAGGCATTTTGGGTATGTCGGAGCCCTGTTCCGACACAGGTTGCATCACTTGTTATTCTGTAGAGGCTCATAGACAATGGGTTGACTTATGTACAGTTGGAAGTGCCTTGTCGGTAAATGTATCTTTTTGTTGCATAGTTTTTGCATGATGTCCGTGTGGGCCATAGTATATTATATATGTAGGTTCATGTCATCGTATGGTATTTCAGCTGATATGTATGAATATGTCATTATCAGAAAGTTTCAGTTGATTATGATTATGGTTGCTATTCATACGGGCATCATCGACCTTATAGATAACAAGGAAAGCAAGATGAAAGGTATGCCGGCACTCGGCGAGTAGGGTCCGGGTGCCAGTCGCGGCCCTCCGGCTTGGGTCGTGACAAACTTGGTATCAGAGCCAGGTTGTGTCCTAGGGATTGTCTATGAGCCGTGTCTAGTAGAGTCCTGATTATGGGTGTGTAGCGTGCCACATTTATAATCAGGAGGCTGCCTGACATCTGGGGTTGTTACTTTCTTCCTAAATCTAGATCGTGCGTAGAGTTGAGTCGTAAGTGCTCGTCCCTAACATTCGCCTTGTTTTCCTACAGCGATGCCTTCGACTAGGAAGAAAACAACTAGTAGACGGCTTGGTACAGATGCGGGGGAGGGTACCAGTTAGGTGCCCTAAGCTAGAGAAGGCCAAAGTGAGCCTCGGAGTGAGATGCCGTCTCGGACCTCGTCTACTCCACCTTCGCCAGAGGACATTAGAAGCCACCCAGCATCTCACGTTCCTCTATCTGGTACTACAGACCAGGACTTGCGGACTGCGGTACAGTTGTTGACTAGCTTGGTAGCTTCTCAGACTCAGAGGCAGAATACCGGTGTTGCAGATAGACCGGTTAGTACCAGAGTTCGTGATTTTATTAATCTAGATCCTCCAGTGTTTACTGGGTCAGACCCCAAGGAGGACCCGTAGATTTTTATTGATCATATTCATCGCACACTGCGGGTTATGCATGCTAGTGATACGGAGGCAGTAGAGTTGGCTTTTTTATCGGTTGCGGGATTTAGCAGTTTTCTTGTATGATAGTTGGGAAAGATCCAGGGGTCTGAATGCTTCCCTACCTGTGTGGAAGGAATTTTCTGAGGCATTTCTTCGTCACTATTTACCAGTTGAGGTACGACGAGCCAGAGCTGATAAATTCTTGAACATTAGACAAGGTAACATGAGTGTGCGAGAGTACAGTATGCAGTTTGATTCCTTAGAAAGGTATGCTCCCCATATGGTGGCCGAGATGAGTGATAGGGTTCATTTGTTCGTGAACGGATTGGGACCACATCTGATAAATGAGTGCACGACAGCATCCTTGATAGAGGGCATGGATATTTCCCGTATTCAGGCTTATGCCCAGACCCTAGAGGATCGTAAGCGCCAGCAGAGGGCAGATAGGGAGCAGGATAGGAGCCAGCATAAGAGGACGAGACTTGCAGGGTATTCTGGTGACTTCAGAGGTAGTGTCAGGCCCCAGTTTTCGAGGAGTTCAGCGCCACCTATAGCTAGTGCCCCTCCACAATTTCAGAGACCTCGATATGATCAACTTACCTATTCGGGTCCAGGTCAGAGTTCGCGGGCATCAGGCTCGCAACTTCACAGGGATACTAGTCAGACGAGGCCCCCAATACCTCGTTGTGATCATTGCGGCAAGGCCCACTTTGGACCGTGCCGTCGAGTTCTGACGTATGTTATTTTTGCGGACAGCTTGGTCATAGGATGCGGGATTGTCCTAGCAGAGGAGGTGGCGGTATGGCTCATCCGACTGGATCTGTGTCTGGTTCTTCCTCATCAATTCGACCTCCAGCACGGGATTTTCAGCAGATAGCAGATCGTGGTAGAGGTAGAGGTGCAGTGCCGAGTTCGAGTGGTATTCATAATCGAATTTATGCTCTAGCGGGCCAGCAGGATCTCGATTCATCTCCGGATGTTGTTACAGGTATACTGTCCGTGTTTTCTTATGATGTATATGCATTGATTGATCCCGGATCTACATTATCATATGTTACACCCCTGGTGGCTGATAAGTTTGGCGTCGAACCTGAATTAATAAGTAAACCATTTGCGGTATCTACTCCGATAGGGGAATCTGTGGTTGTTAGGAGAGTATATAGAGGTTGCAACGTGAGGATTTGTAGTCGTCAAACCTTGGCGAATTTATTTGAGTTAGCAATGGTTGATTTCGATGTGATAATGGGAATGGACTGGTTGGCCTCATGCTATGCAAGTGTCGATTGTCGTACGAAGATGGTTAAATTTTAGTTCCCTAGTGAACCCATCATTGAATGGAAGGGGAATATTGTTTCGCCGAAAGGTAGGTTTATTCCCTATATTAAGGCAAGGAAGATGATTTCAAAGGGTTACATCTATCATCTCGTTCGCGTTATGGATGCGGAGGTGAAGTCACCTACTTTACAATCAATCCCGGTAGTCAATGAATTTCCGGATGTTTTTCCAGATGAACTCCCAGGTCCTCCTCTTGAAAGGGAGATTGAGTTTAGCATTGATGTGTTGCCCGACACTTACCCGATTTCTATCCCTCCATACAGAATGGCCCCAACGGAATTGCGAGAGTTGAAGTTTCAGCTAAAGGACTTGCTGGATAAGGGCTTTATTAGGCCTAGCACTTCAACTTGGGGTGCGCCAGTCTTGTTTGTGCGGAAGAAAGACGGGTCGTTAAGGATGTGTATTGATTATCGACAGTTGAATAAGGTTACTATAAAGAATAAATATCCACTTCCAAGGATTGACGACCTGTTCGACCAACTTCAGGGTGCCAAATATTTTTCCAAGATTGACCTACGTTCAGGGTATTTTCAGGTGAGGGTCAAGGAGAAGGATATTCCAAAACTAGCCTTTCGAACAAGATATGGGCATTTTGAGTTCTTGGTAATGTCGTTCGGGCTATCAAATGCCCCGGCAGCTTTTATGGATCTCATGAATACCATATTCAGGCCTTATATTGATGTGTTCGTGATTGTGTTCATTGATGACATTCTAGTGTATTCCCGTTCAGAGAAAGAACGTATGGGCCACTTGCGGATAGTATTACAGACCCTTCAGGATCGCAAATTATATGCGAAGCTCTCCAAATGTGAATTCTGATTGAACTCAGTAGCATTCCTAGGCCATGTGATATCTGACGAGGGTATTAGTGTCGACACTCAAAAGATCGATGCAGTGAAGAGTTGGCCAAGACCCACAACACCGTTAGAAGTCCTGCAGCTTTCTAGGGCTAGCAGGATACAGGAGGTTTGTAGAAGGGTTTTCCTCTATATCGGCACCATTGACCAAGTTAACACAGAAAGCTACCAAGTTCCAATGGTCCAACGCTTGTGAACGTAGTTTCCAGGAGCTAAAGAATTGGTTGACCTCCACACCGGTGCTTACTCTTCCAGAGGGAACAGAAGGTTATGTGGTCTATTGTGATGCTTCAGGTGTAGGTTTGGGATGCATATTGATGCAACATGGGAAGGTGATTGCTTACACATCACGGCAATTGAAGAAGCATGAAAAGAATTATCCAACCCATGATTTGGAATTGGCTGCAGTAATATATGCTTTGAAGATATGGCGGCACTACTTATACGGCGTCCATGTTGACATCTATACAGATCACAAGAGTTTGCAATATATCTTTAGTCAGAAGGAGTTGAATTTGAGATAGCGACGTTGGCTCGAGTTGCTGAAAGACTACGACGTCCAGATATTGTATCATCCTGGTAAAGCCAATGTTGTGGCAGATGCTCTCAGCCGTAAGTCAATGGGAAGCTTAGCGCACATTGAAGCAGGTAGATGGGGGTTGACTAAAGAGCTTCATCAGCTGGCCAATATGAGAATCAAATTATTAGACTCTGAGGACGGAGGTGTTACTGTGCATAATACATTGGGATCATCTCTTGTGACCGAGGTCAAAGCACGGCAATACGAAGATTCGACCTTGGTACGATTGAGAGGGGGCATTCAGCAGGGTAAAATTTCAACATTTGAGATCGGAGGGGATGGAACACTGAGATACCAGGGCCGATTATGTGTGCCTAATGTGGCAGGGTTGCGAGAGAAGATTATGAATGAGATTCATCAATCCCGATATTCCAGCCACCCCGGCTCGACAAAGATGTATCACGATGTCAAAGAGCAGTACTGGTGGGATGGCATGAAGAAGTCTATTGCAGAATTTGTAGCCCAGTGTCCCAATTGTCAACAGGTAAAGATAGAACATCAGAAACCCGATGGATTGTTTCAGAATATAGAAATTCCAACCTGGAAATGGGAGGTGATTAATATGGACTTCATTATTGGATTACCTCGCTCTTATCATAATTTTGACTCCATCTGGGTGATAGTTGACCGACTTACAAAATGTGCCCATTTTCTACCAGTTAAGACAACTTACACAGCTGAAGACTATGCCAAGCTATATATCAAGGAGATTGTTAGACTTCATGGTGTGCGTGTTTCTATTATATCAGACTGAGGAGCTCAATTCACGGCTAACTTTTGGAGATCTTTTCAGAAGGGCTTGGGCACACAGGTGAGTCTCAGCACGACTTTTCATCCGCAGACTGACGGACAAGCTGAACGTACTATTTAGACACTGGAAGATATGCTACGAGCATGTGTTCTAGATTTTAAGGGAAATTGGGATGACCATCTTCCACTCATAGAATTTGCCTACAATAATAGCTCAGTCCAGTATTAAGATGGCCCCATACGAGGCACTATACGAGAGGAGATGTAGATCACCAGTTGGATGGTCCGAAGTCGGAGAAACTGAGTTATATGGGCTAGATTTGATCCACCAAGCCATTGAGAAGGTGAAGGTGATACAGGAACGATTGAAGACGGCACAAAGCAGGCAAAAGTCTTATTCTGATGTCCGGCGTCATGATCTGGAGTTTGAGGTTAGCGATTGGGTGTTCCTGAGAGTCTGACCAATGAAGGGTGTCATGCGTTTTGGGAAGAAAGGTAAGCTGAGTCCAAGGTATATTGGTCCGTATAAAATTCTTCGACGAATTGGACGTGTGGCTTATGAGTTAGAATTTCCATCCGAATTGGAACTTATCCATCCGGTATTCCATGTATCTATGTTGAGGAAATGTATTGGAGACCCTTCTCGAGTCGTCCCTACCAAGGATGTACAAATTACAGAGGATCTATTATATGAAGAGGTACCAGTGGCTATACTAGACCGACAAGTCCGCAAGCTAAGAACAAAGGATGTAGCTTCCGTTAAGGTATTGTGGAGGAATAAGAATACGGAAGAAATGACATGGGAAGCAGAGAACGAGATGAAGTCTAAATACCCGTACCTGTTCCAGAATGGAGATAATGAGGGTGCCGGAGGAACGCAGGACGCATTAAAAGGAGGAACATCTTTATGAGGTAAGCAATAAATTGAGCATACTCTTTCTTAATACAAAATGGTGATATGCGGATAATGTACATGTCCATGAATTTGCATACTCTATAACGAATGAGTAAAATTCCCCGTAGACCTTTACATTCGAGGACGAATATTCCTAAGGGGGGAAGAGTGTTACAACCCGTAATTTCATACGTTAGATTGCGCCGTAAGATGGTCTACGCAAAAGGGCCTAAGAACCGGAAAAGAGTCCAAAAAGTCAAGAAAAGAGCAAAGGGCTTCGCAAAGCTGGGTATGCTACCGCAAAACCTACATGCGGGCCGCATATCTAACACTGAAATCGCAAACCAAGGCAGATTTCTAGACAAAGATCGGTGCCAAAAATGCGGTCGCATTTTCAAAATGCGAACCGCATATTATACCTAATGTATCGCAAACTGAAACAGATTTCTGGGCAGAAATCTATGTAAGGAATGCGGTCAGTATGAGATCGCATACTGAAAATGCGGACCGCAAAACAGACCTCCTGGGTCGCAGAATGAGACAGATTTCTGGGCTAAGTTTCGCGTCCAGAATGCGAAACCGCATGTTGGTTCTACGACGAAAATGCGATCGCAGACTTGTAGGCTTCAGACACGTGCGTCACTTATTTGCTGACCTTTAAAAGGATTATAGACCAGCTATTTCACCATTTCTAAAACCCAAAACCAAGTAGAACTCCCTGCGACCCCTTCTCGAAAAATCCCACATAAACCTTAACCAATTTCCCTCTCTTTCAAGTTCTAATTGAGGAGAGAAATATGGAGATTGAAGAATTAGGGAAAAGCCCTAACTGATTTTTCCCTCTTTCAAGCCCTAATTGGGAGTAAAACCTAGAGGATGAAGAACCAAGGAAGAGGGCTGAGTTATCCAACATGCAAGGTAAGTTACCGCTCTCTTTCATACATTCTTCCTCCTGGGAATTCTTGATAATTCGTTCTATGTATGTAAGAACCCATGGGATGGTGATCGGAAGCCATGGGTTCAAGTTAATTACTGATAATGGACTGTGTTGTGGTTGTTTTGGGTTGCTGTTGGGTTGCATGTCTTACTACTATTGTTGTGGAGTTTTGGAGGAAGGGTGTGGAGAAATACCATATAAATTTAGGGCTGTGGTTGATTTTAACTATAACGTTTAGAGGATAACGATAGAATCGTTTCTTTCATTGTAGACTAAGGAATTGTGACAGTGCGTAGCTTGAAATTGGCGCAGAGAATACCAGGTATGTGAGACTATTCCCTTCTTTCTTTTGCACAACTCCGATTATACATGATACAATGAACGAGCCCCCAAAGATGCTACTCTTAGAAGCTAGGAGTGCTTATTTCATTTCCCCTCTTACGGGAGGACTGATGTGGGTTGTTTCTTCGACCCTACGTCATCTTGAAAGGTTCAGAAAGTGTGATTCCTATGAGTCTAGCATGCATTATCTATTTCACTCCACTGAGCCGCACTGTAGTCGGCCGGGTATGGCACCTATTGTGCAACCACTAATCAGTTGGGTATGATGATGATGAGGCCCACAGAGGCGTATGTATATGATGATGACGAGGCCCACAGAGGCGTGTATGTATATATATATATATATGTATGTATATGATGATTTTTAAAAAGGACATATGTATATGCATGTGCACATCAGGCATTTCATGGTTAGTCGCCCTCAGAGGCATTCATATGGTACAGGTTGTATGTTTCTTATCCCGACGCTTATTACTGTTCTTATATTATGCTTTCCTGTCTTACATACTCAGTACTTTATTCGTACTAGCGTCCTTTTATTTGTGGACGCTGCATGTCGTGCTGCAGGTCCGGATAGACATATAGACG